>CM062805.1:619637362-620237362 GCA_031772625.1 Pinus tabuliformis
GATCATTTAGTAATATATTTTGTTGTATACTTGGGCATTAATAGTGACAATCAATGACTAAATATACTACACTAAAAATGACTAAAAGTTGTCGTGTTATAAGATACTATAAATTAGCTACTATTGGTCGCCGACCAAAAAATAGTCATTTATATGCAAATTTTAGTCATTTTTTTAGTAACTAATTAGCCATTTTGTACTAGTGTTAAGTTCAAAATGAAAACTCATGACTGAAGTGTTTTACCTTGTCACAAGTTTGGATCAAGAGCAGCTGGTCAGATCATCATCTGTTACAATACATTTTCATCATGATATCTTTGCTGAGGGAGGCATACCCACACTTAGCACATAAGATAACATTACATGTACAATGATCAAGAAGTAATGTCCATTGATGACAAAGTGTCGACCCATGATTGGATGAATGTATGTATGATCATAGCCATCATGCTTTGTAATCTTGCATTAATCTTGAAATCACAGCCCATATGGATGGAACTAGATGTGGAGTCTTCTATCTTGTTCACTCGATCATCCAATGTACGAATCTAACCATGTGAATAAAGGAGCTAGATTTGAACATGGAAGACACCATATGATTACTGTCCAATGATGTATGCTATCAACAGAAGTGAGAGAAACCATCAATGATGTTAATGACTCTCAAGGTACAACAGTACAATCTGTATGGTGTGAATGACTTAGTTGAAGTCGAACATCACACAAAAATTTTCAGGTGAAGGCCGATGATGGAAACATGTCGCCAAGAGCGAGGAAACTTTCCATTGATGTATACAATTCGTAAGGTACTGAAAGAATGGTTTCTAAGCCAATTTTCCTAGATAATGAGTTGATGTCGACAAGAAGTGACCCATTGTAGGAAGGCCTTGATGTATCCCATATCAATGACACGAAAAAGATATCATGATTTGAGATAGAATGATGCTGATGTGGATCTGGTTCAGGAATGACAGACATGGAATGAAGGCTTAAGAGTATCATAGAAGATATCAACTGAATGACTTCTCTTGAACACACTGACGATACTGAATGGAGTTGGTAGCACTAACCTGAAACAAAAAATGGAGGCTTTGAAATGGTGTGATGAACCAAGAATGCAAGCAAATTTCCCAACCCAACAACCATGGAGATGAAGTGGAAGGGTATCATGCTCAAGAGTGACTCAATACCATTAATAGGTGGAGTATCCTAATTTTGTAATTTCTCCAATCATTGTTGGTCAATACCTATTTATTTTTTTAACAAGCTTGAGGAGGATAACATATGCTTGATTTGTAAGTTCGTCCATTGGATGAATCCCTCCATGTATGTTTAATGAAACCTGAGAAGGAGTGGTTCGGTCCTGTCATGTTCGATGGGTCCATCATTGTTTGATGTTTTTACGAGTCTAGGAAAGGTCTAGCTCAACTCCTTTTTCATGCTTTAAAGAGTTTTAAGAAGAGGTTAAAAAGAAAACTTCAAAGGTTCCTTTTCGTAAATAGTCTCTTGAGTCTGAAAGGGTAGAAAGAAAAACTCAAGAGAACCTCTTAGCCATGTTCAACTAAGGTATTCCTATTTTGTAAATAGTCTATCTCAGTCCAGAAAATGGTTAAACTTATATTGAGTAGACATTTTTTCATTTACTTTGACGAGTTCGAAAAGACAAGTGCTCGGTAATGTTTTAATATTTTGGGAGTGTAAAAAGAGTTTAAATAGGACTCCTCCTGGAGAAACGTGTGCTACAAAGGGGTAGAAATTGGTTCTGGTCATGATAAAACTACTCAGAACATGCAAAGGTCAAGAGGTTGGCTAATAAGACCACACATCGTAGCAGTTCCTCAGGAAAGGGTAAGGCATTAAGTGAAATTGTATGATCATCCAAGTATATGGTGATGATGGAAGGACAAAACCAAGATTCATTTGGTAGAAATGGGCTAATAAAAATGGAAATGACAAGAATAGGTTTCATTTTTATACTAGCTTGAAACATGAGCAAAACTATGCTTGAGAGTGGTTTCATTTTTACACAAGATTGAAACAGAGAAAAAATATGCTTGAAATAAGTTTGCACACCCCCAACATAATGACTCGATTCTAGGCACATTCCCCTCAAGTTTCATTTCATTCACCTAAGTAGACTATTGGTTACTAATGGGTGGATGGAATGAAGGTTCATTTAAGAGATCAAGTGAAATACATGACTGGAAATTTACGAGATCTAATCAAAGTCTCAATTGGAGGGATATTTGTTTCATTTGTTAATGAGCTTGACATAGTAAAAGAACTCTACTCATGGGACCTTGTTTTATTTTTTAAGGAGCTTAACACAATAAAAGGAACTATGCTCTAGTGCCTTGATCATGGACTGTAGGAGGCCATTGCTTCCAAGAGGTTCTGATCAGATGGAAGAACAATGTTATATAATCTATCAAAGAACCCAATGGAAATATCATACTCCAATGCCCCCAGAGAATGATGCACTACATCACCCATTAGATCATCAGTATACGCAAGCATGGAACAAGTTGCCACATAATTAATTTGTCACAGGGGAGAAACCACTTTCATATAAGGACCATTTATGGAAGTTGTTTGTTTGGGAGGCAAATTAGGACCAACAAATGAAAGTTGGTCAATGGTCGCAATTCTTCCTTCATGTAGTAAACACATCACATGAAAGAGCGAAGAGACAAGAGCTCCCATCTCATAAATATTGTCACCTTAAAGGAGTAAATTCAAATTTAAAGGGCCTTGGACTACCATCACATCTTTATAGGCAATCTTTCCTCCCAAAGTAATAAGCAACATAGGAAGGATCCCTAAAATCCAACAAATTCTGGCTAATGGGCATAAGTTGCGGGGAAATATTTCCAAGAAGTTGAGGAAATAATACTAGCAAATGCACCTTCATCTATAATTTTTCCAGGTACATGCATATTATAAGCTGTACTATGATCTGGAAGGGCGTGTAAGGAGGAAGACGATATCTTGTCAGTCGATTCCAATCAAAGGAAGTGATCATGCTACTTGGAGGAGATGTCGTGGTAATGGTAGAACTACCCCTTTGTGCTAAGGGAATGGGAGAACTACTCCCATGTGCTGTGGAAATGGGATAATTTTCCCCTAGTTCATTTAAACCTGGAGAAACAAGAAAAACTTGAGTAGTATCAGACTCACTCTCTATCGGAAAGGTATGATCAATGGAAAGTGGAACCGAGTCAACCATTTTCTCAACCAATGGTTGGTCAAGAATAGACTCATGGGATTCATTTTCAAAGAGAGTGGGATTGAATGGAGACAAATTCTAATCAATCGCTTGATCAACTAGTGGAGGATTAGGGGAAAGCTTCTAGTAACCAGCTGGGAGATGAGGTTGAGAAGTTGTAAGTTTTTCCAACACTTTTGAGGCTTAATCCATATAATAACAAAGGTGAATAGGATGATTTCCTTCACATATCCTACAGGGGTACTTAAGTTTACCCTTGTTTCTGTGAACCTTATCATCACTAGTTGATGGTTTGTAACTAGCGTGATCTCCAAAAGTTGATGATAAAGGCTAATGTGAGCATGTGAACCACACTTCTAATACTTGTGGAATACCAAGACAATCTCTAAGAAGGTGGTCATGCTAAAATAACTTGCAAGAGAATTTAACTTGTAGGGTTGATTGGAAGGCTTCTCCATAATTGCATTAGTAGTGATGATTTCTTGGTTCCCCCCTTCTTATTTTTTTTCTTCTTCTTCATCCTTTTCTTCTTCTTCTTAGCTTCTTGGTCACTAGAATCTAGACTTTCACCAAGAGAGGAAGAAGAAAGGAATGAAGAAACAACATCAGGTGAAGAAGGAAAAGGGTAAACTTTAAGATCAATTCGGGGTTGATGTTTTCCAAGTGGAGGATAACATGGTTGAGGAGAAGTTTGGACATTTGGAATAATAGGGGTCTAAAACAACCAAATTGGCAAACCAATGGTAAATTTGGGAAGGGACAACGTTGCCATATAAGGAGCACAAATATTTCCAAAATAAGTAAAAGGGTCAGGATTCCCATCAGAGGGGTTTCCTTGATTGGTAGACTCAAAAACTGTCACTGTTAGTATTAATCTAAGATCCACTACGGAGTTGTTTCACAGTGAGGATGTTGCTTCGCAGTCAATTAATTGGTTTTAGAAATTGAAGACACAAAGTAAAAAAATGGGTAACTAGGAAGATAAGGATTACCAAGAAACTATGAACTATAATATACCACCATGGGAAACCACGGATTTATGTACGTGCAAGAAATATCCTCGAATGTTGTGTTTGGTTATCACAATGTACAAGGCAGTTGATTTAGTTACTATGGCGAGATAGCAACCTAGTGGGGACTTCCAAAATGTACCCGAAGGTATGTGGAAGTGTAGTCAGTGGTACTATTATCTAATGCATAACCATTTAATGAAAGTGTTCCCATATGCTTATCATGTGTGGAGCACCATCTGATATACCTGAAGGTATGTCAAGAACGATCCTATACACTTACGCACATGGAACAGGATATCACCCCCAAAATGCAACAGTGGGAAAAAATGACAACTCCTACATTTAAAGTCATCAAAACACGTCTGTAGCGTAGACCTCTATGTGTGTCTTTAAGATCAAAATTATCATTAGGTTAATTGAGTGAATTTTAGAGTTAATATTGAATTATCTTTTGATTTCAAGACGCAAAACTCAATGTCACCTAAATACATCTATGATGCAACTAATATGACCAAAACATCTCTTTTAATTTTACTTTTAATAATGAAAGACCTAACTAAGTAGGGGAATAAGAAACAACAAACAATGCAACAAACAAGAGATGCAACAATAAATGTTCTCAACTTCACTATTCCAATAAAAATCAAAGCCCTATATGTTATGAAAATAATTGTTTTTCTTTTCCAACTTTTAATGTTTCAAATGAAAAGAAACAGATCAATGCAACTTGATCGCTGACGAAAAGAAACCACATAGACTTTAACTGTAATGTAAAATTTCTTTTTCAAATTCACTAATAAATCTATGCATACAAACTTGGATTGGCAAGAAGAAAGAAAGACTAAAACAAAATCTTATCAAAAAGGGTGATGACACTCAGAGGTGATTAAGACTCATACACAAGTTTCTTGCAAAAATTAAAGAAAAAACACTAAAAAATTGTTAAGAAACTGAAGAAAACCTTTTGAATAATGACCAAAGGAAAATTCACTCATTTTCACACAAGCGATTACCTTTTTAGAGACAAAGACACACTCAGGGACACAAGGAGGATCAACTAGAACTAAGTTAATCATAGAGAAAAACATAAAAAAGAAAAAAATTGCATGAAACATGGGTCAACGTAGGTGCATATAGGCTATCAGTGATCTGCAACACGGGTGTAGGGAATGCCAGAGATCATTGCAATGCTCTATCAGTAGACAAGAGGGAAAGATTAGAAAAGGAAAGCTAGTTTCCAACACCAAAAATCAAATGAAGCTCAATGAAATGTCTTCCTAGAGTCAATTCAGACTGAGTGAGGCACTAGAGGTCTGTTCAAGAGGTGTAACAAGGGAAAAGTTCAAGGAAACCACTATGGGAAATAAATTAGCCCCAGTGGAGTCACCATTTTGTTATACGGAATCTACAATTGCAGAAAAAAGTATATTCCCTTGAACTACTAGCCTGGTCTAGAACAACAGAAATAAAAGACTATAAAGTTCCCCTCGGAGAAATTTGAGAATGGAAAGATGCTTACTTTTGATATATTGCAAGATCTTCTCTCCTATTAGGTTGTAATCTCCAATTGTAGCTTCAATCTCTATAATTGGAACATGCACAAACAATCAACGTAAGCCAAAGATCTACGACATCTATGTAGCATTATCCAATCACTCCATTCAATGGATCAATGTAGCATTGAAATATATGAATGTAAACATAACATAACACATATAGTAAAATGATATTCCCTTTGTATTAATATGAAAGTGAGAGAGTTTACAACCAAAAATGGAAGCTGGTCTTGTAGAGGTCTCCCCAAGTGGTCTTGTCCTTCCTCATCACAAAACACACCTCAATGTAACCCTAATGCATGGAAATGATAACTCTCTTAGGATCAAAGCAACAACATGAGGGTATGATTAGTCTCTAAAAGACCACCCTCATGTTTTATATGGTTATATATTTATAGGAGACTGTGGTAGTTTAGGAATTATTATCCATTTACCAATCGATGCTTCAGATCCACTTAGAAGGGGAGGATGAGCTCAAGAGGTAAGAGGTGAAATATTCAGATCAGATAGGATTTAAATTTCATATCCAAGGTAAATGGTTATAACAACTCCTAGAAGCTTATGGATTTTTTTAATTTATTTCAAATTTCTAGAATCAACACACCCCCAACAAGGGATAACTGACTGCCCATCAGCACTAGTGCAGAACTAAGAAACCCGTTGCTAAACGCGGATCCCTAAAGGGCCAAGGTGCATTGGGACTTAAAAGCACTAAAATGAAGCATTTATACACAGAAACTCAGGGATTTAGAAGAATCATGCTTATGGATTTGTGTAGGGTTCATGGATGTTGATTGATCTAGTTTGTAGGCCTATTTACCAAACACAACAAAATAACCTATAACACAAGGAATTTAATTTCTTCCTATATCCAGCATTAGAGTGTTAAGTGATGATTGAAAATGGAGGAACTATACGTTTCTCTAGAAAGGGCCACAATATCAAGATAACCATGGGGGGATATGTATTGAATAGTACAATGCTTTCCATTCCAATGGGTGATGTTGATGTTGTACTAGGAGTCAAATAGTTACAATATTTGGGGATAATAGATTTTATTTTTTTCAAGATTTTTTCTTGAAATTTTTTTGGGAAGGAAAGGAAGTTGAATTAAGGTTATCAAAGAGAAACTAGGAAAGATAATCATCTCTAATGGCATGACAAAGCTTCTAAAGAAAGAAAAACAAGGTGTAATTGCACAATTATTCTCATTAGAGGTTTAAACATCGAAATCATTTATTTCTCTAGATTTACAAAAAGTCTTGGACAATCATTCCAATGTATTTGAGACTCCTAAAGGCCTCCCACCTATTCTTGATCATGATCATTCTATTCATTTGATTCCAAGAAGTGTTACTCAAAATCAAACCTTACAGATATCCTTATCCCCAAAAGAGTGAAATTGAATGTATGGTTGCATAAATGCTAGAGGCTGGTATAATTCAACCTAGTCAAAGTTCTTTCTCTGCTCCAGTAGTATTGGTGCACAAGAAGGATGGATCATGGCGAAGGATGGATCATGGCATATGTGTCCATATATAGGGAACTCAACAAGCTCACTATTAAAGATATATTTCCCATTCATGTCATTGATGAATTGTTGGATGAATTACATGGATCATTTTACTTCACTAAGTTTGATATTCATTTAGGATATCATGAAACTAGAATGAAGATTGAAGATGTTTTGAAAATAAAATTCAAAACTCATGAGGGTCATTATGAATTTTTGGTCATGCCTTTTGGCCTTACTAATGCACCTTCCACATTTCAAGGTTTGATGAATTCCATTTTAAAACCCTTCCTTAGAATTTTTTTGTTATTATTTTTTGATGATATACTAATCTAAAAAAAGTCTTAGAAGGATCATATTCAACATATTGACGAGGTTCTCAAACTATTGGAGGAGAAACAATTATATTCAAAAACATCCATACGTTTCTTTGGAGTATAGGAGGTGGAATATTTGGGTCATATTGTATCTCATGAGGATGTTAAGGTAGACTCTAAAAAAAATAAAGCCATTAAGGAATGGAATATCCCCAAAACCATAAAGCATCTTCAAGAATTTCTTGGGTTGACAAGGTATTATCACAAGTTTGTTAAGAATTATGGGAGAATAGCAGCACCTCTAATGACATTATTGAAGAAAGATGCATTTTCTTGGACTCCAGAAGAAACTAAGGTCTTTGAAAATCTTAAATAAGAAATATGCCAAGCACCGGTCTTAGCTACAAAACACTTCATGAAAACCTTTATTATGGAATGTGATGCCTCAGGAAATGGAATTGGTGTTTTTTTATTACAAGAAGGAAGACTCATTTATTTTGAAATTCATCGAGTCAAAGGAAATTATTTACACAAACCTATTTATGAGAAGGAAATTTTGGCAATACTACATGCACTAAAGAAATGGTGACCTTACCTAATGGGAGGACACTTCAAGGTAAACATATCATGATAGTCTTCAATACATTTTAGAACAAACATTATCTTTAGAAGAGAAGCAAAAATTGGTCACAAAGATGTTGGGTTGTGACTTTGAAATCATCTACAAAAAAGAGAAGAAAAATGTTGTTGCAGATGCACCGTCAAGAATGGATGAGGATGTGGAAGCATTTCTTTGTTCCATTTCGATTATCCAACCTGATTGGACAATTGAAACAAAGGATGAATGGAAGAATGAAAAATAGGTGTGGACACTCATTCAAAAGTTGCAACAAGATCCCAAGACATCCGATACATTTAGTTGGAAAAAAATTCATTATGGTACAAAGATTGCTTATATATTTATAAGTATTCCCAACTCAAGAAAAATATTCTTTTGGAATTACACACCTTTCCTTTAGGAGGGCACTAAGTATTTTTAAAAACTTGCCATAGGGTCAAGAAGGATTTTTTTTTGGATGGCCTTATATTTGATATTCATAAGTTTGTGGTAGAATGTTTGGTTTTCCAAAAAAATAAAGTTGAGACAATTAAGACCCTGGGTCTATTACAACCTTTAGCCATTCTAAGTTAGTGTTGGAAGGAGGTCTCAATGGATTTTATCACAGATTTACCCAAGTCCGAAGGAAACAGTGTCATTATGGTGGTAGTTTGATATACCTACCAAGTATGCACACTTTTGTGAAATATATTGTTTATTTGTGTAGCTTGGGAGGTACTCCAAGCCCAAGGGTTCAGGGATTGGAGGAAAAAGTGTTTCAATATTCACTTATGGGGTTGGAACCCAAGTATGGGTTTTTGCACCAAATCACGTTTTTGGAATTTCCATGAGAAAATTTCTACATGTGATGGCATGAGATGATAGAGGGTGGAAATGATAATCTAGCTCTTCGATAATCGTCAAGGTTGGCTTGGTGTAAACATGACCTATGATAGTTGTAGGAGCCCCTAATCATGACACTGGAGGAGCCCTTCTGTATGCTATATATACAAGGTGAATGTGAGGAATTAGAGCATCCATTTGTGCAATAATCAACCATAAGAAGAGCTCAGATTCTCTCCCATAGATGCAACAAGAGAATAGGAGGCAGAAATCTATTTTATGGCACCTTTTGGAGGAGGTCGAAGTGAAGAAAGGAGGTTAGGGGTCTATTCTTGGGGGCCACAAGAAAGGAAGGGATAGCGTGAGAGTTTTGGGGACTGTTTTATGGTGGAGGACCCTTGTGAAAGGCAGCCACAACCTATAATGGGTGTTGTGAGTAGGCCACAAGCACTACATGTTGTTTGGAGGGGAAATGTAGGAACATGTGGGGGTTGTTGTTGCCCATAACAATAGAGGCTAGAAAGGGAACTTTTGTGAGGTATGCATCATTTAGGAGAGGTATTCTAGGTGCATTAAAGGACTATTAGGGATTGTGTTCAGTTCCCTAACCAGACCCATAATCGCAGCAAACTCAAATCATTAGTGTTGGTGTGTGTTGGGTCAAGGATATTGACCAAATTTGGATCAAAGTATTGTAGCCTATGGAAGCCATGTATTGGAGTTGACTTGGGTGGCGAGAAGACTTCAATTAGGATCATATTTTGCAGTGATGGATTGGGAATCATTGGTCTAGTTGAGGGCAGCATGTTGATAACCCAATTTACCCCTAGACAATTTATATTGAGGTGACAAAGAGGAGCTAAAGGTTGGCTTAAGATTGGTGCTGAAGTGCAGCACCTTGATGGACTAAGGTGATTGCTAGCCTACCAATTTAGAGCTCGAGATTAGGCCTACCCAGAGAGCAGATTGGATCAACTTGTGTAAATGCTACAAAAGTGACTTGTAGTAGTGTTAGGTGGTAGCACTCATCAATTCTCTATGTGTTGTCCTTTGAAGGACTAAGGGGCAGTTAGTGAGCAGTTTGGAAGTGAAGGATCGATAGGATAAGATGTGCCATAGAGTCTATGAAGCATGTTTTTCATTGTGTCTTGTATACCATAGACTAGTTTATTATTCATATTTGGTTTAATATAATGAATATTGGGTTGTACATTAGTGTGCAATATTTGTTAACAATTGTGTATACTTGTGCATATGTGATTTACTGTTTTATATTTTCCGTTATGCAAAGTAGTTCTTGTTGAGATTATTGGTTTGTTAGCATCAGAGATTCTAAGATTCTAACCTAGACCCAAGATCGTGGAAATTCAACATGGTATTAGAGCATGTCTGAGTTTCTTTGGAAGTCAGTGAATCAGAGTTGTGCCCAACGAAGTACAACTTAAGAGGGAGTTGGTCACATTGTAGGTGACAATGTCAAAGTTGTAGGCTGCTATCCGGTATGAGGAGAGATTAGACAGGTTGTCCAACTATATTCCATGGAAGGAAAGGATCAAGTTGGTCGTGTAGGTCAAAAATATCTGGGATTTCACTAAGAAATACATCAAGAAGACAACTGACCCAAAGATCTGGGATTTCGCTGAGAAATCCATCAAAAAGCCAACTGACCCAAAGGAGCTGGAAGTGTATGAGGATTTGGATAGTAGGGAAAGATTCATCATCCTATAGGGTGTGAAAGATGCTCTAATACCTCATTTGTCTTGGAATAACACCACACATGATATATGGATGGCTCTTCAGAATTTGTTCCAAAATAAGAACAAGAACGAGGTATTGGTATTGGAGGATAAGCTGAAGTCCACCAAGATGATAAAGGGTGAAGGAACAACTTCATATCTGACAAGATTGTCTCAAGTCAAAGATGAGCTTGTTATAATTAGGGTGATTATTTTAGATGGAAATATGGTGAGGATTTCCTTGAAGTAGTTCACCGTGAAATGGAATCCCTTCATCAAAGGAATTGTTTCCAGAGAGAAGTTTCCATACTAGAATAGGTTGTTGGACGACTTTCTTCAGGAAGAGTTTTGAGACGAGGATATTCATCCAGATGCAAAGACTTTCGATGATGACGTGGAACTTGCAGCGTGAATGAAGCGTAAACAGAAGGACTGGAGTAAGGTGAAGTGTTTCAAATATGGTAAGATGGGCAATTTTTCGTCAAGATGTGCCATGGATAAGAAGGGAGATGACGAGAAGAAAAAAGGATAGCAGGTCATCAATGTTGCCACTTCTACTAAGATAGATGATCTCACCAGGAGATTGGAGGAGGAGGACTTTGCCATGATATTTCATTTCTTGTAGGGTATTGTCGATGAGGATAGATGGTGCATGGACAACGGTGCGATGAAACATATGACAGGGTCACTGGAGGTTTTTGAGACTCTAGCTTAATGGAACTTGAAGTTGCACATGGTGTTGAGTGACAAGAGTTAGAAGGAGATCTGAGGATCAGGTTTTGTGCCATTCAGGATGGAGATAGGACACGTGATGCAGGTCCAGGAAGTATTGTTTGTACTAGGACTCAGATATAGCATGATTTCCATCCTGATGGTAGAGAAGAAGGGGTTTGGGGTCTTGTTCTAGGATGAGAAGGCAATACTCAAGCCTATATGCTCTAGCACCATTGATATCACACTTTGACTTAGAGATCATGGTCTATATAGGCTCATGGGAAATTCTATGGATCATGAGAAGGAGATGGAGTAGGTGCAAGTTCTAAAAAAGCAGGTGTAGGTGCAGGCTTCAAAGTAGGTATAAGTTCTCGAGAAGAAGTTCTAGGTTTTAGAGACTCAAAGGGAGTTGAGTTCGAGAGGGAGCTTGCATGTTCATAGGGAGACCTTGCAGTCCAGGAAGAGTTTGTGGTCAATGGGGAGTAAGGGTGCTCCTACAACTTCCAAGAAGGAATCATGGAGAGAGTGGAATATGTTACAGGAAAAGAAGAAGAAGTAGGGTGCTTCAATTAGTGACAGTGACAATTCTGAGATAGGCATAGTTCACAAAACAATGATTGCTTTGATTGTGAGCGCCAGGACTTGAGAAAGTGTTGTGAGCAGTGACAATGATGATGAGTTACTTCCTAGTCTTAGAATTACCTCCCTTGCTAAGAGGGAGTGTTGATTTGTGTAGCTTGGGAGGTACTCCAAACCATAGGGTTCGAGAATTGGAGGATAAAGCACCACAAGAGTCACTTATGGGCTTGGAACCAAAGTATGATGGTGGAGGACCCTTGTGAGACGCATCTACAACCTCTAAGGGTTGTTGTGGGTAGGTTGCAATCCCTACTTGCTATTTGGAGGGCAGTGTAGGCACATGTGAGCATTGTTCTTGCCCAAAATAGTAGCAGATCGCAAGATAACTTCTATGAGGGTATGCAGCAGGTAGGAGAGGTTATTATAGGTGCATTAAAGGACTATGGTCAATGCCCTAACCAGACCTAGAATTGGAAGATTGCAACAAACTCAAATCAACAGTGTTGGTGTGTGTTGGGTTAAGGATATTGACTAGATTTGGATCAGAGTATTGCATCCTATGGAAGCCAAGTATTGGAGTTGACTTGGGTGGCGATAAGACTTCAATTAGGAGCATATTTCGAACTGAAGGATTGGGAATCATTGATCTGGTGGAGGAAATGCGTTGATAACCCAAAGTAGCCCTAGAATAGCTATCATGAAGTGACGAAGATGAACTGAAGGTTGGGTGAAGATTTGAGTCGAAGTGCAACACCTTGATGGACTAAGGTAACTACTAGCCTAGCAGGTTGGAGCTCCGGATTAGGCCTACACATAGAGAAGATTGGATCAGTGTAGTACATTCTACATAAATGACTTGTAGCAATGTTAGGTGGCAGCCCTCCTGGAGCCTCAATGTGTTGTCCTTTGATGGACTAAGGAACAGCTAGTGAGCAGTACAAAAGAGAAGGACCGACAGGAAAAGATATGACATATAGTCTATGCAACATGTTTGTCATTATATATTGTATACCATAGACTGTTCTAGTGTTCATATTTGGTTTAATATAATGAGAATTGGGTTGTACATTATTGTACAATATTTGTTAAAAATTGCGTATACTTGTGCATATGTGATTTACTGCTTTATAATTTCTATTATGAAAAGTAGTTCTTGTTGAGATTCTTGGCTTAGTAACGTAAGAGATCCTAAGATTCTAACCTAGACCCAAGATCGTAGAAGATAAACATATATCATCCTTTTAAAGGATGTACAGTTTCTATTGCATTTATGAAAACAATTCAAAAGGTACATGGAAACCCAAAGATTATTGTAAGTGACACAAATCCCATTTGCACTGGAAATTTTTGGACAAAATTATTTTCTTGTCTTGGTACTCAATTAGCTCATAGCTCATCTTATGAACCTCAATTTGACAGCCAAACTGAGATAGCGAACAAATGTTTGGAAGGATATCTTTGTTTCTTTGTATCTAATAAGCAAACACAATGGGTCAAAGTGGTTACCTTTAGCTGAATGGTGGTATAACACTTCCTTCCATACTAGAGAAAAAACCACCCCATTTATGGAGCTTTATGGATATCATCCACCATCTATCACATCATCTTTAAGAGAAAATTCTAAGGTGCAAATAGTGGAAGATCACATTGAGCATCAACAACAAGTTCACCAACTCTTAAAGGATAACCTCACTCTAGTGCATAATCGAACGAAACAACAGGAAGATCAACATCGCAACGAAAGACGTTTTGATGTAGGCAACTAGATATTTTTACAACTACGACCATACAAACAAATGTGCTTCAAGCAAGATAATAAGGATAATAAATTATCACCCAAGTATAATGGTCCTTACAAGTTGTTGCAAAAGATTGGTACTATGGCATACAAATTGGAGTTGCCTGCATCTTCCTGAGTACACCTAGTTTTCTATTTTTCATGCTTAAAGAAGGCTATCGGTGACAAGATCCCAGTTCAAATAATGTTTCTAGAACTTAATGAAGAAGGAAAAATCATATTCAAGTCTGAAGCAGTCACAAAAACAAGAACATGATAGAAACGAAATTGATTAATTTCATAGTATCTCATTAAGTGGAAGAACTTACCCGCTGAAGATTCCACATGGAAGCAAGAGAATTTTATACAAAAGCAATTGAAACTACTCAAGCATTGAGGACAACACTTTTTTGAAGGAGAGGGACATGTTAGGTCCCTATAATACTAGTGTATTCCCTTTACTTTTATTATTAGTTTAAACAATGTAAACTTTGAAATAGGAACTGATACTATTACCCATTTCGTAAAGATAGCAAAAAAGTGACCTGATTTTGAAAAGGGGCGATGCATAACACACATATTTTTTTTAGAGCGTAGTTTTTGGCACTTTAAATTTTTTATGTACATTACATTTGGAATGTTAGTAATTTGCATGCTAACTTAAAAAAGTGGTGATTCTACATCAGGTCCTTTTTTTAAGAAACCTATTTTTTTACTTTAAATTTTCTAATGTATGAAATGTTAATAATTATTTTCTAAATTTAACAATTTTTGACACTTTAACTTTTTTAATGTATTAAGTGTGGATATTTTTTTAAATGTTACATTTTTTTACACTTTAAAATTTTTTATGTCAAACTTTTTTTGACATAAAAAAACAAATATATATAGAAAAAAATAAAAAATAAAAAATAAAATAAAATCTCATAAACCATAAAAAATTTTGGGAAAAAAAATAAATTAAAAACTATAAAGTTAAGTAACTAAAAATAGAAAAATTTTAAAACGCATTAACAAAAAACTACAAAAAAAATAATTAAAATAATAAAAACAAACTAGATTAAAAAAAAATAGAAAATTAAAAAAACAATAAAAATCTAAAATGCTATTAAAATCAAGATTAAAAAAAAAAAAAAAAACAAACAAACAAACAAACCAACCAACCATTCTAAAAAATCCCAAATATACTCAAATAAAACAATATATATATATATATATATATATATATATATATATATAAATTAAAGAAAGAAAAACATAAAAACATTTTAAATTTTAAAAAATATATATATTGGATTTTTTTTAAAAACCATTTAAATTTTTTTTAAACATATATTTTTTATTTTTAAAAAACAAAAAGTATTTAAAACTTTAAAAAACACATATTCACGATTAAAACTTAAAAAAACATATATGCATGCAGCTCCGCCGCTCAGGGCCATGACCCTACAGGCGGCTGGGCGATGGCTATCTGATTACGAGAATCAGATAGCCACCCCCACGGGCAGCTGGGCGGTGGCTATTTGATTCTAAGAATTGGATAACCACCCCTATAGGCGATTAGGCGGTAGTTATCTAATTTTCAGAATCAGGTAGCCACCCCCATGGGTGGCCGAGTGGTGGTTATCGGATAGCCATCGCCTGACCGCCAAAGGTCGGGCCCCTATGGGTGGCTGAGCGGTGGCTATCCAATTCTGAGAATCAAATAGCGACCACCATAAGCAGCTAGGTAATGGCTATCTGATTCCAAAAATTGGATAGCCACCCCCATGGGTGGTCAGGTGGTGGCTATAGCCATCACTGGGCCACAACCCCATGAGCAGTTTGGCGATGGCTATCAGATTCTGAGAATCGGATAACCACCCCCACAGGCGGCCCCATGGGCAGTTGGGTAGTGATACATATATTAATTATATTTAAAAAATGTTTTTTTTTTAATATATATTTTTAGATATTTTAAATTTTTTAGTCTAAAATTTGAAACGTTTTCTTTTTTTTTTTTAAATCAAAAATATATTGTTTGTTTGTTTGTTTTTTTTTCTAATGTTTTTTAATTTATTTTTTTTAAATTGAAAATATTTATATTTTTTAATATTTTAATTGTTTTTTGGGTTTTTTTTTTTTTTTTTTTAATCTTAATTTTAGTAGTTTTTTTCCTGGTTTTTTTTTTTTGTTAACTTTCTATTTTTTTTAATCTAGTTTGTTTTTTTATTCGATTTTTATTTTATTTTTTTTGTTAATTCTTTTTAAAAATTTCCTATTTTCACTTTCTCTTTTCTTTTCTTTTTTTTATGGTTTACGAGATTAAAAAAAAAAACGTTTTTTTTTGGAAAATGTGTTTTTCTTATTATTTATTTCTTTATAGATTTTTATTTTTTTTATTCTTACCTTTTATAGATTAGTTTTGTTTTTAACATTTTTTATGATTGATTTTTTTTTTTTAATTTTATGTTTTGCTTTTAATATATATATATATATATATATATATATATATATATATATATATATATATAGTTTTTCTATTTTTTAATTTTTTTTTTTTGTTTTTTTTTCATTGTTTTTATTTTTAATTTTATGTTTTCATTATTCTTTTGAAATTTTAATATTTTTCGGAGTCATGATAAAATCTTTTACACCATTATTTCAAAATGTTGAAAATTTACCCTACAAAAAAAAGTGTTATTCCAACATCAACACTTTTCGTTTTGAGGGTGTTTTTTGCACAATTTTTGCATATAAAAATTTGGTTTTACTCACATTTTTTTAAAATGTTGAAAATTGACACTAAAAAAAAGTTATCATTCTAGTATCAACACTTTTCATTTTCAGGGTGTTTTTTGCACAATTTTTGCACAAAAAATTCTTTTCACTTCCATTTTTAAAACATGTTCAAAGTTGATCCTAAGAAAAAAACCATCGTTCCAGTATACACACTTTTCGTTTTCAGCACGGTTTTTCATGTTTTTCTGGGGTTTTTTTTGGCTAGAGTTCCAATTTTGAGTTTATAGTTCTCATTTCAAAATTTACATTGTTTGTAGCCCCTATTGTTATTTTTGTTCCCATGTATCCCCCATGTTGTTATTGTTGTGCCCCATAGAAACCCAATATTGTTATTGCTACACCCTTACACTATTATTGTTATGTAGGATCTAATTATATTGTGACCCCTTATACTCCTATATATACCCTAGATCATCCAATAATTGTTCATTTATGTAATGTAAAGGAGGTTCCCTCTCAAAGAGGATAATTTTTAAGTTTTTGATCAATATTTTTTTATATTTTGTGAGCTCGTTGCATAAAAACCTCCACCCCCAACCCTTGGGAATTTGTTTGAGACCACCTGGCCCAGTTCCCAAACCTTTCGAGAATCCAAATCTCAACTAGAAAAGAATCCCATTACACCATGGCTATCTAGAAAATGGCAAGGAAAGGCTGAAACCATTGTCAAACTAGGAAAAACCCATGCCAATGACAACAAATAAACCAATTGGACAAACGCATGTACCATGCATTCACACCTTAGCTAGGAAATCACACATGCAACCTATTACATGTAAAATCCTCCTGTTGAAGTTTCTTAATCCAACCTTCATTGCTTGTATTTTTCTTTCATTGTCCTCCCTTTTCCTTCATTTTCTCCAATGCTAGAGTGCTCCGAGAATGCTCTAAGTTTGCAAGAGTATGACAGAATAGAAGGAAACTCCAAAACTAAACTGATAAAAGTTGTGAATTGATCCTTAGAAACCTTTTTAATAGTGAGACCTCTTTTTTATTCTTTTTCCTATATTTTTCTTCAATTTTCCTTCTCATGCAAATCTATGACCCTTCATCTCCCTTTTCTCCTATTTTCTTTTATTTTCATAAATAAATGCCAATTAATGTCTCTTTCCTTTTCTAATGTCTTTGCCTATTTCGTTGGTCATAAATAAAAAACAAGTGATTCCCACTATCATGTTTTGCTGAACATTTAGCTTGGAATACATGTCTCGTGACCTTTGTCTTATTTTTATTTTATTAACCTTTATTACATGAACTTTAGGCTAGAAATGGACATCAAAACCCCAGACGTTAAAAAGCTTCATGATGATCTACAACCCATAGTAGTAATATGTCGGTTTAACAATTTTTGGTCAAAACTAGAAGATTTGTATGAGTGGGTATGCTCTTCATGGAGAACAAAGTGTGATATCTACTTGTGTTCTAAAGGGTTTTTCATAGTATAATTCGAGATCAAGCAAGATATGGAAAAAAGTTCTAAAAGATGGATCATGGTTTTTTGTTTAGAGTTGGGATCTTTGTTACCCCATGGCTTCCTAGGTTTGATACCAAAAACATGGTGGTAATGACAGTGTTAGTTTGGGCAAGCTTCCTAAGCCTTCCACTCCATTTTGGGCACCATCAGGTTATGCAGGATATCATAAACATGTTGGGAATCACGATTACTGTTAAACCAAAATTGGGTAGATAGGCCCCTTGTACATTGCACTGGGAGTAGCAGGGGGTGCGGATGCCCCCCTGTATGGGGGTATATAGGGAGGAGGTAGCCCCCCTACACAGGGTCTAGGGAAGCACCCCAAGAAATATTTTTGGACCTTATATTAGGTGGGCAGACTTACCTATGGTTTTGTGCATGGATTTTGCACATGGTTTTGGGCATGATGGTTTTCTTTCCATGGTATTTTGTAGATCTAGTGAAGGGAACTACGGTTATGTTCTAATCCAGTGTTTATGGATGCTTCAGCATGTATATATATGTATTGTAACATTGAAAGAAAGATAATCGAAAATGAATCTGGTAGTCTCGGTTTTGGGATCCAGGGGAGAATATCTGTTATATCGTTTTATTCTCTTGCCATTGTTTATTTTCTGTTTTTTATAATTCATATCCTGGTAAGTTCTGTACGGGGTTAAAACCTACATTTGGTATTAGAGTTGTTCTGGCTTCAAGGGGATGCCTTTGCTGCTGAGGGGTTTTTTCTCTAGACTGTGGTAGACCCTATTAAGTGGGAGATCTGTAGGATCGATTCTTGTGGTGAAATAAGATGGCGAGCAGTGGAAAGATAGAGATCGATAAATTTAATGGTCATAATTTTGAGTTGTGGAAAATTAAGATGGAGGATCTACTAATGGAAAAATATCAATGGATGGCGGTAGATCCGGGTACAAAACCAACAATAATGTCAGTTGAAGACTGGGCGAAGTTGGATCGGAAAGAAAAAAGCATAATATGATTGTGTGTCTCAAATCTAGTATTGTTGAATGTATCAAGGGAAGCTCTGGCATTTTACCAATATAAGTCTCTCGTGAATAAATTGTTCCTACAAAAAAAACTATATAACCTAAGGATGAAATATGGAGATTCAGTGACAGAGAATTTGAACGCCTTTAATACTATGGCAAGCCAGTTATTATATGTTGATGTTAAAATTTTAGATGAAGATAAGTGCATCAATTTGTTGTGTTCTCTACTAGATTTATGGGATAGTTTGGTTGTTGCAATAGGTAGCCTTGCAGTTTGATGAAATAGTCTCATCCTTGTTGTTGGAGGATATGAGATGGAAAAATATGGAGACACAGAATGGCGATGCTTTGTCTGTATAAGAACGGTCCTAGAACATAAAAAAAAATAAGCCCTATTAAGTGGGAGATCTGTAGGATCGATTCTTGTGGTGAAAGAAGATGGCTAGCAGTGAGAAGATAGAGATCGATAAATTTAATGGTCATAATTTTGAGTTGTGGAAACTTAAGATAGAGGATCTACTGGTGGACAAAGATCAATGGATAGTGGTAGATCCGGGTACAAAACCAACAACAATGTCAGTTGAAGACTGGGGCAAAGTTGGATCGGAAAGAAAAGAGCATAATATGACTGTGCGTCTCAGATCTAGTATTGTTGAATGTATCAAGGGAAGCTCCGGCCTTTTACCAATATAAGTCTCTTGTGAATAAATTGTTCCTACGGAAAAAGCTATATAACTTGAGGATGAAAGATGGAGACTTGGTGATAGAGAATTTGAACGCCTTTAATCTATGGCAAGCCAGTTATTATCTGTTGATATTAAAATTTTAGATGAAGATAAGTGCATCAATTTGTTGTGTTCTCTACCAGATTTATGGGATAGTCTGGTTGTTGCAATAGGTAGCCTTGTAGTTTGATGAAATAGTCTCATCCTTGCTGTCGGAGGAGATGAGATGGAAAAATATGGAGACACAGAATGGTGATGCCTTGTCTGTATAAGGACGGTCCTAGAACATAAAAAAATAAGTCCTCGAGTGGGAGATCTAAATCTAAAGGGAGATCTATATATCTAGGAAAACCTGTAAAGTTGTGCTGGAAATCAGGAAGGGCACTTCAAAATGGATTGTAAATCTAAAGCTCCTGAGAATGGAAAGGGATCTGATAATGCTCCTTCTGCATAGGTGAGAACCACCTCAGATGAAGGTGGGGATTTGTATTTGGCTTCTTCTTTAAGTACACATGTAGATCATGTGGCATGGTTTATTGACTTAGGTGCATCCTTTCACTTCACTCAATAGGGATTGGTTCTATGAGTATGAGAAATATGATGGTGGTGATGTCTTCTTAGGGGATGACAGGATGGCTAGAATTGTTGGTCATGGAAAAGTAAAGTTGAAGTTGCAAGGTGGAAGAATTAAAACACTTCTAGGTGTTCTGCATATTCTTGCATTGGCCAAAAATCTGATTTCTGTAAGCAAGCTAGATGATACAAGTGTAAAAACAGTGTTTGAGAAATATACCTGCAAGATGGTTCGAGGAATACTGGTATTGATGCAGGGAGTTTGGATTGGAACTTTGTACAAGCTTCACAGTAGCAATATTATTGATGGGTGTCATATTTCTGTGGTTCCTGAAAGTGGAGCAAAAAATCCAGTGGTCTCTAGAGAAAAGACCATGCCATGGCACCAAAGGCTTGGAAATATTGGAGAGAAGGGCCTTTGAATACTTCATGGTAATGGTATGGTAGAAGAAATGTCTACTTACTTTGGATTTTGATTTTTGTGAAAATTTTGTATATGTGAAGCATAATCGGGTGAGTTTCCCCTATGGTGATAAGAGACCAAAACATATATTAGAGCTTGTGCAAAGTGATGTGTTTGGAACTGTGTCAGTTCCATCACTGGGTAAGTCTTTGTACTATGTATCATTTATAGATGACTTCTCAAGGAATACCTGGAAATATATCCTCAGGAATAAATTTGAAGTCTTTGATAGGTTTAAATAATTTAACACTCTGGTGGAAAACCAGACAGAGAAGAAGATAAAGGTGCCACAAATAGATAGCGATGGAGAGTTTTGCAAGAAAGAATTTGAAGAGTTCTATAAGAAGTGTGGTATAACATGACAGAAGACTATTCCATACACACCTCAACAAAATGGAGTTGTAGATAGAATGAATAGGATGTTGATGGAGAAGGAAAGAAGCATGCTCAGTGGTGTTGGGTTAGGACAAGAATTCTGGGCAGAGGCGGTGGAGACTGCATGTTACCTGGTCAACAGATCACCTTCATCAGTGTTGGAGGATAAGACTCCACAAGAGGTATGGACTAATACGAAACCTTCTCTTTCACGTATGAGGGTATTTGGATGTGATGCATATGCATATGTTCCAAAGGAGAAAAGAACAAAGTTGGATAGTAAATCTGAAAGGTGTATCTTTATTGGGGATAAGGATGGTTTAAAAGGTTATAAGCTTTGGAACCCAGAAATAAGGAAGGTTGTGTACAGTCGAGATTTGGTGTTTAGAGAGGTGAAAGATTTTATTAAACATGAAGTCCTACCAAAGGAACCTGAGAAGATATAGTTTGAGCTAAAGGAGGAACAATCAGACTCTACAGCAGAAGAGGAATCAGAAGATGAAGAGCCACAAACTCTAGTTGTGAGAAGATTAGTTCGAGAAAGAAGACAACCAGAAAGGTATAGTCCATATTTTTTTTTCAAATTTTTCTTTATCTATTACTGATGATGATCCCAGAACTGTGAGGGAAGCTGTAGATTCAAAGGATGGAAAACTCTAGAAAGAGACCATGGTTGATGAAATGGCATCTTTGCATAAAAATGAGGCTTGGGATCTGGTGGAATTGTTGGCTAGAAGGAAACACATTGTGAGGAAATGGGTGTTTAAGAAGAAGATGAATGCAGAAGGCAAGGTGGAGAAATACAAAGCTTGGTTGGGAGCAAAAGGTTATTCCCAGGTGACGGGAATTGATTTTGGTGATATTTTCATCTCCTGTTGCTAAGGTAGATTCTATTAGATTACTTTTATCTATTGTTGTTGCTTTTGATTTTGAGGTAGAACATATGGATGTGAAGACAACATTTCTTCACAGGGATCTGGAAGAAGAGATCTACAGGAACCAACATGAAGGCTTTGAGGTGAAGGGTAAGAAATAACTACTATGCAAGTTAAAAATGTCTTTGTATGGGTTAAAACAGTCACCAAGGATGTGGTATCATAAATTTGATACATTTCAAACATGTCATTTACAAAATTCCTTCCCATCAGAAATGAAGGCTTAAAAAAAGAATAGGAGGCAAGCCCCTAAGCAAAGGGGATGGCTGTTTCCTAATAACTCAGAAGATGAGAAAGGAAAGGACGAAGAAAATTCACCAAATTCTGAGCCATAGCCTCATTTTGATGGTAAATAAAATGATGAAGAAGGGGGCAAATCTATATTAGCAGTTGTAACTCATAAGCTTATTGAATCAATAGAAATCACGATACCATAGGAACAAAAAGTGGAGATGCCCATGGAAAAGGACTCAAGTGGCATAAAGAGATCTCATGTATTTGAGAGTTTGGACTCAAACAAAGAGATCCTCCCATAGACAAATAGAAATCAACTAGCAATAATAACAACTGCTCCAAATAAAGGACTCAAGTGGCGTAAAGAGATCTCATGTATTTGAGAGTTTGGACTCAAACAAAGAGATCCTCCCATAGACAAATAGAAATCAACTAGCAATAATAACAACTGCTCCAAATCAAGAAGTGTGGTGGAAGGTGGAGAAAAAGATGGAAAAAAGGGAAAATTAAGTGATTTCTATCACACTTAATCATGTAAACTCTTTGTAATTCTTTTTATATTCTTTTGTGCATCAGTTGTAAGGCCTATATGATGTCATGCCTTCAACAATTTTCAAAATGTATTTTTTTTCCTTGGTTTCCAAGTTGAATAAATTACCACTTTTTTCTTCGAAAAAAAATTATAACCTTTAACTTTAAAAACGAATATTTATTTTTCAATATTATTGAAAAATGGTTTTTCAAACATTTGATAACTTGAATATCTTATTGTAGCCTTTGGGTCATGTGGATAGCTTCCTCATATTTTTTTGTCATAATTTTTTGATGCAGTTGCAATATTTATGCCATGAATTTCATATATTTCTAACGTGTTTCTCATTGTTAAGCTTCAGAGGAAAACCAACCAAAATCAAAATCTTTGAAAATAGCTCATACTCACATAAATAACAATGTATTTACCACTAGTTACTACCCACCATAATTTAAGCAAGTATCCCATAAAAAAGGATAGAAATAAGATGTAAATAAATATACTCACTAGGAGTTATTGTAGTAAAATTTAAATATGCCCACTTACTGGTGGATACTACCCACCAAAATTTATGCAAGTCCTTTCACCTTAGGTGGTGATTGATTTTTCCATTTCACATATCAAATGTAAATAACATATTTAGCACTAGTTACTACCCACCATATTTTAAGCATGTATCCCATAAAAAAGGATAGGAATAAGATGTAAATAAATATAAATATACTCACTAGAAGTTATTGCAGTACAAATTTAAATGTGCAGACCTACTAGTAGATACTCTGCACCAAAATTTATGCAAGTCCTTTAACCTTAGGTGGTAATTGGTTTTTCCATTTCATATATCAATTTGCAATATTTTTTTAAAGCCAAGATTACTCCAATGGGAAGCCTATCCTTCTAGACTTACTATGATGGGCCATGGTGTCCCCTTGTGGGATTTATATAGAAGCAAATCCAAGATCCACTATGATGGGCCATGGTGTCCTGTCATGGGATTTGAAATTGAGTGGAATCTCTCATCCCAAGAGGAGATATATCAATTTGCATTTTTTATGAAAGCATAATTTCCACCTAACCTATAGGGACAAAGCTGCCCTACAACACTTGTTTAGAAAAGTATTTCATTACAAATTAATGTTTTTATTAATAAATTATAAAAATATTCATATAAAATATATTAATGTTAAAATCTAATAATATAATTTTTCACTTTTTCACTTCAATTATATTAAAATAATATAATATAATTTTACTGTTAACTTTCTAATTGTAATTGTAATTTTATTTTAAATGTAAGGTACGTTTATTAGGTTACACAAGTTTACTAGTTTTACCTAGGTTACTAGGTTTAGGTCAACTATGGTCACCATGGTTGAAAGTCAACCATAATCAAACATGAAAAACCATGGTTTAGTAAGTTAAACTAGGTTTACTAAGTTTACCAAGTCAACCATTGTCAACTATAACGGACTCTAGTCACCATGGTCACTATTGATCAACTATAATCAATCATGATCAACCATAGCCATCTCTAGTCAACCTTAGTCATCATAGTTAACCTTGAAAAACCATGGTTGACACATGTTTTACCATACCTTACATCACCAACAATGGTCAACCAAGGTCGCCATTGTTGAACATGATCAACCATGGCCATCCATTTCAACATGGATAACCATAATCTATTCTAGGAAATCATGTTCACCCATTTTTAAACCATATTCACCCATAGTTAAGTCATGGTTGACCAAATTAGATCAAGGTTAACTAAGGTTGACCATAGTCAACAATGTCAAT
This sequence comes from Pinus tabuliformis, assembly GCA_031772625.1. Lineage (NCBI taxonomy): Eukaryota > Viridiplantae > Streptophyta > Pinopsida > Pinales > Pinaceae > Pinus > Pinus tabuliformis. The sequence goes on from CM062805.1 coordinate 619,662,113, forward strand.
CTAAGGCGACCATGATCAAACATGGGCAACCATAGTCAACCATGGTCAACTATAGTAAAATATGGATAGCATGGTTGACTATCATTCACTATGGTTGGCCATAGTTATGACCATAATTAACTATGGTTACCATGGTCAGCCATGGTCACCCATAGTTGACTTTGGTTCCCATGATTGACGTAGTCAGCCATGGTGAACAATTGTAAACCTTGGTCAACCATGATTATCCATGGTTATCTCTCGCCAACCATAGTGAGCCTTTGTTAGACATAATCAACCATGGTCATCTCTAGTCAAGCCTAGTTATCCATCATGAATGCAATCAACCATAGACTTAGCTAGCCATAATTAACCATAGCTAATGAAAATCAACCATGGTTATCTTTTGTCAACCATAGTCAACCTTTATTAGTCATAATCATCCATGGACATCTCTAGTCAACCATAGTCAACCTTTGAAACCCATGGTCAATCCAAGAGCAACCATGCTCATCATAACAAACCATGGTCAACCATAGTTTGAGTGGTCAACTATGCTCAACCAAGGTCCCATGGTGAAACATGGTTAACCATGGCCACACATTCTCAACATGGACAACCATAATGTGTGATAAAAAGTATGGTCAACCATGTTCAACCATGGTTAATCATGATCATCCGTAACTAACACACTAAACCATAGTCAAACATGGTCAAACATGAACAACCATGGCCAACCATGATCAAACATGAATAACCATGGTCAACCATAGTCAATTATGATCTATCATAGTCAACTATAGTTATATATAGACAATCATAGTCATCCATAGCCATAACTCAACATATCTAACCAGAGTCAATGGTAGTCAACCATAGTCTCCTAATCCTTCCTACTCACATAAGTTGTAAAGTAGCACAACCATATTAGTATATGTGTTAGATATATGGGGATAAGTGTAATTTTCCACCTTTTATATGTCATTTGGCATATGAAAATTGCACAAGTGTTTACTCTTGAAAGGTCATAAGTTCAAACCTTGAGGGGTGATATAGTATATCCCTTCATAGACTTAAGAGTCAAATTGTTGTGTGGAGGTGAGCCCTTTATTCCAGAAACAAGAAGGTCTCATAAACTGATTTGGTATCAAGTTTGGCCAAACCTTAATTTTTTTAATGCTTATTATTATTAACTAATATGATTATAATTGTGTTAATTTTATATTAAATTATTAAAATTAGATAACTTTTAGTCAAATATCAAATTTGAACATTTAAACCTCTATTCAACTCCTATAATTAGCTTTTATCCTTAATTTTTTGAATAAAATTTAATAACAACTAAACATCATGCAAACCAACTAATATACTAAAAAACCCTACAAACTAATATAATTGTGTTAATTTTATATTAAATAAAAACAATTATTTATCAAAACAATGATATATTATTATTAGAATTATAGTAGCTCTAATCAATTTGAACTGAAACTTGAATATCTATTCAACCCCATCATTAGCTCTTATCTTATCCTTAATTTTTGCAATAAAATTTGAATATAAAACTTCATAAAAACTACATCATACCAACCAACTAATATAGATAGAAAGCAACTAATATACCACTCATAATCATAAAAAGTCAACGGTCATACTAACCAACTATTATACATAGAAACCCACTAATATACAACTCATAACCAACTATTATACATAGAAACCAACTAATATACGACTCATAACCAAATTCATTTGAATTGCAATCAACTCCAAAAAGGATTAAGTTAATGTGGATATCTATTAAACTTCCATAATTATTAGCTTATTAAAATAGAATTTGAAAGTAAGACTTAACAGGGTTATTTCAGGTGGCGTGGTTTTCCTTGATAACAGTGATGTGTCAACTGACATTCGCGGATAGCAGCCAGAGATGACTGTCCTCACTGTTGGTTTGACAAACTGAGTTTGATAGGTTTTTTCACCTTTTGAAAAAAAAGAAAGAAAGAAAAAGAAAAAAAAGAAAAGAAAAAGAGTTGACGTCGTACCGACGGAATAATATAAATAGAAACCAACCCATTTGGAATTGCAATCACCTCCGCAAAACAAGCTAGGGTGTATAAAAGTTTAGAGCGAATCGTACCTGTGCAGGTTTGATTCTACAGAGAATCGGGCGGATGAATCTTACATCCTGTCGTGTGGATCTCCTGGATCCGAGTAACGCAGAAATATATGGAATTGGTTACAATTTCCATATGACATTCAGCGAGAAGCTCCGAGAGTATTGACTTCTGGAATGCAGAAATATCTGTGATTCCAACGAAGAAAGTTGGGATGTGTTTCAATTCGAACTTCTCGGAGAATCTCAAGCCCGTCGCCATGTATATAAATACGGTTACGATAATGCAGTCATCAATAACGTCGCAGTATTCGTTCCTGCGTTATCAGTCACCATGGGCGCAGAACCCAGCGATAATTTCCGTGCTGTGTTGAGCGTAGCGGTCGTTGCTTTATATGCGGGAATTAGCGGGGCATACGCCGAGACGAGCAACAACCAGAGTTACTCTATCAGAATAAATCTGATACGCAGAGAATCGCCGCTCAGTCCACTCAAGCGTAAGAAGAAAATTTTAAGGATGGAATTTTATTTTTAAAGTTTAATAGGGGTCATCAATTTGTTACCATAGTGTTTAAATTTTTTGACATAATTTTTATCATACTTAGAAAAAAAATTTGTTTAAAACATCTAAAAAACATACTAATATTAATCCCTAGAATTTACCTTGGCAGAATATCGAAGACTTTCCACTACTGACCTGCTGTGCCAAGCAATTGAACGAAGCAACAACAGGCTGCAGAGATACCAATCTTTCATTACCAATGCGACCCGTTACGGGCACTCCAAGAGTTACTACAGTCCAGTGAATTATGACGACGGGGAATTCTTGATGCAGGTCGCAATGGGATCCCCCAATCCGCAGAATCTGAATTTCATCGCCGACACGGGTAGCGATTTGACCTGGACACAGTGCCTACCCTGTCAATCTTGTATTCCACAGAATTACCCGCTGTACGATCCTTCCCGCTCCTCGGATAATAAGAACATTTCTTGCTTCAGCAATTTTTGCACAGTTGTGAGCGGAAATTGCGATGATCTGGCAAATTGCTACTATACCTATGGGTATGGAGACCATTCGTCTACTGCCGGCAACTTGTCTTTCGACACGTTTACACTTCCAGTTGCAGGGACGCCCAATTGGGCACGCTTTCAGCAAATTGCCTTCGGGTGCGGTCGCACGCAGGACGGTGACTTCAGCAATTCGACCGGCATAGTGGGTCTGGGAAGAGGCCCAATATCCTTTGTTAACCAAATTAGATCCCACATTGACAGCACATTCTCCTACTGTTTAGGATCCATATATAATTCCACCCAAGTAAGTCCTTTGTTTCTTGGAAAAGGAGCCCTAGATTCTTTCCCTAGGGTTATCCCTCTCATTTACAATTTATTTTTCCCAACCTTCTACTACCTCAACCTCACTGGAATCAGCGTGGGGGGCAAACCAGTGCCCATTCCGCAGGGCACATTCGACATTCAATTCGATGGCAATGGAGGCGTTTTCATTGATTCTGGAACGACATTAACCTATTTGCAGGAGCAGGCATACGACCCTCTTCTAGATGCTCTGCGATCCAACATTCGAGGCGAGCCAGTTAATGCCAGTGCAGCCATAGGTCTTGATTTCTGCTACAAATCTACGCCTCAGCTCGAGCTTCCAGATATAACGTTTTACTTTGATGGCAATGTGCCATATACGCTGCCTGTGCAAAATGCGTTCATATTCGCATATCAAGCCCCCGATGAATTAGCTTGCCTTGCCATGAAATCTGCAGGGCCTCCAGGTTCGTCAGGGGTTTTAGGAAACATTCAGCAGCAGAATTTCCACACAACCTACGATCTGGCCAACAACAAGTTCTCTTTTAGTCCGAAAGACTGTGCTTCCATGTAATGCAGAATTGTATTTCGGTGACAGAGTCTTCTTTGATTTTATTTTGATTGCTGATTTACCAAATATTTGGCAATTAGATGGACATTGGCACTGTGTTTTCATGTAGAACTGTATTATTTCGGTGGCAGAGGCTTTGAGCTTATCTCAATTTCTGATTAGTCAGAGTATTTGACAATAAAAAAGATAGGGGCCAGGTCAAAGAATTGAATGCACCCTAATTACTAAATATTCTGCAAATCAACAATTGCAATAAAGATGACCTCAGAGCAGCTATATCATGTGTAGCTGGCAGATTGTTTTTTATTTAGTATTTGAATAAGAACTTATTTTGGTGGGAGGGGCCTTGAGCTTATCTCAATTTCTGATTTCTCAATTATTTCTGATATGGGCAGGGTCAAATAATTGAAACTCACCTTAATTGCCAAATATTCTGCAAATCAACCATTGAAATGAAGATGACCTCAGAGCAGCTATATCATGTATAACTAGTAGATTGCTTTTTATTTAGTATTTGAATAAGAACATTTCAAATTTTTGAGATTTATATTGTTTTGAGATTAAATCACAAAAATTTTAATAAACTAATATATTTCATTGGTATCTTGTTTTTTATTTAAAATTTGAATAAAAACATTAGTTCTCTGATTTCAAATTTTTGGATTTATATTATTTTAAAATAAAATCATAAATTTTTAATCAACTAATATAATTCATCTTTAATTTCAAATTTTTGGAATTTATATTGTTTTTTAAATTAAATCATAAAGTTTTTAATTAACTAATATAATTCATCATCTAGTTAATGTAAAATAAACCTTACAATTCAATTGCTCCCAAAAATATTATTCTTGTTATTAAAATTACACACTTTATCCCATTATCTAACTGCCTTGATTTATATAAAACAAAATAAAATAAATATATATATATATATATATATATATATATATATATATATAAAATTCTGAATGCATTTTGTTTTTGTTTGTTTAATACATCTTGACGATGAGTATAATTAACCCACCTTATCCAACCAACTGCCCTAAATTTAATATCATATTGACACTAAGTATACTTCACTGAGGGAATATTTTTATGTCAAAAAGTGATTATATTTGGATAGATATATAATTACTATAATATCAATTATTATATTTAATATAATTATTTTATATCTAAAATAATTATATTTAATATAATTATTTTATAAATATTACAAATAGTGGAGTTATAATTTGTTTTTTGAGATTTTAGTCTATTATTTGAAAAAATGAATTATTCTTAGAGGTGAAAAATAAAAAATATAATTTTTTGAAATGTTTTATAAAATAAAATAAATTAAAATATATATTTTTAAAATAATTATGTTGTATAAAAAAAAGTTGAATTATTTTATTTTGAATATTTATTTTATTTTATTATTAAATATAAATATTTGTTGTATAAAACTGATATTGGAATATATATAAGATTGAAAATAAAGTTTTATTCGGAAAATTTATAGTTTTCTTTTATATAGTATTTATTATTAATTTTTTTTTAGGAAATTTATTGTTTTAATATATATGGAAAACAAATCATTATAATCTAACACAAATTTATATAAAAATGCTATATAAAAATGTTAAGTATATATGTAGCTAAATACATTACATAACAAATTATAAATAATAATCATTATGTTATAAATGGGTCAAAAATAATAAGCACAAATTAATTTGATAAAATGATAAAAAATTGAATATTATTGATTATTATTTAATTAATTTAATTTATTATATAATAGTTTATTTATTATATGTTTTTGGAGAATTTTCTTAGAATTGAATAAAGATTGATTTAAATTATAATATAAATTTTGACTCAAATTTTAAAACATTTTAAATAAATATTAATAAAATTATTTAATATTAAATAATAAATTGCCCAGGAGACTTTGGATTCACGGTGAATGGGTGCATTGTTAAGGCATTCTTTGTGATAGGTCACCGGTTCAAATCCCCCATGGGTACTTAGGTTAGTCTAATAGATAAAAAAAAAAATTATTAAATAATAAATTAATTATAAAATTAAATTGTTAATTAAATAGTAAATAGTAAATTAATTTAATAAAATGTTAAAAAAATATATGATTCAAGTGATTATTATTCATTTTATCAATTTTTTTTTTTAATTATATAATAAAATTATTTTAATCAAATAACAAAAAAAATTTAAAATTATATATATATATATATATATATATATATATATATTAACTATCTAATTTTAGCCGGGTTAGGCCTTAATGTAATGGCTACCAGTGAACCACTTCTAAAAAAAATTAACTATTTAATTTTATTTATTAGAAAAATATATTTAAATAATTAAAATATAATTTAGTGTTTAACGTCTTGTCTAAAAAAATTATTTGTTTAAAGTACAATCTGACTAGATACACGCGAAGGTTGGAAATGAATACAGGAATCTCATCACTCATTGACTACATTGCAATACTGTCCTATTATAGGTAAAATAAAATATATGATATATATTGAATAATACAATATTAAAATTGTATTAATAATATGGTTAGAAATGGGTTAAAATTTAAATTTAAATTATGTTATTGTATTTAGAGGAGTTTTATAGTTGTCCCGCTTATAACCACATTAAATCTCAGTTTTACAATCTTTGTTACAATACTCACTTTTCTAGCCTTTTAAAAAGTCACAATTATAGTGAGCTCGGGAGGTTTCTCTCCAAGCTTTTTGAGTATAGGAATAAAATCTTATATCAAAATAAATAATTTGTTTAGGTCCGATAGACAAAGTTTGGCCTCAGCGAACCTTAACCACCATCATCATCATTATCATGTGAAATGTTGAAGTGTGTAAATTTCTCTCTCTCTATAATAATGATATAAAAGTAAAAATAGGAAAAATAATTTAAATTTTTTATTAATAATATTATAGAGAATTTAAAAAAAAAAAAAATTATAGTATCACATTAAAATAAATTTAAACAATAATGATTTTTATGTGTAACAGTAATATTTCAAAATATATAATTAAAAATCATATAAAAATTTAATATATTTAATTAACAAAAATTTAATTCAAAGAAAAATATTTTTAAATATAAAAAATAAATATTTAAATTTAATTAAAAATATATAAAAATTCAATATTATAATTTTATTTTCTTTAAATTTATTTATTTATCTATATATATTACTAAAGTTATACATATCACATGAAAAAATTATAAAACATGTCAAAGAATCTATATATAAAGTGTGTCAAAATTTTAATAAAATTAAAAATAAAAATATTTTAATATTTAAAAAGGTGAAATTAATATAAATATAAATAATATTATTAAGCATTAGTATAAAGTCATTTTAATTTTGGATTTACCAATCTTCTAGAAGAATCAAATTTCTTGAAGTATATTTTTTTTTCAAATTTTACATTTAAAACAAAATTTGCATTTTGGGAAATTTAATCTCTCTCAAAATTTAGTAAATCCAAAATTAAGATAAATCTATACTAATATAAAAAAAAAAAAGTAAATTTAATGTAAAAAAGTTAAAATATTATAATTTATTAATAGTTAAATATAATCAACTTATTTAATAAGTAAAATTAAAATGATATTAGTTATATAACCAAAAATAAATAAAATTAACAAATAACATTTTAATATAAATAAGAAATCAACTTAATTGAAATATATTATACAATATTAGCAAATTGCTTGGCAAAATTTTGCCAAAATGATTTTAAAATATATATTATTATGTAAATTTAGATGAAATTTTAGATATGATCCATATTGTAACCCCCTAGAGACAACCCGATAAGAAGTCAACGCTTAGAAAATCCACACAATTCTTTCAAAGATTTATGCATTTTGCTCACATTAAACAAATATGTATACATTTTGCTTGTTACTTTTGCTCAGAGACAAACCCCTTCAGTGAAATGTGATTTGACTCTTTGGAGAATTGATAAGGAACTTCAAATGGCCTGCAAATTTGTGGTTACAACCTTTAGTTAACATTGTAGTATGGTGAGAATAATTGCACAGAATACAAGATGAGATGTACATAACTAAATAGAATTTATACACCAGATCTCAAGTAGAAAGCATGGAATGGAAGAGAACAGAATGTAGAAACTATGTAGCGCTTCATTAAGGTTTCCTACATAAAAATTTATAGGTATCTTAACTATTCACACATCATTGATAAATTTGTTTATAAAAAGAAACCAACATCTACATTACATGAGTTTCAAAAGAAGAACTACACAACACAATAATTACAAAGAAAGAGAACACATACTACTACCATCAAACATTTGGAATCACTTGAAACTTCTTCATTAGTCTCCCAAAAGGGGACATGCACGTTACACATCAAAATTTCTAAGAACCAGTCTCTAAGACCAAAAATTTGAACCCCCTCGATGAGTTCTTATATGTCCTTTTGAAGAAACGATCATCCTTAAAAATAGTTACAATTAAATTTTAGAATATACAACTATCTATTTACCCAACAGTTCCATTGTCCAGTTGTCTTAGTTGTCTAACTATTCTCTAACTAAAACTAACACATCATTACAAAATAAAAAGGCCACATGCTTAAATATTCACATGGGTAGTAGAACTCGCACTTTGGGGCCTAGTAACTAGATCTTCGACTTCAACTAATGCCTGTTGAAGTAGAGTTTCACATATTTCCCAAAGATTTTTGTCTCGGATTGGACACTTAGCCATCCTTCGGAACGTAACCTGTAGCTCTAACAACCTGGTATAATAGGGTGTTGATTCAAATAAAGTATTCATCAACCACAACAAATAGAATTCCCTTTATAGGAAGTTGACCACGGTCTTTCCTTTCAACACTACAGTCTTTTCCATGGTTAAATCCAACTTGCATTTTGTAGTTGTCAGTTATTTTTCATAGGCTTCCCATTTCATTAAACTTTCATCCATGTTCTAACATCCTGGTAATCCAACTCTTGGCCCTAATCAAACCTAGACTCAAAGGCAACAACAAAATTTTTTATTGCTTCTAATTTGATTTCAGTTTGAATACACGTGTTATGTTTCTCAATGCTTATAGTGATTTCTATAATAAGCTCAACCTTATCAATAATATGTATTATTTTAAATTTTTTTGTTGATTTCTCATTTAGAAATTTGATGATCTTCATAGCTCTTTGTTCCTCTTTCTGCATTTATTTTTTGCATGAGTTCACCTCCTCAGCAACAGTGGAAATTTCATCCCTCTCTTTGGCAACAACTTTAAAATACCTCTAAGTGGAATGCATTTGTTGCATTATATCATCCTAAATGACCTGTCTGACATTAATTTAGGACATATTTCCCTTCAATCTGCTCCTCAACTCCTTGGTCTCTGTTAGGTCCCTATAATACTAGTGATTCCCTCATTACTATTGTCATTGTATCCCTTATTGTTATTATTATGCCCCATAGAATCCCATTATTGCTATTTTTGTGCCTTTATATTATTATTGTTAGATCGGCTTGGTTATATTGTGACCCCTTAGACTCCTATATATAGAAAGGAGGGTTTTTCATTTGTATCATCCAAGAATTGTTCATTTGTGTAATGTAAAGGAGGTTTCCCCCTCGAAGAGGCTAAATTCTAAGGCATTGTTCTATCTTTTCTATCTTTTGTGAGCTGGTTTCATAACATTTGGTATCAGAGCTTTGGATTCTAGGATTTTGCTGCTCCAGACAGGTCATCGTGGAAGTATCGCTATAACTTTTTTTCAGCGACATTTTAGAAGTGAAAAAGAACCCATTTGAGAAGAAAACGTGTTGAACCTCGCATATGAATTTCAGATCCTATCTTGCTATATGTTCAAAGATATAATCTGAGGAAGTTAGGTTTTTTGCAGACCCTCGAATTACATTTCAAACAAGTCACCTTGGGAAAATTGTCATAACTTTCTCTCTAAGCATCAGATTGAATTTTTGTAAGAAGTTGCAGAAAGAGGACAGGATGTAGTTTCTTGGGTACCTTTTCCAAAACCTAAGGTGGAAACAATGACCCACGGCACATTGTACAAGTTCTCTCTACTGAACAAGTCTATACTGAGGTCATCATGGGAGATTTGGCATAACTCTTCATTGGAGAATCAAATATTGATCAGACTTGCGGGGTTAGAAAGATTACTTAGAGGGTTACTGAAGGAAGTAATTTTAGACCTGGGAGATCCAAAATTACAGAGATACATCAAATTCAATATCAAGCTCCTACAAAGTGAAAAAAGGTGTGTAGTTTTTTTTAAATTATTGCATAAGCTTGGTTTGAAAAATTAGTTTGAAGGAATTCAAAGGGCATAGTGAAACATTATGATCAATAATTGATGCCCCAAAGAAAGAAAATGGAAACACCTAGTAAGCAACCTGAAAGCTCTAGCATGACTCATGAAGAAGAGGAAGAAATGCAACATGATATATTAAAATTATGAGACCAAGTGCAACAAATTTCACTCGCACAAAATGTAACAAAAAATAAGATGGATGGTTTCAGGAAAGACATATAAGCTAAGATGGATGGTTTAAAGAAAGTCATGGAAGCTAAGATGGATGGTTTAAAGAAATGCGTAGAAGCTAAGATGAATGACGTGGAAGCTAAGATGGATGGAGTGGAAGCTAAGATGGACGGCATGGAAGCTAAGATGGATGGTGTGGAAGCTAAGATGGATGATTTAAAGACAAATTTGAAGACAAACATGGAAGATTTGAAGATAGATTTGACAAAGTTTTTACAAGAAATTCTTACTAATGGTGAAAGGGTAGTAAAGGAAACTCATGATGAGGACAAAATAAATGTTAATCATGATTTCATAAACTCTAACATTGGATTGAAGAACCACCATGTTCCAAAGATCGATATGAGAAATTTTGAAGGCAAGGATCCCAGAACATGGATACTACAGATGGAGCAAGTTTTCAATCTCCATAATGTGCAAAACACACAAAACGTATGCATTGCAACTTTATATTTGGAACCAAATCAGTTTGTATGGTTTCGATGGCTTTGCTCTCATAAACAAATTGTCACTTGGGCTATTTTTACAAATGAAATGATAACACATTATGAGGTTAAAAAAAGAAACACTTTTTTTAGCCAATTGATAAATATCAAACAAAAGGGTTCAATAATGGAGCACATTGAGGACATCCAAAAATTGAATATAAGGGTAAAAGATATTCCAGAGGAGCATAGGATTGATGTGTTCATAGGGACTTTAAAAGATAACATCTAACATGAGGTTCACCTTTGGGAACCAGATTCATTAGAGAAGGCATTCAGGTTGGCAAGAAAAATGGAAAGCAGAATTATGGCAACAAGGAAGCCTACCACTCACAATCATAAAGATGGAAGTGTTGCTACCCCTAGCCATCCACAACCTATAAGGTTGACACCACAAAAATTGGAAGAGAAAAGAGAAAAAGGGATTTGTTACAGTTGTGATAGCAGATACACTAAAAGTCATAGGTGTGCCGAGAAGAAATTATTTTACATATATTGTGAAGAGGAGGAAGAAAAGGAACAAGAAACGTCAAAAGAATAGGATATACACCAAGAACAAACCCTAGAAAAAGATGAAATTAATCCGACCATATCTTGTAATGCATTGGATAGAATTACCACTCCTCAAACTATTAAGATAGAAGGGCATATCAAGAAGAAAAAGGTAATAGTGTTGATTGATTCGGGAAGTACCCATAATTTTATTCATTGTAAGATAGCCAAGGAATTGAATTGCTTCCTATATCCAGCACCAGAGTGTCAAGTGATGGTTGCAAGTGGGGGAACCATAAATTTCTCAGGAAAGTGCCATAATATCAAGCTATCCATGGGAGCATATGTATTGAATAGCCCAATGCTTTCCATTCCAATGGGTGGCGTTGATGTTGTACTAGGAGTCCAATGGCTACAATCCTTGGGTACAATAGCTTTTAATTTTCAAGAAATTTTCATGAAATTCTATGGAGAAGGAAAGGAAGTTGAATTAAGGGGTATCGCAGGGAAACCAGGGAAGATAATCAGATCTAACGAAATGACAAAGCTTCTAAAGAAAGAACAATGAGGTATTTTTGCACAATTATGTTCACTAGAGCTTCCCACATCGAAATCATCCATTTCTCCAGATCTCCAAAACGTCTTAGACAATCATTCTAAGGTATTTGAGACTCCCAAAGGCCTCCCACCTATTCATGATCATGATCATGCTATCAATTTAATTCCAAGAAGTGTTCCTCCAAACATCAGGCCTTACAGATATCCTTATGTGCAAAAGAGTGAAATTGAACGTATGGTTGCAGAAATGCTAGAGGCTGGTATAATTCAACTTAGTCAAAGTTCTTTCTCTGCTCCAGTAGTATTGGTTCACAAGAAGGATGGATCATGGCGCATGTGTCCAAATTATAGGGAGCTCAACAAGCTCACTATTAAAGATAAATTTTCCATTCCTGTCATTAATGAATTATTGGATGAATTGCATGGATCAATTTATTTCACCAAGTTGGATCTTCGTTCAGGATATCATCAAATAATAATGAAGACTGAAGACATTCCAAAAAACATAATTTAGAACTCATGAGGGTCAATATGAATTTTTGGTCATGCCTTTTGGCCTTAGTAATACACCTTTTACATTTCAAGGTTTGATGAATTCCATTTTCAAACCCTTAGAAAATTTGTGTTAATATTTTTTGATGATATACTAATCTATAGCAAGTCTTAGAAGGATCATGTCCAACATGTTGACATGGTTCTCAAACTATTGGAGGGGAAACAATTATATGAAAAAATCTCCAATGTTTCTTTGGAGTACAAAAGGTGGAATATCTAGGTCATATTGTATCTCATGAAGGTGTTAAGGTAGACCCTAGCAAAATTAAAACCATTAAGGAATGGAAAATCCCCACATCCATAAAGCATTTACTAGGATTTCTCAGGTTGATAGGGTATTATCGCAAGTTTGTTAAGAATTATGGGAGAATAGCATCACCTCTAACAACATTATTGAAGAAAGATGCATTCTCATGGACTCCAGAAGCAACAAAGGCCTTTGATCATCTTAAATAGGCAATGTGCCAAGCACCAGTCTTAGCTACACTGGACTTCACAAAAACCTTTATTGTGGAATGTGATGCATCAGGGAATGGAATTGGTGTTGTCTTAATGCAAGAAGAAATACCCTTTGCTTTCAAAAGTTGTCCAGTCAAAGGAAAGTATTTACACAAAGCTATTTATGAGAAGGAAATGCTGGCAATACTACATCCATTTAAGAAATGGCGACCCTACCTAATGGGAAGAAACTTCAAGGTAAAAACAGATCATGATAGTCTTAAATACTTTTAGAACAAAGATTATCTTCAGAAGCGCAGCAAAAACGGGTCACAAAGATGTTGGGCTATGACTTTGAAATCATCTACAAAAAATGGAAGCAAAATGTTGTGGCAGATGCACTCTCAAGAAAGGATGTGGATCTCGAAGCATTTCTTTGCGCCATTTCTATTATCCAACCAGATTGGATAAACGAAGCAAGGGATGAATGGAAGAATGATGAGGAAGTGTGGGCACTCATTCAAAAGATACAACAAGATCCCAGTACGTCTGATACATTTAGCTGGAAAAATGATTCGTTATGGTACAAGGATCGATTATACCTATGTAAGAATTCCCAACTCAAATAAAAGATTCTTAGGGAATTGCACACCTCTCCCTTAGGAGGGCACTCAGGATTTTTAAAAACCTACCACAGGGTTAAGAAGGAATTTTTTTGGGATGGCATTAAATCAAATATTCAAAAGTTTGTGGCGGAATGTTTGGTTTTCCAACAAAATAAATTTGAAACAATTAAGACCCAAGAACTATTACGACCTTTATCAATTCCAAGCCAACATTGGGAGGAGGTTTCAATGGATTTTATCACAGGTTTACCCTGTTATCACTCAAGTTTTCCCAAAAGTTGTAAGAAAGGGAAAGGAGGCCGAGGTAACCACAGACCAATCTTTTAGATACAGAATCTAGCCAACCTTTATCCAGAGAGGGCTTTCTCTTTATGATTTAGCTTTGTTTTTTAAAGGTATTAGGCTAGTTATGAAATTCAAGGGTTTTGTTTGAGTTTGGGTGGTGAGATTCAATAGAACAGAGAGATAAGACAGAGTAGTTCAGTCCATTGGGCTAATGGAGTCAAAGAAGATGGCTTTCTGGATTTGGTTTCTTAACAGAGGATGGTTTCACAGAGCAAGATAGTCAAACAGGGAACAAATGAAGATTTGAAACAGATGGAATGGGCTCAAATGGGTGAAGGGCAGTTAAGGATCCTTCAACCTATTAAAAAGAGGGAAAATCGATGATTACTGATAAGGAGTAGTGAAGTACTCTTTAACAAATAATCAACATGAAAGAATTATGGAAACAGGAGCAATTAAGCTTTCATTGTTTATCCTAATTCTTTAGAAAACACAGAAAACAATAATGACTAATACAAAGTGCAATCAAGCATATTCTGAAATTAAATCTTTCTTTATCATTCAGATTGTGAAACACAGATGATATAATAAACTAAGAAAACATTTAAAACATAGGATATAGAGGACTTATTGATCCAGTGGTTGATTCAAGAAGTCTGTGACAAGTCCTCTGCTTCAATTCTTCATCCAGTAGGCCATGTGACAGTTTGATTCCAACAACTCTTTATTCCAAAAAATCAATATTACAGCAAAGTTTAGGAATCTACCCTCAATACTCCATTTGAGGGGGTATTTATGCAGAAAATTATACAACAAATATCTCATAACAGCTGTGAGATAATATCTAGGATGACTAATAATAGTTTATAAGAATATAGAAACAACTAGCCTTGAAAGTAGGGAAAAGATGAACTGATGTTGTGTTGGTCCTGTTTTTGTTGAATGTGCTGGAGGCAGGCTCTATAATTCGGCTGGCAGCTATTTTCTTCAGTAACTCTGCGCTGGCTGCCTGTCTTTAACTAATACTCTTTAACCTTGATCTGATACACTTCGTCTGTTTACCTCTGTCCACCTTTTTCCACCTTGCTCTGATAAATAGATCTGTATTTACCTTTTACCCGAGGTGAATTTAACAATATTTCCAACATATTTTCTGTGAGGAGCATTGAGGGGTGCAACCTTCATGGTTAGAGGGGTTTTTCCGTGAAAAATGGGCCAAATAGCAGGCTGGGAGCTTTATGTAGCAACGCAAACTGGATTGAAAACTGAACTTGGCCTCCTTCGGTAGAATTTTTAGCCAAGAACTGAAAATTGCAGGGTTTCATGGTAAACTGGATAAATACCTACGTAAGAGGAGAAAACGGTACAAATGCAGGTAGAATGGAAGGCCGCAGAGCTCATTGCTGGAGTCTTTCTGGTCAGGCGATAGTTGAAAACTGGAACAGTGGACTCGGTTGCTTGCAGGAGAGCACAGGGCGCAGAGCATTTACATCAAAAAATGGCTTTTTATTCATTTTAATTAGCAAAACAATGGTTTCCAGGAGTTTTCGGCATTAACGGGTGGATGACATAAGCAGTACCCAGCCTGACGTCAGCGAGGTGGAGTGACGTGGCGGGTGACATGGCAAATGACATGGATGACATCAGAGGATGACGTTAGTGGAGGGTGGTAAGCGGTTTTTCCCACACCACTTTTGGGGCTGAGTGGTTTCGGGCGAAGTGGGAGCAAGCACCCTAGATGGGTGATGCGTGGTAGAGTACAGGCGCAAAACCTCCAGGCGATCGCGCGTTAAAAGGTGGTCAAAAGGTGGTCATGATATCAATGTAGACCATTAGATGCGAATGGGTTGATCAGACGGCGGACGGTCATGGAATATGGCAGAGGTTTATGTTGCGGGCCCGATGTATTTAAACAATGTTTTAATCATTTCGGGTGTAATTTGATTGGGTTGGGGTAATGGTTATTAATTAACCGAGGGTTAATTAATCCCATATGGCACGTGGGAAGGTTTTTAATAAATTGTGTATCAACTTATTAACCCTTGTTTAGACTGTGTGTATGATCGTTATTCGACCCGGGACGATATGGGTAATGTTTATATGGGATTTATAAAATAAGTGTTAAACGTTAATATGAACAAATGTAATGAACCAGCGCTAAGTTAAAATGTTAGAAATTTATGTTTAAAACTTAGGCTGTAGTGGGAAAAAGGGATTTATTGGAAAATTTTTTGCCATTTTCCCAAGTAAAATAGGGTTTTACTTAGGCACTTTATGAAATGAGATGGATGTGAAGGAGTGGTTTATGAGTGATATCAAGAACAGATCTTAATACTTTGGGAAATTTAATGAAATCTTTAGGGAAAAGTATGAAGGGGAGTTAGTTATTCAACCTTGTCTTGCTTGAGCTGCTTTAAGTGTAATGTCCACTTTGCACCTGTGATAGAGATAAAGATTAACATTTTTAGAGACATAACCTGTCACTAGTATCATTCTGCAATGCCAATCTACCTACCCTGCCTACTTGGGCCTAGCATTTTTTCCTTCTTTATTTGGGTGCACTTTGACTGGCAAACCCTCATCAACTTTTCTTTCCTTTGCATGGCAAGCCTACCTAAGTCTGCACTTTTTACATCCAAGGGCTCAGATTAAACTATTGAGCTCCTTTTTATTTACTCTACCTATCTACTTATCTGCCAAGATTAAATAGTTTGGTCAGATTTTATTCTCTATCTCTAAAACAGGAAATTCAAATATGAACTAGCCAAGATTAAGTTGTTTGGCCATTCATCAATTGTGGCATAAATTAACAAGCTGCACACAATGCTTATTACAGAAAACTAAAAGGAGTGGCATTTTGGACTTGCACACTTTCCTGGTCTTTCTTTGTTTGTGGTTCATTTCTTCTCATTTTTTCAACATTTTATTCTTTTTACCCTTTGATTTTTCTTTTAGGGCATACCCTCTTTACATTTTTTACATTTTTTGATTTTTTTTATTTTTTGATAATATGGAAACCTTTGCAACAAGGATAGGAATGAACATATTACAGATTTCAACAAGTTGATCATGAAATATGACACCTATTGGTATAGGAGTATAACATACCCAAGTCCGAAGGAAAGAGTGTTATCATGGCACTGGTAGTTAACAGACTTACCAAGTATGCACACTTTTGTGCATTATCTCATCCATTTAAAGCAAGTACATTTTCTACTGCATTTATGGAAATAATTCAAAAGCGACATGGAAACCCAAAGATTTTTGTAAGCGACAGAGATCCCATTTTCACTAGAAATTTTTGGATATAATTATTTTCTTGTCTCGGTACTCAGTTATCTCATAGCTCATCTTATCATCCTCAATCTGATGGGCAAACTGAGAAAGTAAATAAATGTTTGGAAGGATATATTCGTTGCTTTGTATCTAATAAACAAACACAATGGGTCAAATGGTTTCCTCTGGTTGAATGGTGGTATAACACTTCCTTCCATACTACAACAAAAATGACCCCATTTATGGCACTTTATGGATATCATCCACCATCCATCACATCATATTTAAGAGAAAATTCTAAGGTTAAACTAGTGGAAGATCACATCGAGCATCAACAACAAGTTCTCCAACTCTTAAAGGATAACCTCACCTTGGTGCAGAATAGAATGAAACAACAGGCAAATCAACATCGTAGTGAAATAAGTTTTGATGTAGGTGATTGGGTATTCCTACGACTACAACCATATAAACAAATGTCCCTCAAGAAAGCTAAGAAGGATAATAAATTATCACCAAAGTATTATGGTCCGTACAAGGTGTTGCAAAAGATAGATACTATGGCATACAAATTGGAGCTTCCTGCAGCTTCTCGAGTGCACCCAATTTTCCATGTTTCATGCTTAAAGAAGGTTATAGGTGACAAGATTCCAATTCAAACAATATTTCTAGAACTTGATCAGGAAGGAAAAATCATATTGGAACCTGAAGTAGTCAAAGAAACAAGAACTCGACAGCTACGAAATTGATTAATTTCAGAGTATCTCATTAAGTGGAAGAACTTACCCATTGAAGATTCCACATGGGAGGATGAGAATTTTATACATAAGCATCTATAAGTAATCAAGCATTGAGGACAACACTTTTTTGAAGGAGAGGGGCATGTTAGGTCCCTATAATACTAGTGATTCCCCCATTACTATTGTCATTGTATCGCATATTGTTACTATTGTGCCCCATAGAATCCCACTATTGTTATTTTTGTGCCTTTATATTATTATTGTTAGGTCGGCTTGGTTATATTGTGACCCCTTAGGCTCTTATATATAGAAAGGAGGTTTTGTCATTTGTATCATCCAAGAATTTTTCATTTGTGTAATGTAAAGGAGGTTGCCCCCTCGAAGAGGCTGAATTCTAAGGTGTTAATCTATCTTTTCTATCTTTTGTGAGCTAGTTTCATAACAATCTCTTCTTGAATTTTTTTGTATTTTTTAGAAGTTTGCTCATTTATATCTTGGTATACCTTAGTTTTTTCTTTATTTCTCACATCTGCCTAAGACAGTGTCAACAGATACTAGACATTTTTTGTTTCTACCTCAGAAAATGAGAGTTGAGTCGTCACTTTTGTTGGGAAAAATACTGGGGGGGTGTGAATTATCAACTTTTCAATTTCTTATTCTAATTTATGTACGCTACTGTCACTCATGAAACCAACATATGTATGCGACTGTGAGTAAATATAACTGTGTATATACAAATAACTATTTTTTCATTTATTTCATTAATTGTTCATCTTTAATCAATGCATCATTACTTCATTATTCATTTATTAAGTAGCCGTAAAGAGAAGATAGATCATCAACACACAAGAAACATATCAACACACATGATCACCAGGATTTTAGGTGGAAACCTAATGTGGGAGAAAACCATTGTTGTTGTCGTCTATGCCTTCTTCTTTTATTATAAAAGAAAACATATTACAATCTCATACTGGCGCAAACTTATATCAGTATGCATGCACCCACCTACAGAAGGCTACAATCTTCTCTCATTCTCCAACAACCACTAGAAGGGAACACCAACCCCTTGATCTCATTTAATGGCCCTTATCGGAACGGAGGTCCTACACCCTGCACAAATTCTCTAGCTACTACTGGAAGGAAGCTTAGAATCCCTCACTAAAGGCTCCAACCCTCGACACCTATGTGGACCACAATTCATAATGTTTCATACTAGATCCACTTGAATTAAAACATCAACACTTGTAATCCACCTTTCATCATATTTTCATACTGGACCCACTTCCATCATTAAGTTAAAACCAAGTAACAATTCTGAAACCAAATACTAAACCAACTCATCTAATCATTGAACCAACTAAGACAAAAAAACACCAATTATTGAACCTCAACTAATTATTGCAACCAAAACAAACCGATCATAACTAGATCATATGAACTATTCATAAATATACCAAGCCATGCTTTGTTCATCACAAGAACCAATTGTTGTCACCATAAACCATTGTCAAACACACATCATAATGTATACGTTATTGTTCTAAAGCATATTCACATATATATGCGCTTTCCCTGTATAAGACCTGCATATAGTTATAAAATCACTAACAACTGAGTTTGAATCATTGCATTACTCATACAAACACTGAATCATGTATTGAATCAATTACAGATCACTATGCCAATTAAAGACCACCACACTATAGCATCATCACTAATCAACATTCCATTTCATAAAAATTTTGACCCAATCAGTACTATCAAACATAAATTATTATAATAGAGATATCATCAATAGACATCAGCAAACTAAATTGAACTGATCAAATACCATCAATAAGACATACTACAAGACCCTAGCTTATGTACATGACTTTCTTAAAATGTATCATCGTATGTACATGCTTTCAATTCACAACACCCATGTATAGATCTATACAAACTAAAAACACTTTGTATAATATATATGTGACTACCCAGAAGAAGATCTGCATATGTATGCGACCTTTCAGAGGAAAACCAACATACAAGACTAAAATCACTAAGTCATACTTTCGTTGCAACCACAACACATACTTCAAAACTTTATTGTCACACATTCATATTAGAGTATCATTATCAACATATATCTATCATTGTTAGCAATAATCACAAAGAGATCAATTAAACACATTCATTACTGTTCTTTCAGATCTATCAAATTTGAGCCTCTTCCATACTCCTTGGTGCACACATGTTTCAGATCATATTACACATTAATAACCCATAACTTGCACAAATAACACTTTGATATCCATCTCGTTATATAGCATTAGCCTTAGCCAATACCTTAGGCCAATCCCTTAGTAATGTCGTAAGTATTCTTTGACAGGATCAAATAATCATTGACCCACTCATTACTATGGGCTAATACTATGGTAAATACCCATGGTATTCAAATTACCATGGTGTGTACTATGTACGCGACTTTTCCTCTTCATACCTACATATGTATGTGACCTTGCTTCATAGTACTTGCATATACTTTCTCAAACTTTGTATTTGCCATCCATCTGTCACTGAACTGTCATTTCTCTATTCATACCAATTGTGGTATCTGTATAACTCTCTATAAACATCCTATTATCACAATGTTGACATCTCTATCAAATAGGTTTCCATCAAGGACAACACATCTAAGCCATAATACCAACAATATCCTCCTTTGGACTTGATGGAAACCACTTTGGTTTTTGGTAACCACCTATAAACACCTGCAAATACATCTGTAAACACACCAAGCTAAATATCAAGCTTCTATCCTAAGACTTCTCACCAAGCATTCTACTCCAAACACCAAGATTATCTCCCCTTTTAACATCAAGGGCAAAGGGATGACCAATGCTGAATGAAGGCTTCTCTTCCATTTTGTAGAAAGGATCATTGTAGGTATGATCTACTGAATATATATGCTGACCATGCTCCCCCTGAGCATATGTTAAACCTTCTAAATATATTCAATAAATAACAAGACTTTATGATGACCAAACATGACCTTTCCTATCACCAATGACTCATGATTATATCAATCACCCAACACAATGGGGTTGCATATTTGACCCAACATTACGTCAATGTCCCAACATAATGGGATAACATACATGAATGACGTGACCCAAATAACCCACATATACCAAAATTTTACAATGATTTACAACATGGGTCTTTACATGACCTTTACATCAAGAGACAAATATGACACTTATAACTAAATAAGGACCTCAACATTAAGATAGCAAGATCATGATAGTCATCGGAAATCATCATACATAGAAACCCACAACATGAACATATGAACACAGGAACATAGAAGCAAGATGAACATCCTCATCATCAAGAAGCTATGTAGGATAAGACAATGTAGCATCAATCTTCAACATCATCAACTTGTGACTGAATATGAAATGCTTCCAAGAATCACCAAGTATTGAAGTAGAAGCATAATATAGAGAAATAAAGTTATTTGAGAAACTCATCCCCTTGACCTCATATCATCAAGGTCAACATGATCTTTCTATTTGTAGGAAGAGTCACAATCCATGAACATCAAATACATATTAATATCTTGCAGCACAACACCATAAGTATCATACACATATTATTTTCATAACAAGATATGTGAAAACAAAGTATCACAAGACATAGGACTTGATCAATAGCATCAACCAACAAATTTTCAAATGTATGTCAACCACGCGCAACCCATGCATCATTGATGAAAACAACATATAAGTGTCGACAATCAGTGAGTGAATCATAAAATTTATCATTGTCAACCAATGTCAATAACAACCATAGCATACACATCACGTGCATCATGTAGGATTAAATTGACTAAGTGAAACTTACACAATCAATAGGCATTATCCATGACTTCATCATCACTAATCACAAAAAGATAGAAACATATGTATCTTCACTAATAACAACAACCAATGATATGTAATTATCATCAACATCATCATGCAACAAGTAATTCTTAAGAAATCATAATGCCAACAATGCACTATTAGAAACATAACAGATGCTCCCCCTGAACTTGTGCCATATTATCATTATCAAATTTGAATATATCCAACTCATCAATCAAAAAATCCATCAAATAATCACAAAGGAAATAATATTTTGTAACATCTCATGAACCAACCATCATTCCTACGCATTATTAATAGTCTATAGCAAGTCAATATCAAAACCAGAAGGAAAATAATAACTGATGAAGAATATCAGAAACTCCCACTAAGTTTGTCCCACTATTTATTCATCTTAGAGATACATACACAATTTTCTAGAGAAAAACTCATGTATATACATGAATGTACTTCATAACATCCGTGTACAAAAAGTAAAATGTTGAACATTTTATGACGAGTTCTCCCCCTAAACATACCATACATGTTCCTATTCACTATTATCTCATCAATTAAATTTTAGTAGTATAATCATCACCAAATGAATATCAAATCAAGCTATAGAACTATCACAAAGATACTCATGCATAGCCCCCCCTGAGATCATGTGTCAGTGATCCTGTGGACTTGATAATCATCATCTGCTCTCATATCAATTTTGGATTCTTTGTTAGAATTATGATTTAAATGAAATAGAATGCAATGGGAACTATCTTCTTTTATTCTGAATCTAAAGAAGAAGAGGTACTATACCTCTTTCCTGAATTTTTCTCTGCTATTAACACATATAATTTGTATGGATTTCTGTATCCTCTTGTTATCACCTTTCTAGTTTATCATCTATAACTTTGCATTTAATTGATGTCAATATAATTATATGTCCTTTTTCATCCATTTGAATTACACTTAGAATATTCTGCTTTAGCCTTTGAACTAATCATGCATCAACTACTTCCCAATTTTCATTCTACCTTTTCCCATAACTTTTGTTGGAGCACTATTTCCAAGAATCACCTTACCATCTTTGTTTTTCTTGAGAGACACAAACTTGTCCTTATCTCAAGTCATGTGATGAGAGCATCCACTATCTATTTACCATTCTTCTTCATCTTTAAATGAGCACAAAGCAAGACCACACCTAGTTTGTTCTTCTTCTTTTTGCTTATTATGAGAGATGTTGATGGATCCATCCTTCTTAGGTCTTTTGGAAACAATATTCTTATATGATTTCTTTCCATGTTATCTGTGGAGGTCCATTGAATTGTTCCTACAATATTTTTGATCTGGATCTTGTGGGGAGGCTCCCAAAATCTAAAAAAAAATGAAATGGCAGAATGAAAGAGGAGAACACACAATAAAAAAACCACAAATAAACTTTTTTTATAAAACAGATAATAATTGTAAAGGCTACATTCTGGTGGACAATATGTCCTTTCACAAAATCTGACTTGTTACTTATAGTCTTTTTTTTAGTTACAATACCATGAGTAAATTCCATGGGTGGGTAAATACCATGGGTAGATGCCACTTACAATACCATGGGTGGATAAATACCATGGGTGGGTTCCACTTACAATACCATTTGTGGATTCCATGGGCGAATGAATACCATGGGTGGATGAATACTATGGGTGGATTCCACTTACAATACCATGGGTAGATTATATGGGTGGATGAATACCATGGGTGGATAAATACCAAGGGTGAATGAATACCATGGGTAGATGTCACTTTCTCTTCATATCACCTTTTCTAAATGCCCAAACTTGTTACAAGTATAAGATATTTTATGACCAAGAAAGGGAGCACATGAATTATAATATTTATGTTTCATATTCCTCATATTGTAATCAATAGCTTTGTGACTCAATATGTTGCAAGAAAAAAAATATCTCTTAAAGAAGCCTGAGTACCTGGGAGATGATGACCTTCCTATGAGGTGCTTATTTACTTGAAATCGAAACAATCTACTTCTATAATTGGTTGCAACATGTCCATAATTATGACATATAAAGCATTCAATATTATTGATCAGACGAGCAAATCGATTAATATTTCTATTACTAGAAGCAAATGATTTCCTTTGAAAATTCATCTTTCTTGGATGTTGATCAGGTTGAATTATTATCTCTTTAACAAGAACTTCTGATTTGGTATTGTTATCCTTCAAGATCCTTACACAAGCTTGTGAACTAGATTCTCCTTTTACACTTTCATGAAAACCAAAACCAGATTTAATGGAATGATAGTTTTGACTGATAAGAATGTTATCAAAAATCTTAGTACTATCTTGAAATTTTAGATGTTTATCCTTTTGTTCTAATTTACCTTTTAGAATATTTATCTCAGCTTTCAGTTCTTGGCATTATTCTTCCTTTTCCAGATATTTCTTTCTCATTCCTTCTTGAACCTTTCTTCCTTCCTCCAATTCCTCCTTTAATTTGATAATATCTTCCTTCTGTCCATTCTCTTGTTCTTCAAATACTCGAAGTAACTCTTCATTTTTCTTGTTTGATTTTTCAATGTATGCTCTTAGAGAGATGAATTTATCTTCAATTCCTTCACAATATTGTTTAGATTTTGCTACAGGATGAACCCTATTATCATATGCCTACAAATTATCATTAAGATTGATAATCCTTTTCAAAAAAGAAATTATCTTCTAAGATTAAGGACTTCCTCTAACCTATATTTTTCTGAATCAGTAACTCCATCTGACATAAAAAAGGTTGTTTTATCATCATACTCGTCCTTTGTCACATATTTATAAATAAGATTACTTGATGGTTCTATTTATGAACAATCTTCATTTGATTTTCCTTCATGAATGAACTGCAGATTATCCCATACTTCCTTTGTAGTTTCATAGTCCGTAATGTCTCCTAATGATGAATCAGGTATGCTACCAATGCTTTCTTTTAATGCAACATTATTATTTTGTAACTCTTCAATTGATGGAGGAGTGTTAATGCAACCATTACATACGAAATTCCAAACATCATGTCCTAGACTTATTATTTTAGACATCATATTTTCGTTCCATTCCTTATAGTTATCATCACTTAGCATAAACATACCTTTATTGTCCATGTTTTCTAATATGCCTTGTTCTTTAGTTGCACATTGTTCTTAACTCATAAATGCAAATATTACTATAGCATCAGATGCATCACTTTCATTTTTCTCCTCAATTGACTTCTTCCTTTGAGCTTCCTTCTTCTTTTGCTTCTTTCCCATTGTTCTTGATCCACTTCGAGTGGTTAAGCTTCAACTGAAGTGACCTACTTCGATATCAATTGTTAGGAAAACTACCGGGGGGAAGGGTGTGAATCATAATTTTTAAACGTACTTCAACTTTTCAATTTCTTATTCTAATGTATGTAAGCTATTGTCATTCAAGAAACCAACATAGCTACATGATTGTCAGTAAATAAAACTGCATATATCCATATTACTAATTTGTCATTTATTTCATTAACTGGTCATCTTTAATCAATGCATAATTACTTCATTATTCATCCATTAAGCAGCAATAAATAGTAGATATATCATCAACACACAAGAAACATATCGACACACATGAAAACCAAGATTTTAGGTGGAAACCTAATGCGAGAGAAAACCACCACTGTCTTTTATTATAAAGGAAAACATCTTACAATATTGTACTTGTGTAGACTTATACTAGTACGTAGACACCCACCTACAGAAGGCTACAACCTTCTCTCATTCTCCAACACCCACTAGAAGGGAGCTCCAACCCCTTGATCTCGTTTACTGACCCTTATCGGATGGGAGCTCCTAACCCCTACATAAATTCTCCATCTACTACTGTAAGGAAGCTTTGACTCCCTCACTAAAAGCTCTAACCCTTAGCACCTGTGTGGACCATGTTTCATAATGTTTCATACTGGATCCACCTGACTCAAAACATCAACACCTATAGGCCACCTTTCATAATATTTTCAATCTAAACTCAATTCCATCATTAAGCTCAAACCAAGTAATAATTATGAAACAAAATATCAAACCAACTCATCTAATCATTAAACCAACTGAAACATCAACAAACCAATTACTCAATCTCAACCAATTATTGCAACCAAACCAAACCAATCATAAACAGATCATACCAATCATTCATTAATATACCAAGCCATAATTTGTTCATCATATAAACCAATTGTTGTCACTTCAAACGTGGTTAAAAACATATCAAAATGTATACACTATTGCTCTGAATCATATCCATGGATGTACATGATTTCCCTATATAAGAACTTATTACAGTTATAAAATCACTAACAATTGATTCTGAATCACTGCATTACTGAAAAAACCTCTAAACCATGTACTGAATCAATTATAGATCACTGATCCAATTACATGTCACCACATTGTATCATCATCACTAATCAACATTCCATTTCATAACAAATTTAACCCAATCAGAATTGTCAAACATAGATTATTAAGATAGAAAAATCATTGAAAGACAACAAAAAACATAATAGAACTGATCAAATATTAACAAAAATCCATACTACAAGACCCTAGCTTACGTATGCAACTTTCATAAAGCGTATCAGTGTATGTAAGCACTTTCAATTCACAACACCCACATACAGATCTGCACAAATTGAGAACACTTCGTAGAATATATACATGACTACCTAGAAGCATATCTGTGTATGTACGCAACCTTTCAGAGGAAAACGAGCATACAAATCTGAAATCATTGAATCATACTTTACCTGCAACCAAAACACATACTTCACAAACTTTATTGTCACACATTCATATCAAAGTATCGTTATCACCACAAATCTATCATTGTTTGCTATAATCCCAAACAAATCAAGCAAGCATATTCATTATTATTCTTTCAGATCTATTAGATTTGAGCCTCTTCCATGCTCCTTGGTGTGCACCTATTTCAGATTAGATTACACATTAATAACCCATAGCTCACACACGTAACACTTTGATCTCCATCTGCTTATATAGCATTAGCATTAGCCAATACCTTAGGCGAATCCCTTAGTAATGTCATTAGTATTCTTTGAAGGGATCAAATAATCATTGGTGCACTCATTACTATCGGCCAATACCATGGTAAAGACCCCTTGTATTCAAATTACCATGGTGAAAATTATGTAGGTAACTTTGCTTCTTCATACTTGCGTATGTACGCGACCTTGCTTCATAGGAATGACATATACTTTCTCAAACTTTGTCTTTTCCATCCATATATCACTAAACTATCCTTTCTCTGTTCTTACTAGTTGTGAAATTTGTACCACTCTGTATAAACATCTTGTTATCACAATCTTGACATCTTTATCAAATAGGTTTCCATCAAGGACAACATACTAGCCATAATGCCAAAAAACTTTGCTTACTGTTCTGAGGGATCATATGACTCACTAGGAATTACAACAGTACAAAATACATGGCTTTTAATAGTATGGTCCAATTCTTAAAACTTTTCCTTTAAGGATATGATTTCCTTATTTCTATTAAACATTTGGATCATTAGTTGTTTTTCTTCTTTCTCAACAAAAGTTACTTCAGCAACCTGTACAAGCTCTACTGTAGGCATCTTGAGCTTCTTCTTCAATGATGGGACTTCATGATTTGGCCTTAAGTAGGAACACAAAAAAATACATATATAAACATAAAAACAAAGATGTAGAAGAAATAAAACTTCATTTCATTAATATCAAGAACTAAAATATTCTTACATACAGAATGGAAATAAACTAGCTCGGGCAATGGTATCTTATCTCTAAGAAGAGATGTGTCAGATACATGCCTCTGAAATGTGTTACAATGAAGCTCGAATGCCTATTCATTATTGAGAAACAATATAAAACCATAAACATCCAAAAACCTAACCATAGGAGATGAAGCGCCAAAACTATGGGCCCGTTGGGGTAAATTGGTACATCAAATTCCTGGGGTCGTAACTTTGTCACACGATCTTCGTTTTACGTGCATGATACCTCGTTAGAAACATCTATCAACGGATGATAAATTTAGATTGCAAACATAATTTGTGGGCTTTTTTTTCCCATTTTCCAAAAAGAATGTCACTTGGGGCCTCAAAAAAACTTTGGAAATTTAGGACCCAAAAAAATGCCAAAAATAGTAAATTGTGCTACAATTAAGGAAACTGAAAAACTAAAAGAAATAATGGTGAGGGTCTACGTGGAATAGGTGGGTCGCCACCAATATCCACCTAGATCAGTCCTTTTCCTTTAGGAAGCAATGGTCCCCATTGCATTGAGTGCCTCCATGAGATGGGGAAACCTTTGTTGAACCTGGCCCCTAGTGAACCACTTGTCATGGTGAAGGAGTTGGCCTACTTGGACAACTAGATATAGCTTTATCCTCTACTGGAAAGTGTTATTGATCTAAATTTCCATGATTTGATCAATTATGATATGTTCCATGCAGTATGGGTTTGGCTCTATTAGTGTGAGTCCTTTTTGCAATATCGAATGTGTCCAACAATGGTGGAAAGTATGGTCGAAGGTGGTCCATATTGAATACTAGGTGAAAGCCAAGGAACAATGGAATGTTGAGCTTGAAGGTATTTTCCCTTATAGCCTTGGTGATGGTGTATGGCCCATATCAGAGTGGGCGAAGCTTATGGTGGGGCCCACCAAGGCATTCCTTCTGTAGATGTAGCCAGACTTTTCTGCCCACCTGGAACTTGTGTGGCACCGGATGTTGATCATGTCATTGCTTGTACAAAGTATTGGATTTTTCCAACATGTCATGGACCTACTGGAGGATGTTATGAATGCACTCAATGAATTTGTTAGCCCTATTTGCTTCGGACCAGATATGAGCCAAATATGTGTGAGTAGCTGCAAATGGTATGACCACATCAATGGGACATAGTAGCTAGAATCCCAATCCAAATTGAAAGGGATTTTGGCTAGTTGAGCTATGGAGAGCTTTGTTGTGGTTGTGTTATACATATGGGAGGCTTTCATCCTAAGTGTGTGAATGCTTCGAGTTGTACATGCGCAAAATGTGTATGATAATCCTATTGATGACCTTTGTTTCGCCATCAGTTTGGGGGTGGAAAGTTGTGGACTTAGTGAGCTTGGTATCCAACATTGACCAGTGACTTGACCAAAATGTACTTAGGAACCTGTTTTCCCAATCTAAGATAATGGAATATGGATCCCAAAGTGTACCCACTCATTCAAAGAAGGGCTTAGCAGTGGCTTCTGCTGTGATACTATTCTTGCAGGCCACAAGAATGGCCATGTTAGAGAATCTATCGATGACAATGAAAACACAATCATTACCATGCTTAGTATAAGGAAGGCCAAACATGTAATCCATGGAGATGGATTCCCAAGGTTGCCTAGAAGTAGGCAGGGGAGTACATAGGACTTGCTTCTTAATGGTCGGTTTGGAAATGACGCATGGATTGAATGATCTAATGTACTTCCCAACATCCTATCGAAGGTTCGACCAATGAAAATACTTTTGTGGCACTGCCACTATTTTCTATACCCTGAAATTTCCAATGACCCAACTGTAGTGTGCCTCCAAAATCATCTTGGAACAATCACTTGAAGGAACACAGATGTGTCCGAGGTGCCATAACAGTGCATCCTGGAGGTGAAAATTTTTAACTTTCTTTCCTTCCAGGATCATTTGGTATGTGTTGACGAATTCTAGATCACTCTTGTAGAGACACAACCATCCAAAGTCACGTGCCCACAAGAGTCGATCACAATGGTCCACACCATAACCAATGGTCGGCTGAGACTATCTATGACATTATTAGTGTTTCCCTTCTTGTAGTTGATGCTCAAATGGAATTGTTGCAAATATGCGGATCATTTTATGTGGCAATCATTCTGCAACTTTCCTTGTGTCTGTATGAACTACAAGGGTTAGTGGTCTATGTGGATGATCATTTCATTCCCCAGAAGTAATGCTTCCATTTTCGGCAGGCCTACACAATGGAATACACCTCTTTTTCATAAGTGGGATACTTTCAAACTGTATCTAAAAGTGTCTCACTGTGATATTCCATCAGATGCCTATGCTTGGTAAGAACTGCACCAATAGCATAGTAGGGGGGCTCTGTCTCAATTTCAAATGGTTGTTGCAGGTTTGGAAATGTGAGCATTGGTGCAGAGAGGAGGTGATGCTTCAAATTGACAAATTCATTTTGTTAGGATTCAGATCAAAATAATTTTGCTTTCACTCTACCCTTGATGACTTGACTCAAAGGCCAAGTGATATGAAATAATCCCAACACGAACCTTACGATAGAAATTGGAAAGACCCAAGAAGTTGCAGAGCTTTATTAGACTGGTTGGGGTTGGCTAATTCAGAATAACTTGTATCTTAGTTGGGTCCACATGGAAACCTCTCTCATCAATGATGTACCCAAGATATTGAACCTAGGTCATACCAAAAGTGCATTTCTCCAAATTGGCACACAATTTGTGATGTCACAGGGTTTGGAGGACCTATCGAATATGGTGTATGTGCTCTTCCCAACTTTGGTTGAAGATTAGGATGTCGTCCAGGTACACCACTATGAACGAGTTGGTGAAAGGCCACAAGATGTCATACATCATCCACATGAAGATTGTGGAGGCATTCATCAACTCGAAAGGCATGACTAACCATTCAATAATGCCTTCCTTGGATTTGAAGGCGATCTTCCATACACGGAGGGTTCAATAAGTACCTAGAGATAACTGAAATTTGGGTAAATCTTGTTGAATTATTTGGCACCATTGAGCTGGTATAGAAGGTCATCAATCTATGGGATTGGTTACCTACTCCAAACAATGATCTTATTCAATGCCTGATAGTCAATAAACAACCTCTAGGTTCCATCCTTCTTCTGTACCAACACGATCGCACTGCCACAGTGTGATGAAATCAACCTTATCTGCTCTTTCTACAATATCTCTTGAATCTTCCTTTTGATCTCTTTGTTCTCCAAAACAGAGTGTTTGTAGATGGGTCCATTGGGTAGCGGCATGCTCAGGTTCAGGTCCCTAGAGTGCTTGACTTGACAATGTAGGGGTACCCCTGTGGGTGTGGTCAATATGTCCTTGTATTCTGCCATTACCTTGTCCATCTCTTGTTGTTGTACGGCGGAGCCCTATTTGGAGGACATGGAGGTGGCCACAATATTCTTCTTTCCATGAGGGTGAATCATTATGAAGAAAAATTTCCTCATCTGAGAAATGATCTTACTGCATTGCTTTATAGAGATCAAAGAGATGGTGGTAGGCGGTGCTACCTCTGATATCCTATACAACGTATTGCCCAAAGTAATAATAACAGTGTGAGGCCTAGACTCATACATAACATGGCACTTCCACAAGTATGATTGGCCTAATAATACATCAAAAAATTCAAGAGGAGAAACATCACACAATACCTCATCTTTGAAGGGCTTTATGCTACAGGGGAGGCGACATTGTTGGCTGACACGAAGATATCGTCCTTGGTGAAGCCACCCAATAGTGTACGACTGCGGGTTTGGTGTGGTTGGTAGGCCTAGCCTCTTCATGACTTCTACTGAAATGAGGCTCTTTTGGCTCCCGCTGTCGAAAATGAACTATAGCGAGGAACCCTTCACCCACATCTATGAGTCAAAGAGGCACTCCCCCTCCTCTGGATCTTCAGGCTCAATATTCTGGACCTTAGTGGTTGAAACAGTGGCACTAGGCTCTGCATCAATAATCTACTTCCCTTTTTCATTCCTCTTGTCAGATTCTAACTCACAATCAGGACATGTATATGATTTAGAATCCTTCAGCTTGGCCACCAACGACTGCTTGGCTTGACACTCACTCTTGTTGTGAGTGGGGCTCTTATGGAACTCACACCACTTTCCCATGTCCTTCTTTGTCTTCGTGATTTTGTTATTTTCTTGTGGCTTCGACGGGTTGTCTTGGGTCACCCCACCTTGGATTTGTTCTTTGTTCTGTGGTTTGGGGTTGTCGTGCCCTTGCTTCAAATTCATAGATCCAAATTATTGCTTCCTCTATTTAAACTTATGCTCGATCTTGACAACATATCGATATGCGGAATCAAGTGCAGAGATGTCCAGGAACTCCATTTTGTCCTAGATGTACTTATGTAGACAACCATGGTACTTGAGTACCAAATGATGCTCAGAATCCTTGATACCCATCTTCATGTGAAGGGCATGAGAAACATTTGTAAACTCTAACACATCTTGGTCCCTTCCCTGCTGCAATGTGGTCCACTTTATTATTTGTCTTTATAGCTCCCAACAGGGTAATATTATTTCTTGATGGCATCTTAGAAAGAATTCCAAGTGGGTGTGGTTGAGAACAGAGAGGATTCCCTCTCATCCTTTTTCTCATAGTAGGTTTCCCACTAGTCCTTGACATGGGGGCCGATTTTGAGGAGTGCAAAAGAAATCTTTTCCCGATTGGAAAATTCATGAACTAAAAAATATCCTTCCAACAGATTTAACCATCTATCTATAGTGTCTGCATCTATCTGGCCTCCAAATATGTGAATTTCAAAATTAACTTGTACCTTAAAAGGAGTGGCACCTCCAAAGCAGCTACTGGATGAAGATGCATCACATGTGGGTAGCCGCCAAAGGGCATGGGAAAATTTATCCATCATCATATTCCTCTGTTGCTCGAGGGCCTCCTCGAAAATATTTTGAAAGGATATCCTAGCGCCTCGTCTTTATTTTATTCCACCATGGGAGGTCCTCGGGGTTTATGTTTGGTCAATTTAGTGAGGTCTAAATTGCTACTTTAAAATGTCAACCCAGGGTTCGTAAACTGACGAAGTGAAGTGTACTATACGTACTAGATAACCATTTCCTTAGTCTTTTGTCGTTTTTTGTTTTTTTTAAATTTGTTTTTGGGTTTATCTTTCCCTAATGTGAGATGATGAAAATGTGATAAAGCAAGTGAAATATGGATGATTATGGTGATTTCTAAGTGGTTTTTCAAAACTTAAAAGAAAGCAAGCTTTAAAGTGACTGAAATGAAATTAATCCTTAAAAAGAAATAAAGACATCAAACAATGAACTAATGACATCTGCCCAGTATCTTTGTTGCTGAATGAAAATGAAAGTGAAATCTACACTAAATTCAATTAAAAGTAAGAACAACTAATCCACACTATTTCAACTCTTCAACTCAATCTTCCTTGTGAAAAGATATCATGAAATGTTAAGCAATGTGAAATCTAAAAGAAGTTAAACTGCATAAAAGAAGCTAATCACACTACTTTAACTCTCTTGACCTTTTGCCTTTCAGCTTAATTTACCCTGTGAGAACAATCATGAACAAGTCAAGCAATGTGAGGTCTAAAGCAAACTAAATCAAGCTATAATGAGTGATATTCTGGTTCCTAATGAAGTTACTTGATTATAGAAAGAAACCATTAACAGATGAATAGCATGATATCTAAGAACAAAAAATAAATGCACTACTCAAGGAAATGATAGTACTGGAAATCAAACTTCAGAAAATAAGAGTCAGCGACAAAGACAAGATGATCTCGTATGCCAATAGTGATAAAAAGAAAAGGTGAAAAATTGCCCCGGGCTGCCTAAGAAAACCTGCAGAAAACACTGATCAGTTGTAACCATAAAAGAGCAGCAATGAAAATATAAATCAACAGAAATCAAAAATCTTTGTTATGTACAGCTAATATACATGATGAAATAAAACGCAGCATTTAAATGACAACTGTACAGCTAATATACATGAACAAAAAAAAAAAAGTAATGCAAGAGTTAAAGGACAACTGTACAAGGCTTTAGTAAGCAGGGGCCCTCTGCCACTTCAGCCGATTCAACAAACAGCTACAAGCGTAAGTTTAAACCAGTCTTCTCATTTATTAAACAACAATGTAAAAGTGCAGTGGGGAAACACAACAACTTTGAATTACATTAACAGAGATTAACTTTACAGCGTTCATGGACGCGTTATTTATAAGGAAAGAAAGCTAAACAGATTAACTACATCTACGCTATTAACCACGCTGCCAGAGACATGTAAATCCTCTTCAGCCTGGATCTAGGTAACTGTCATCATGTTTATTAAATCCGAGAGGTATGGCTGTTGGATTCGCGCTACCAGGATGTCTTCGTGGCTAAAGACTGTGCCACGTAGCTTCACGTGCTAAAAAACAGAGCTACGCAGAGCCGTGCCACCGCTGAACACTTCCGTTGACTATCCTTTGCCCCCTGTTTGACCGCGGGCTTTTATGGCCGTGCTGGATGATCTGGAGGGACACGTTCCATGTCCTTGACTCCTGGAACTTGCCCATGTGGCTCGTTCCTTCAGAGGACACCTGTAGCATGGTGTTTGAAAAAACGGCTGCGGAATCTTGTGTCAGCTGCAGAAACCTGGGTCGGCTGCAGAAACCTGTGTCGGCTGCGGAAACTGAGAAGCTTCCGCAGCTGTCTGAACAAAATTCTAAACCAAACAACAGTCATCAGCATAGTTAGAAAATCATGTCAAAAGCTCTTTTTTAAACTAAAATACAATGATTTAATCAGCTAGGTGGATGAAATGAATGGAAAAAGAAGGCTGAGAGGGTGTATAGGAAGGTGCAGGTTCGAGGCTCAACATACCCCCACTGTGAAGGTGTTGCATGTCCTCATGCAACCAAAACTTAGTTATTTTCCTTTAATCCATATGCTCTGAGGCTTCTGCAAGAACATCTAGCCCTCTTCTCTTTCTCTTTGATGCTAAAATAGTCCTTAGTTTCCTGACTAGACATTTGAACTTAATATTAATCAATGCCCTGCTCAACTTTTTACACTTTTTCTTCAGCTTCCTGTTCTTCTTTTTCCACAGTCCTAAATGGAGCATAGTGTTATCATGGACAATCTTGTCTACCTTACTCTGCTCTTTGAGTGCTTCGTTTTCCTGTTTAATGTGCCTATTTAGGACTTCCAATTCAAACACTTCCTGTTTTAAAGACTGTACTTGTGCATCAAGTGGCAAGGTGGTGCTTGGTCCTGCAGCTGATTGTTCCAAGGACTCTAGGTAGTTATATACCTCTTGCTGATTAGGATCTAGTTTTGGTGTCTTTCTTGGGCTAGGCTCAAAATCAAAATCTGGTGGAGGAGGAAGACTGTCCTCTCTTTCTGGCCGAAAAGGGCTTTCATCACGTGGAGGACTTGACTCAATGTCTGGCTGAGCTAGAGCTTTTTCAGGTGTTCCTTCACCTAAATCAATAAAGTGTGATTGTTTTTCTTGGGTTACACTTTTCTTTCCTTTTAGCCTACTGCTCCTCCTCACGTGTGGACTAGTGCTCTTTTCCTGTGCACTCTGTTTTCCTTTTTGTTTCTTTGCTATGGCAGCAGCTTGAAGATGTGCTAATCTTTCTGCCAAAGTTTGAGAATCTTCCTCTATGGATGGTTCAGGGGATGGATAGGTTTCTTGAATGATTACTTTGCCCTTGTCCTTCTTCTGTTTCTTGTTTTTAGCTCCCTCTTCTTCTACTTTCTGAATAGTTTCCTGAATGTCTATTGTAGGAGAGTCTTGGGCTGTAATATTCTTTTCTTTCCTCCTACTTCTCTTTGGAATTTTTGGGGGACTGCTTCCAGAGGTTTCAGTCAGTTCTTGGAAGTGGTTTCTTGTCAAAAACTTTTCCCAAGTATCCTTAGTGTTTTTCAACTGTTCTTCAAGAAGGATTTTTATGAACTCGTGATGGTAAAGATGGGGTTCAATATTGCCTACGTGTTTTTGAACAGTAAAGCTCATTTTCTTCAAGCTTGATAACAGAAAATAAGGCAAATTAAGGGTATAACCTTCCATAAAATTCATTATTAGCCTGGCATGATACATGTACATGGAGCCAAAACGACCCTCGCATGTGATAAATTTCTGGATAAGTAATAACAGAGGGGACCATTCTTCCTTTATTGTATGCACAGGGATTCCTTTTGTAAATATAGAGGTATCCATACCTGGGTTTTGTAGCATTGTTCTCCCTATTTGATCTTCCACACTTCTGTTTTTGAACCACCTTTCACCTTCTTGCGGAAGACTTGTTGCAGCTGCTATTGTGGCCTCGGTCACTGTAAATTTCAAGTCTCCAACCTCCACTGTTTGTCCATTAAAAGACCTTGCAAAATATTTAGTCACTTCTTTGTTATAGCCCCTGAAATTTTGAATGAATCTCATCCACCTTGCTTTCTTCAACGACTCCTTTGTTTGAGGATAACCCTCCAGGTATTTTGGTCCTTCCGGTTCAGTTCTTAGCAGTTTTCCCATTCTCGGTTTTAAATTCCGACTGGAAATTCTACTGCATATGACGGTTCAGGAAAAAAAATGGGCTGATTACGGGGTTCTCAGGGTAACTGGAGTGGCCGTAATTGAAGTTCGGAATGTATGTGGTGACTGTGGCCAGGGTTTGGAGCAAGCTGTAGTGGACGCAGTGGAAATGGAGAACAGGGAATGGTATGAGTACCGAGGAAGTAAAGGGTAAGCAACAGTAACGAGTTTAATATCGAATGCATGCGGGAGTGAAGTGATAAATGGGCAGAATAACGGCTGAGTCATTTTGGATCGGATGACTTGCACACACGTCTCAGCAGACGGCTGCGGGAATTATGGTGAAGGAGAGCCGTAGTACAGTCGGTCACGTCTCCAAAGTACGGCCAATAAATGGGAGAGCAGTCCATCTCGAGTTTAAATTTAGAATGATCGTGGGACCGTTGTGGAATGACATCGTGGAAGAGGAGTGGTATGGGGCTTGCCGTATCAAATCATTGCATTTAGTGGAACTTGCCATGGTTTAATAACTATGCATAATAATGACATTAAATTGTTATTTGGTAGAGATTTTTGATCATACCTTTGGAAGTTTTATCATTTTTTTGATTAAGGCTTCTGACCCATTGTTGTTCTTTGATCTTGAATATGCCCCATGTCTTTGCTGCACTTGGTGTTGATGACACTAATCTTTGACTGTGATTTTTTTTTGAAAACAGAGTGATTCCGGCTGTAAAGACAGAGTGATGCTGGCTACGGAAATCATTTCTGGCTGCGGAAACTGGTTCTGGCTGCGGAAACGGTTTCCAGCTGCAGAAACTAAGACAACACCCCTTTAACTGCACAAAGATAGTTAGAGAAGAACTAACTAAATAAAATAGTCCTGAGAGGGACTTTTATTGATGGAATGAAATGAGATGAGTGGAATGAGATGGAAATGAAGTGGAGTGAAGATGGAGATGAAAATGAGATGGATGAACTGAAATGGCAAATGAGGTGGAGTGAAGATGGAAAGAAAGAGAGATTTTTTTTTTTTTGGAAAATATAGAGTGTCAGGTGCCCCTGATTTTCACTCTACATTTTCTGTATAAGACTGCCAATCTATGATTGGTTTTCAGGCTTATACAAAAGATTTTTTTATTTTATTTTATTTTTATTTTTATTTTTTTATTTTTTTTCAACTGAAAGAAACAAAGACTAGGCTGATGGAGGAGAAAGATTCCTCTCCACCAGCCTCATTGCAGAATTTTCTTGAAACATTTTGACAAATTCCTCTTTTGAGAGTGGCTTATGATAAATTTTCAATCGGTGGCCATTCACAATAAGAGGAGTTTGAAACTCATCAATGGTCTTGACTCGAACTGCTCCATTGCTAAAGACTTTGTCAATCTCATATGGTCCAAGCCAATGAGTCTGAAATTTTCCTTTGAAGTCTTTAAACTTGGAATAAAACAGTAACGCCCAATCTCCTTTTTGAAACTTTTTCTCTTTGATATATCTGTCATGCCACTTAGTTCTTTGGTGCTGAACTAGATCAGTCCTTAAAATTGCATCTTGTCTTATTTCATCTAGCTCATTCAGCTGCTCCATTCTGTGCTTTTGGGCTTCTGATAGATTCATCCCCAACTGAACTGCTATTTTGAAGGTCTTGACTTGAAACTCAATGGGGAGCAGGACTTCTTTCCCATAAACAAGTTCATAGGGAGAATGTCATGTTGTATTCCTCCATGTGGTTCTATAGGCCCATAAGGCTTCAGGAAGCCTTTCTGCCCAATCTCCAGTTTTGGTGATGATGTTCTCAAGGACTTTGTTTGTAGACTCCACTTGGCCATTTGCTTGCGGATGGTACGGAGTAGATTTTCTATGCTTGATTTTGTATTCTTCCATCAGCTTCTCCATCAAATTAGATGTGAATTGACTTCCCTGATCTGTTACAATTTCTCTTGGGACACCAAAACGAGTAAAAATATCTTCAAAAAGAAATTGAACAACTGAATTTTCAGTGGCAGAAGGCAATGCCTTGGCTTCTATCCATTTAGTAACATAATCAGTGCAAACCAATATATACTTCTTTTGTTTAGATGGTGGATTAATAGGTCCAATGAAATCTAAAGCCCATTTTTCAAAGGGTTCGATGAGTACCTGTGGCTGTAATGGCATTTCATTTGAAAGAGTTGGTCTCCCAATTCTTTGGCAGCTGTCACACCTCCTGACATATTGTTTCACATCTTTGAAGAGAGAAGGCCAATAATATCTAAAGAAAGGATTTTATAGGCTATCCTCTTGTCAGCGAAGTGCCCATCGCATGGCTCATCATGACATGCCTTGAGGATGTCAGGCATTTCATCTTCCCGAACACATCTTCTGATCACACAGTCTAGCCCTGTTTTGAACAATTCATTAGAAATCCATGAATAACTCGAACTCTCCTGAATAATTCTTCTCCTTTCATTAGGAAATAAATGTGGAGGTAGTTTCCCTGTAACCAAATAATTAGCAATATCTGCATACCAAGGAGTTTTAGTAGTTATTGCAAACAAATATTCATCTGGAAACTTATCCTCTACAGGAGAATCTTCGTTAGTATTTTGGATTCTAGACAAGAAATCAGCTACTGTATTTTGTTTCCCTGGGCTATCTAACACAGTAATATTGAATTCTTGTAAAAGTAAAAGCCATCTTGTAACTCTGCCATTAGGAACAGGTTTTTTCATGAGATATCTAATTTCAGAATGATCAGTATGGACAAAAGTTTCATAGCCTGTTATATAATGTCTAAACTTGTTGATTGCATGAACAACAGCTAAGAACTCTTTTTCAGTCACAGTATAATTTAACTCAGTGGGAGTCAAATTTTTACTGGTGTAGTAAATGGCATAAGGAACTAAATCCTTTTGACCCAACACAGCTCCTAGAGCTGTATCTGAAGCATCTGTAGAAATATGGAAAGGAAGTTTCCAATTCGGCCCTCTCAAAATGGGTGCTTCAGATATTCTTGTTTTTAAAGTTTCAAATGCAGATTGACAGTCAGGATCCCAATTGAATTCACAGTCTTTTGTAAGTAATTTGAAGAACGGAGATGCTATCTTAGTGAAGTTTTCAATAAATCTTCTATAATATCCAGTAAATCCAAGAAAACTTCTAACATCTCTTTGACAATTTGGAATAGGCAACTTGGAGATGACTTCAACTTTTGATCTATCAACTTTAATCCCATCTCCTGAAATATGATGTCCTAAAACAATCCCTTCAGTAAACATCATAAAGCATTTCTCATGACTTAATGAAAGGTTTGTTTCTTTACATCTTATAAGGACTTTTTCCAAATTCTCTAATGCCTCTTCAAATGAATTACCATAAACTGTAAAATCATCCATATAAACCTCTACACAATCATGAATTAGATCAGAAAATATTCCTAGTACTGCCCTTTGAAATGTTTCGGGTGCATTACATAATCCAAAAGGAAGTACTCGGTAAGCAAAAGTTCCCCATGGAAAAGTAAATGTGGTCTTGTCCCGATCTTCAGGTGCTACCTGAATCTGATTGTAACCACTAAAACCATCCAAAAATGAGAAATACTTTTTGCCTGCTAAAGTATCTAATACTTGATCAATAAAGGGTAAAGGAAAGTGATCCTTCAAAGTTGCTTTGTTTAATTCCCTGTAATCAATGCAAACCCTCCATTTACCATTCTTTTTAGGTACTATAACCAAGGGAGAAACCCATCAGCTATTTGAAATTGGATAAATGAAGTTTACATTAAGTAACTTTTGGAGCTCTTCTTTCACTATCTCCCTAAGGTTTGGATTCATCCTTCTTTGAGGTTGTCTGATTGGCCTACTGTTTTCCTCAATGTAGATGTGATGAATGCAAGTCTTAGGGTCATTACCTTTCATATCGGTATACTCCCATGCAAATGCAGTAGAATGTTTTTGCAAGATTTTGGTTAGCTCTTCCTGCTGTGATTTTTCCAAGTTTTTGTTGATATTCAATGTTTTTCCTGGAAAAATCTCAATGGCAGAACTACCAAACTCTTCCATAGAGAAAAGATACATTTGTCTAGATGATAGACACTCAATGTCAGAATCCAACTGAAATTGTGTGTGGTCATATTCTAAAGATGGTTCAAAGTTTTCTAATGTGTTCAGAATTTGACTATCTTCACTAATCTCAGAAATGGTAAAGACAGGTTGTATAGTATCTTCATCATCGACCCACTCATCTTCTTCTATTTCTGTTATTGCCTTTGCTGGAGGATACAGATTGAACTTCTTTGTTGAATTACCATCCAAAATATACATATCCCCAGACCTACAACTGATAAAAGCATCAGCTGTCGCTAGCCAAGGTCTTCCTAAAATAAGAGGATGTCCTCCTAGATTACTCTTGGGAGTTAAAATCATGAAATCGACTGGATATTCCCAAGAGTCTAAGGATACTGGAATGTCTTCTAATACACCATCTGGTTTGATAATTGATCGATCTGCAAGTTGCAGTAAAGTAGGTGTAAAGAGAAGGTTAGGAAGTTTTAGCTGTTCCATAGTCTGTCTACTCATAATGTTGATAGCAGCCCCTAAATCAATCAAAGTATTTGGTATTTCTACCCCATTGATATGTGTTTTGACAATTGGACTACCGGGATCTACATATTTCTGCATAGTAATTTTTCCCATCATGATATCTGCAATTTTTCCTACCAGATGGATTCTTCTTGTGACTCTTGGTTTCTTTCCTGGTCTTTTAAGGCTCAACTCCTTTATTGTTTTTGCTAGAATAGGAATCTCTTTAATGGCTTGTAACAAGGGAATCTTGATACAGACATTCTTCAATTCATATAGAAAATTATAGTCAGGCAACCAAATTTTTTTTCCACTCCTTTGTCAATTTGCAATCTTTCAGGAAAAGGAGGTGTGGATAGAGATGCAGGTTGCTCAACTATGGGAGTTGTGGGGGTTAACTCTTTTTCTTTTTCTTTTTGAATACTTGGGTTTTGAAGAGATGCTTCAGAACCCTTATTGGCTTCAAGAGAATCTTCCTCAAAAATGCTTTGCTTTTGAGCATTTATAGAAGGCTTATCTAAGACTCTACCTGATCTGAGTTGTACATCATTGAGAGGAACAATCATATAGGAAGGAAATTGTTGACCTTCCATCATGTAAGCATTTTGAGGGTTTTTATTATTGGGGTTTGGAAATGGCTGAGAGGGAAGTTGATTTGACTTTTGTTGGAATGGAAGCAAGAGTTGAGAATTTGGATTCTGTTGAGAAGGTTGTTGTGGAAATGGCAATGATAGTTGTGGATTTTGATTTGGAAGTTGTGGAGCTTGTTGGTTTTGAAAAGATGGGGGATATTGATAAAATTGAGCAAATCTCCCATAAGGATTTTGCATACCTTGTACCCATGATTGAAAAGGATTTTGAGGTTGGGACCAAGGTTGTTGCCAAGGATTCCAATTTGGTGGGGGTTGAAAATTCATAGAGTTGCTAAACCCTTGATTTTGTTGCCCCTGCCAAGGTCTCCTTGCAACAAAACAGAGAGATTCGATTGTATTTGGATCTTCTTGAAAGACAGATTTGAGCCCAGGAATTGAAGGACAATCCTTGGTCTCATGATTTTCTGAACAGATTACACATGTTTCTACAACTTTTGCATCCAAGGGACATTCCCTTAGAGCATGTTTCTTCCTACACTTTGGGCAAAAGATGGCCAAAGCCTCAGCTTCTGCTTTCTGCTTATTGTGAATCTTAAGGGTGTCTAGTTGCTCACTAAGACTCCCTAAGATGTCAGTTTTGAATTCATCAAGCATGTTGCCAATCTCAGCCCTACTTCCTGATCCAGTTGCAGATTTGTTTGCTCTGATGAGAGAAGGATCTCTAGGCCCTTTTTGAGTTTTAGATTTCCCCCTTGAGAGATGGACACATAACTCTGCTATATCAGAAAGTGGAAGTTGAGATATATCTCCCTTTCCCATCATGTTCAAAATATCTACCCATTCATCTCTAATGGCTTTTAATAGAAGGGCTTTCAAGGTCTCCTCATCTAAGTTACTCATTTTTGCTCTTTTCAGGTTGTATTGAAATCTTTCAAGTAACTCCTCCAAGTTTTCATCTTCTCTTTGCACCATTTTGAATACCTCATCCTTGTGATTGGTGGGCATACAATAGTCCAGGTACCTATCCAAAAATGCTTGTTTCATATCATTCAAAGTCCTAATGGATTGAGTGAGTAATCCCATGAACCATTTCAAAGCTGCTCCTTTCAATGTTGAAGGAAACAGTTTGAGTTTTTGAGAGTCTTCCAAATAATCATAAGTTCGACACACGACCTCAAACTCAAATAGAAATGTTTCAGGGTCCTCATTCCTGAACCCATGGAAGTTTGGGAGGACAGATGGTGAGATGTTTTTCATTGTGGCTCAGGAGTCCTCATCGACTATAGGAAATCCGAATGAGTTATCCCCATCCCTATTTCCGCCAATGTTACCTCTACCTCCTCCATTGTTTCCTCCTCCTCCTCTACCTCTACCTCTACCAAATCCAGTTGCTCCTTCCTCTGTCATGATAGTTTCCTTGGAGACTTCAGAGTCTTCTGGTTCTTCTACTAAGGGTGAATGAGAAGGAATTTCTCCCTCTTCTTCTTCAGATGATTCTACTTCTTCAATTACAATTTGTCTCTCTGTAGAAGGAAGGAAAGGATTTCTTTCTAGTTCAGATTCGATGGAAGGTGTGGGAGAGTCGACTCCTGCCTCTTGAATTCCAGGAATCCTAGGGCTAGGAGTGTAAGTTGGAGATGATGGAGGTGTCTCTTGTCTATTCCTTGAAGTAGATGGAGTTGTAAAAATCGAACTTTTGGCTCTAGCTAAAAACCTTCCCCTAGAATCTCTTGCTCTATGCATGTCATTTTTTTATTTTTCTTCAAGTCGGGCTAATAATTCTCTTTCTGATCTTCCAGGTCACTCTAGGTGCAAGAAGAGAGCATACTCAAGAAACTATTAAACCAATAACTTTCTCTTTTCTGATCCTCCAGATCACACTAAGTGCAAGAGGAGAGCATACTTTGAGAGGTTATCAATTTTCCTTTCTTGAAATTTTCTTATTTTTTTTTTAGAAATTGGCTACCTAATTTCACTTCCCTGGCAACGGCGCCAAAATGTTTGGTCAATTTAGTGAGGTCTAAATTGCTACTTTAAAATGTCAACCCGGGGTTCGTAAACTGACGAAGTGAAGTGTAGTATATGTACTAGATAACCATTTCCTTAGTCTTTTGTCGTTTTTTGTT
The DNA here is from genome assembly GCA_031772625.1 of Pinus tabuliformis. Lineage (NCBI taxonomy): Eukaryota > Viridiplantae > Streptophyta > Pinopsida > Pinales > Pinaceae > Pinus > Pinus tabuliformis. Next base: position 619,705,639 of record CM062805.1, read on the forward strand.
TTTTTTAAATTTGTTTTTGGGTTTATCTTTCCCTAATGTGAGATGATGAAAATGTGATAAAGCAAGTGAAATATGGATGATTATGGTGATTTCTAAGTGGTTTTTCAAAACTTAAAAGAAAGCAAGCTTTAAAGTGACTGAAATGAAATCAATTCTTAAAAAGAAATAAAGACATCAAACAATGAACTAATGACATCCGCCCAGTATCTTTGTTGCTGAATGAAAATGAAAGTGAAATCTACACTAAATTCAATTAAAAGTAAGAACAACTAATCCACACTATTTCAACTCTTCAACTCAATCTTCCTTGTGAAAAGATATCATGAAATGTTAAGCAATGTGAAATCTAAAAGAAGTTAAACTGCATAAAAGAAGCTAATCACACTACTTTAACTCTCTTGACCTTTTGCCTTTCAGCTTAATTTACCCTGTGAGAACAATCATGAACAAGTCAAGCAATGTGAGGTCTAAAGCAAACTAAATCAAGCTATAATGAGTGATATTCTGGTTCCTAATGAAGTTACTTGATTATAGAAAGAAACCATTAACAGATGAATAGCATGATATCTAAGAACAAAAAATAAATGCACTACTCAAGGAAATGACAGTACTGGAAATCAAACTTCAGAAAATAAGAGTCAGCGACAAAGATAAGATGATCTCGTATGCCAATAGTGATAAAAAGAAAAGGTGAAAAATTGCCCTGGGCTGCCTAAGAAAACCTGCAGAAAACACTGATCAGTTGTAACCATAAAAGAGCAGCAATGAAAATATAAATCAACAGAAATCAAAAAGCTTTGTTATGTACAGCTAATATACATGATGAAATAAAACGCAGCATTTAAATGACAACTGTACAGCTAATATACATGAATAGAAAAAAAAAAGTAATGCAAGAGTTAAAGGACAACTGTACAAGGCTTTAGTAAGAAGGGGCCCTCTGCCACTTTAGCCGATTCAACAAACAGCTACAAGCGTAAGTTTAAACCAGTCTTCTCATATATTAAACAGCAACGTAAAAGTGCAGTGGGGAAATACAACAACTTTGAATTACATTAACAGAGATTAACTTTACAGCGTTCATGGACGCGTTATTTATAAGGAAAGAAAGCTAAACAGATTAACTACATCTACGCTATTAACCACGCTGCCAGAGACACATAAATCCTCTTCAGCCCGGATCTAGGTAACTGTCATCATGTTTATTAAATCCGAGAGGTATGGCTGTTGGATTCACGCTACCAGGATGTCTTCGTGGCTAAAGACTGTGCCACGTAGCTTCACGTGCTCAAAAACAGAGCTACGCAGAGCCGTGCCACCGCTGAACACTTACGTTGACTATCCTTTGCCCCCTGTTTGACCGCGGGCTTTTATGGCCATGCTGGATGATCTGAAGGGACACGTTCCATGTCATTGACTCTTGGAACTTGCCCATGTGGCTCATTCCTTCAGAGGACACCTGTAGCATGGTGTTTGACAAAATGGCTGCGGAATCTTGTGTCAGCTGCAGAAACCTGGGTAGGCTGCGGAAACCTGTGTCGGCTGCAGAAACTGAGAAGCTTCCGCAGCTGTCTGAACAAAATTCTAAACCAAACAACAGTCATCAGCGTAGTTAGAAAATCATGTCAAAAGCTCTTTTTTAAACTAAAATACAATGATTTGATCAGCTAGGTGGATGAAATGAGTGGAAAAAGAAGGCTAAGTGGGTGTATAGGAAGGTGCAGGTTCGAGGCTCAACAGTTTACGAGGCTGGTCTTGCAAAGGTTCAACCAGTTTGAGCCCTAACTCTTTATACCCTAACCTCATTGGGGACATGCAAATAAAACAGAGAAAGAGCAGACCATTCTACCACTGATCCAATCTTATGTAGGAATAGAACAAAATATAGATATAAACATAAACATAGAGATGCAGTATAAATAAAACTTCATTTCATTAATATCAAAGAACTAAAATATGCTTACACACATAATGGAAATAAACTAGCTTGGGAAATGGTAACTTATCTCTGAGAAGAGATGTGTCGGCTACATGTCTCTGAAATGTGTTACAATGAGGCTCGAAGGTTTATTTATTATTGAGAAACAATGAAAAACCCTAAACATCCAAAAACCTAACCCTAGGATATGAAGTGCCAAAACTATGGGCCTCATTGGCTTAAATTGGTACATGATACAATCTTTGTTAGAAACACATGATACCTCATTAGAAATATATATCCTAGGATGATAAATCTCAACTTAAATCATTGGTTAAAGGCTCATGTTTGCTCATTTCCCAAAAAAAGGTCGTTTAGGGCCTCAAAACGAATCTGGAAGTTCAGGACCCAAAAAAATGCCAAAAATAGTAAATTGTGCTATAATTAAGGAAACTGAAAAATTTAAAGAAATAATGGTGGGGTCTAAATGGAATAGGAATGTGGCCACCAATATCTACCTGGATCACTTAAACTTTTTTTCCTTGTATTAGGGCTTTAATTGCCTCCATGCCTTCAAGGTTAATGCCCAACTCTATATCCAACTCTTTGAAGCCTTCATTCTATAAATACAAAGCCCTAGAATATGCCTTTTCCTGCCTGATTTTGTTAAAGTCCTTTTCCATAAGCTTTTTCTCTTTACTAACTAACAATGAAGCTCTGCTTAAATCATGATATATCATCTCACTAGTCTTCCTATGCAAATGGATCTTCTTAGGCAGAGGGACATAAATAGTGTTGAGAGATAAGTCCAAACTCTAAATTTCAACTCCTATGGGGAGTAACTGGGTAATGGGATAAAATAGGGAATTTTTAAGTTGATTCTTCTCAAGGTCCATTATTTAAAACAACCTAGTCTGAGAAGAAGATGAGGTCTATTTCATCAGCTGGGACATCATCTCTCCCTACAACTATTGATTATTTTCCTCAATTATTTGATAATCACTTAATGTTGCATCTAAGATAGAAGGGCTTCCTTAAAATGTGGTAACTTTCAGGTGTTTACAGCTAGAAGGTGCATTATGCTCAGGATTTTCCAAACTCATATACAAGCCTGGTTGATCAGAGGTGTTTTCCATTAACTTTACTTGTATTCCTTCCTCACTTTCAAAATGTATTTTAGCCTTTTTCGATGATTGTGCCTCCTACACATCTATATCCATTACTTCAAGAGTGTTTATTTTCAAAAAATTTCTCTTTGGCTAAGGGTGTTTGAATCTCTAGTTCTAAACTAATGGGCCAAGTCTCTTGATTTTCCTTCGACTCTATTTCAAACTTTTTCTCATGAGAGTATGAATTTGAGTTCACACTCTATCTTTTGTTAGAGACAATATGATGGGGATTATATTTCCATGTCTCTCCCAATTCCAAATGAAACTCCTTCATCTTTTCTTCAACATGAGTGAGAGCTTGTCTAGAATTTACAATGAATGGGCCCACAATATTTCCTAGTTTAAACATTTACCCTCTATGCCTAGGAAGAAAGTGGACTTGGTCCACATGCAGGCTATGTTTGATAAATTCCAAAGAGAAAATTCTCATAGGCGTGAAAAATGGAAATATATAGGGTTTTTCCTCATATCCATACATTCTAATATTTATAAAATCTTCAAACAAATCTCAATCCTCGACCTTGGTATCCTTACTAAGTTGTAGCTACTTCTCCTATTATGGCAAGATCCTTGGCGCCGGTGCACAATTCAGGATGGTATAAGAAGTGGCCATGAAGGTGGAAGGAAACTCACAAAATACATGATTTTCATGTTTTCCTTTTACTACATTCATCCACTCCACCACTGACTTCCTTTGCCTCTTAGAGTAAAAAAATTGAGACCCAAATACTCAAATTTGTCAATGTGGGTGTACAAAAAGAGATAGACTAGGTTGGAGGGGTATCTAAAGAGGTTGGTAATATGAAATTTCTCAAGATGGAAATTAATGGATTTAGATAAGTATGCAGGTACATCTTAATTCACAGTGGTATCCAACATGCAACTTAGAAATCCTAAGGTCGATTTCATTACATTTCCCATGTCATATTTCCCAAATAGTACAAAGATTGAGGCTAAAAATTTCTTATCATCTTGAGAAAAGAGATACATGGGGTACGTTTCAGTTGTTTGGGGAGTTGGTTTCCCTCAATGTGGAGTCATTGAAAGTAAGGTTAGTTGGTTTTCTCTAATAATTGAGTGAAATCTAAAGACAATGAGTCTTCATTGAATGACTTTGGCTCTTGAACATTAGGGAAACAAAAAGCCTTTCGGAAAAGGTTGGCCATAACCTTGAGGACTATTTCTCCTATGGAAGATACAACACAGTTTCTCTTAGGAACATATGTAGAGGCCAACCAGGTTATGAATTTAGGAAAGTGGTAGGTAGATGGGGCTATCACATAGTAAAAACTGGAATTCACAATGATAAATTAGTCTTGTTTGTTAAGGAAATTGCCCCAATAGTCGAAATTGTTGGGTGTGGAGCCTGATTATCTTCTTGATTTAGAGGTCTTTGTTTTAGCTAGATGTATACCCTAGGAAGACTATACACCCCTCCACGTGGAGGGTTGTTGCACGGGGGGGGACTTGTCCCCCTTGTGGGGGGCTAGGGGGACCATCCCCATGGTTGGGGGCGTCCAGGGGCTAGCAGCACCCTAAAGCTAAAAACAGATGAAAAATTGCCTTGTAAAATATTGTAATTTCATAGTCAATCTAGGCCTTTCATCAGGCATATGACCTGACAGTAGAAGTTATGTTAATTTAGGATTTTTTTTCCTAGAAGGAAACCCTTGGTTTATATGAGGGAATTTTATTATGGTTGTGTATTATTATTCTGAGCAAGAAAGGAAGAGGGGAATGTGTGATAGAAAAGAGGAAATTAAAATGAATCTGTTGTAGGTTGTATCCATTCATTTTTCTGGATAATATAAAAGGAAGGACTATTTCTCCATGGACATAGCCCAAATTGGGTGAACCACATATATATGTCTCTCTATTGTTTTATGTGTTTTCTGTATCTGTGTTTCTACAATATTTTGTGTATTTAATTTCTTTGTCAGTTAACTTCTAACAAAAATGGAATTAGTCAAAGTCCAGGGGATACCATGGGTATTGAATTTCCATATAAATTTACATTATAGGTTATTGAGTAGGGGTATTGGATGTTTTAGGTTTTGGGGCACGTTTCTGAGGTTTATCGAGCTTCAACATAATTAAATTCTTGTTTATTTCAATGTGTAAATACCTAAAATTGAATAGAAGCAATGTATACTAAGTAGTACTACTTGCAGATTGACTTGGAAATCGGTTGCAGAATTGTCTGAGACTTGAAAACAATGGGAAAAGAACCAAACAAAACTCCTTTTTATCCATTCTATTCAAGCGAGAAAAGGAAATTTACTATGATACAAGGGTAGGTGAATAATGTGATGATTAGATGACATGGGAGGTGAAGTGGTTGGTTGAGGGGGAAGGGAGGGACAACATATAAGCTTGGGTGATATGATCGATGAATAGGTGTAGAGGCTATGTGTTGGGATTTAGGCGGTTTTACAAAATCATTTACAGCCCTGCACTACCCCCCGTTGATGGTTTCTGAGAAATGGGTTGGGGCTTGCACAATCAATCATGACCATTAATTCATATGTCGATGGGATTGCAATCCCACTATGCACCACCTCCTGTTGTCACCTACTACAAAATGTGTTTTCAACTGCCCAAAGTGTGCAAAAGAGAAGAGATTTTTGCAGCCATTTTCCAAGCCACATAATCACTCAAAGCTAAAATGCACCATCTCCATTGGAAATTTCTCTAAACAAGCTTTTCAATGGTATGTGGAAGTCTGAAAATGGACATTTGGATAAGAAGATATGGCCAGTTGAAGTTTAAGGGTTTTGTGCCTTTGAAAGGAGAGAAAGAAGAGCATATCAGAGGTCCCGCAAATCAAAGGTCCCGAAAAAATCGTACGTATCACAATATAGGAGGTCAAGGTCAAATCAACGATCAACAATTAACAAGTCCAGGCTATGTCGCATATCGGTGATCGGCGTTTTCAAAGTGACAACATTAATAAAGTTTCGATCAACGAACGTTGATAGTGTTAAATTACCCAGATTGTGCCTTCAGTGTTAAAGTACCGGGAAAGACCAAACATGAATTAACAAAGGATTTTAGGGAAAAACCATAGCAGGTTCAGGATTTTTATCTCTCCTCCAAAGGGACATGTGGCAACATAAGATTGATTTCGATAAGGGACATGGTGAATAGAGATGGGCTCCGATAAATGAAATGTGGCAGCATATAATTGGCTCTGATAAATGGCATGTGGCAACACATGATTGGTTCTGATAAGGACACATGTCACGTAGTTTTGGCATTTTGAGTGGGCCTATGGGGCCATATCTGGGTACCATGTGTCACCACTAAGGAGGTGACACGTGGCAGAGGATGATGTCAGGTCACAAATCAATGATTGTAGGTTGAGGAATATCACTGAATCAAGTTAACATCTTCCAATTGAATCCTATGATAAAGGAGCTCCGATGTGGGGGCTAGCCCATGGTCACAAATTGTTTGAATAACTAAAGGTGGTGCTGAGCGTAAAGGGGTGATCGTACATCGAAGATCACAAAAGTGGAGCAACACATAATCAACATTTTGTAAAGAAGAATATTGGGGAAACACCTGATATAGTGGGCCCAAAGTGATGTGGACAGGTGGAACGAGGCGAGTAGCATAAATATGTGTGTTTCATGTTGAAAAGTGTGCAACAAGAAATGCTTGTTGAGAGTGCAACAAGATGATGGAGCTTAGTGAAAAGAGTCGCCTTCACTAAGTGGGCCCACGGGCTATTTTTGGCGCAACTCTATTTTTAGACTATGTCTATTTTTAGACATATGGATCATGTCTATGGATTGCAGGTTGTTGTTTATGGATGATTGGTCAAGTTGGGAAAAACAGATGGACTTATATTTTTGATGAAAGTGTGATTGATCATAGTATGAGTGATCAAAGTCTATTTTTAGACTGGCTGTCAAAAATAGAAAAGTCAAATATTATTGTCTCATAATAATATTTGGACTATAAACTTGATCTTATTCTCTTGGAGCACTTTAGGATGAGCTACGGATGTGGTACATGCAGATCCCAGAGGGAAATACGTGGTTACCTATGGGATGACTAATATTTGCATGCAGGACTTCAGTTAGAACTCAAGTGAGTTGAGTTTAGTGGACTGGAGGTGCAATTGATGGAGTTGTGTTCAGTTTAGCTTTGTTAAACTGGTTGTATTTAGTCTAACTGATCAATAGACTAGAGATGAGTTGGGTGAATTAGTTATTAATTAATTCACAAGTTATTAACTCATAATACAACTATAGAATACATCAGTTAACTCAGTTGCATGTCAGTGCATGTTCAATTCAACAGGGACAAGTGGTAGAGAATCATATTGCTATCAGTTGTGACTATAGTTGTGCACCAGATCTTGCACAATCAAGGGATTGTGTATGCGAATGAGTTTGCTCACATATTTGCCCAGTATTGTAGCCTTTGCTCACGTCCAACAAAGTGTGAGTGATTATTTTGAGGTGAAATACGAGTTTGGGAAGCCATTCTCATCAGTTCTTGAGCAGGTATTGAGCAGTGGAGGCAGGCAAGCAGTGGAATAGATTTGGAGATCAGATCTTAGTTGTATTGTGTGTAACAGGTGGAACTGGTACTGGATTACTTGTGATAAGCATTGTACTTTGTAATGTTACATGATTCAATCAATATAATATACAGATAGTTGGGGTTTTTAGCGAGATGCTTTCCCCGGGATACATACTGTGTTAATGAGTTTGATTGATGCTTCTATGTGCGCCTGTGAATGTTTCTACTTCTGTAAATTGATGATCAACGTAGAGGAGATTATGTATTATACATGTTCCGCTTATAATTGTATGATTAGGATAATCTCTGTGAATATGTGTTAAATTATTCAAAATTTCTACATGGTATCGGAGCTGCTTGATTTGTAGAAAAGATTTTTACAGGATATCAAGCGAGGATTGATCATCAGATCTACTATTCAGGAGGTGTTTACATTCTATTTCTTTAGGCAGAGTCTGTAATCGGGCTAGGTAGCCTCTAAATTCATCCTTCCCTTGGAAGGTGAGATATCCGGTGTATGCCCATACAGTCGATCTCTGTACAAGAAATACTTTGTTCTCACGAATTTTAGATCGGAAGCGGTTGAGTTTTTTAGCTGGTGGAATTCGAATTTAATTCCAAAGCAAGAGCGAAACTTAGAAACATTCAGTATGAGAATGGAGACAGTATGCCCCAGTATCTCACGAAGTTCACCCAATGCCGGGATGAGCTGGGAAGTGTGGGGGTGACTGTCGAATGAGGATGGTGAGTCTAGCACTCCTTGACCTTCCTAAGAGTTGGCATAGCTACCAAGACTCGGTGAATGGAAGGGAGAAACTGCCAGGATGGGAGAGACTTTGGTCAGATCTTGTGCAGGAGGAGATTAGAAGGAGCACTAGAGATGGTTCTTCATCCATGCAGGATGAGGAGAACTGTGCCTTAGCGAGTAAGGCGAAGAAGGGGAAGGGGAAGGTTTCTCTTTCTGAATCCAGTTCTTACAATGATGGGAAGAAGGTTGAAAAGGCGAAGGTGAGATGCTTTCGTTGTCATGAGTTGGGTCATTATGCTACTAATTGCCCAAAGAAGAAGTCCAAGAAGGGATCCGGGGAAGGATCTGAAGGTGAGGCAGCCTCACTTGCTTCACAGTTTGAGTTGGACTTCACACTCTTCGCATGCATGGATTCATCCATGGTGGGAAGTGGTTGGTTTCTTGACAGTAGAGCTTCTTTCCACATGACCGGTGACAAAAGTTTGTTTAGTACTTTGGAGGAGAAAGATCTCCAGATACTCATAGGGATGGGTAATGATGAGAAGTATAGTGTCTCAGGTGTAGGCACGGTTATTTTTCAGAGAGAGCATGGAGCTCGCCTTACCTTGACCGATGTCAAGTACGTACCAGGACTGAAGAGAAAATTGGTGTCAATCACGATGTTGGAAGACAGAGGCTATAATGTGGTCTTTAGTAAGGGAAAGGTTTTCCTTAGACACATCATCACTAGACAGGTGAAGCAGATTGGTTCACGGGTCAAGAACCTGTACGCTCTTGAGGTTCAAGATGCATGCAAAGCCTTGAGCAGTGAGGCAACTGATGGAGACTTGGTGGTTGAGAGGGAGCGTATATTACCTCTCAACATGCAGAGCCAGAAGAAGTCTCAGACGATTGTGGAGGAGCCACGATTGGTGCAGCAGCTTCAGGAGGTTGTGGAGGAGCCACAACAAGGGAAGCTGAGAGGAGATAGAGTAGAGACATCTACTCATCCAAAGACCTCCAGTAGGGGGAAAATTCGAGCCAGATGGGCTGAAGGATCGCATGCAGGCATACCTCCAGGTAGGAGGTGGGGTGATGTGGATTGATTGTCCCAAGGAGGAGGGGCAGGATCCTTGAGGTACCCAACCTCTTAGATGAGACCTTGCTACGGGAGCCCCGATGTGTAGTAGCAGGAACTGACTGATTGGGTAGAGACAGATGCGGATGGAGCAGCAGAGAGAGCGACAGTGCAGGGAATCCTAGGACATCGCATAGCTAGCAGGCTGTAGCAATGCGAGAGGCACAAGTGTTTTGCAAAGTGCTAGGTGGCACAGAGAGGTGTGCAATGGTGCGAGATGCATGGAGATGTTGCAGTAGTGCAGTTGTCAGAGAGGGAGCACTTGTCAGCAGCAGGTAGAGCTTTAGCATCAGAGGGTGTTTCTATCCCAACAGGGAGGTCAGTTGGGAGGTGCAGTGCGGATGCAATGCTGGGAGATAGAACCAGCAGCAGCACGGATGCAGTCAGAGATCAAAGTGACAGAGGCTAGAGCAGTTAGATACTGAAGAGAACAGAGATGCAGAGTTTCAGTCGACAAAGGCAATAGCAGTCAGAGACTTTGATGACAGAGCAAGTGGACTGGCCAGATGTGTTGCATGGAGAACATTCCAGAGTTATAGGATCGGGTTTGAGAGGAAGCCTTTCTTGTTGAGAGGGAGTGTTGAAAAGTGTGCAACAAGAAATGCTTGTTGAGAGTGCAACAAGATGATGGAGCTTAGTGAAAAGAGTTGCCTTCACTAAGTGGGCCCGCAGGCTATTTTTGGCGCAAGTCTATTTTTAGACATATGGATCATGTCTATGGATTGCAGGTTGTTGTTTATGGATGATTGGTCAAGTTGGGAAAAACAGATGGACTTCTATTTTTTATGAAAGTGTGAGTGATCACAGTGTGAGTGATCAAAGTCTATTTTTAGACTGGCTGTCAAAAATAGAAAAGTCAAATATTATTGTCTCATAACAATATTTGGACTATAAACTTGATCTTATTCTCTTGGAGCACTTCAGGATGAGCTACGGATGTGGTACATGCAGATCCCAGAGGGAAATACGTGGTTACCTATGGAATGACTAATATTTGCATGCAGGACTTCAGTTAGAACTCAAGTGAGTTGAGTTTAGTGGACTGGAGGTGCAATTGATGGAGTTGTGTTCAGTTTAGCTTTGTTAAACTGGTTGTATTTAGTCTAACTGATCAATAGACTAGAGATGAGTTGGGTGAATTAGTTATTAATTAATTCACAAGTTATTAACTCATAATACAACTATAGAATACATCAGTTAACTCAGTTGCATGTCAGTGCATGTTCAGTTCAACAGGGACAGGTGGTAGAGAATCAGATTGCTATCAGTTGTGACTATAGTTGTGCACTAGATCTTGCACAATCAAGGGATTGTGTATGCCAATGAGTTTTCTCACGTATTTGCCCAGTATTGTAGCCTTTGCTCACGTCCAACAAAGTGTGAGTGATTATTTTGAGGTGAAATACGAGTTTGGGAAGCCATTCTCATCAGTTCTTGAGCAGGTATTGAGCAGTGGAGGCAGGAAAGCAGTGGAATAGATTTGGAGATCAGATCTTAGTTGTATTGTGTGTAACAGGTGGAGCTGGTACTGGATTACTTGTGATAAGCATTGTACTTTGTAATGTTACATGATTCAATCAATATAATATACAGATAGTTGGGGTTTTTAGCGAGATGCTTTCCCCGGGATACATACTGTGTTAATGAGTTTGATTGATGCTTCTATGTGCGCCTGTGAATGTTTCTGCTTCTGTAAATTGATGATCAACATAGAGGAGATTATGTATTATACATGTTCCGCTTATAATTGTATGATCAGGATAATCTCTGTGAATATGTGTTAAATTATTCAAAATTTCTACATTTCATGCATGTTGATCAAATGGTTGGGCAGAAGGTTAATCAAATATTTTATAAAGAAGAGAGAGGTTATTAAAGGTTTTTATGAGTTCAAGCCTTGGTGCGGGCCCTCCCTCATTCCCTCTCCACGTGGATCAGGCCACATGGCATGTCGCATGTCACACATTTTGGGAGGGTGCATGTTATGAAACCAGCTCAAGAAAAGATAGAAAAGATAGATCACCGCCTTAGAATTCAGCCTCTTCGAGGGGGCAACCTCCTTTACATTACATAAATGAACAATTCTTGGATGATACAAATGACAAAACCTCCTTTCTATATATAGGAGTCTAAGGAGTCACAATATAATCCAGCCGACCTAACAATAATAATATAAAATAACAATAGATGGATTCTATGGGGCACAGAAATAACAATATGGGGGTAATAGGGGCACAACAATATAAATAAGGGGTATAACTACAATAGTAATGGGGTAATCGCTAGTATTATAGGGACCCAACATGCCCCTCTCCTTCAAAAAAGTGTTGTCCTCAACGCTTGAGCAGTTCTGGATACTTCTGCATAAAATTCTCATCCTCCCATGTGGAATCTTCAGCGGATAAGTTCTTCCACTTGATAAGATACTCTGAAATTGATCGATTTCGTAGGTGTCGAGTTCTTGTTTCTGTGACTGCTTCTGGTTCCAATATAATTTTTCCTTCTTCGTCAAGTTCTGGCAATATTGTTTGAACTGGGAGCTTGTCGCCTATAACCTTCTTTAAACATGAAACATGGAAAACTGGGTGCAATCGAGAAGCTGCAGGAAGCTCCAATTTGTATGCCATAGTACCAATCTTTTCCAACACCTTGTACGGACCATAATACTTTGGTGATAATTTATTATCCTTATTAGCTTGCTTTAGGGACATTTGCTTATATGGTTGTAGCCGTAGGAATACCCAATCACCTACATCAAAACTTCTTTCACTGCGATGTTGATCTGCCTCTTGTTTCATTCTATTTTGTGCCAACACGAGGTTATCCTTTAAGAGTTGGAGGACTTGTTGTTGATGTTCGATGTGATGTTCCACTGCCTGAACCTTAGAATTTTCTCTTAAATATGATGTGATTGATGGTGGTTGGTACCCATAAAGTGCCATAAATGGGGTCATTTTTGTTGCTGTATGGAAGGAAGTGTTATACCACCATTCAGCCAGAGGCAACCATTTGACCCATTGTGTCTGTTTATCAGATACAAAGCAACGAAGATATCCTTCCAAACGTTTGTTTAATATCTCAGTTTGCCCATCAAATTGAGGATGATAAGATGAGCTATGAGCTAACTGAGTACCAAGACAAGAAAATAATTTTGTCCAAAAATTTCCAGTGAAAATGGGATCTCTGTCACTTACAATAATCTTTGGGTTTCCATGTAGCTTTTGAACTGTTTCCATAAATGCAGTAGAAACTGTACTGGCTTTAAATGGATGTGATAATGTACAAAAGTGTGCATACTTGGTAAGTCTGTCAACTACCACCATGATGACACTCTTTCCCTCAGACTTGGGTAAACCTGTGATAAAATCCATTGAAACCTCCTCCCAACGTTGGCTTGGAATGGATAAAGATTGTAATAGACCCGGTGTCTTAATTGTTTCAACTTTATTTTGTTGGCAAACCAAACATTCCGCCACAAACTTTTGAATATCTGATTTAAGGCCATCCCAAAAAAATTCCTTCTTAACCCTACGGTAAGTTTTTAAAAATCCTGAGTGCCCTCCTAAGGGAGAAGTGTGCAATTCCATAAGAATCTTTTGTTTTAGCTGGGAATTCTTACAGAGGTATAAGTGATCTTTGTACCATAATGAATCATTTTGCCAGCTAAATGTATCAGAAGTACTTGAATCTTGTTGTAGCTTTTGAATAAGTGCCCACACTTCTTCGTCATTCTTCTATTCCACCTTTGCTTCGTTTATCCAATCTGGTTGGATAATAGAAATGGCACACAACAATGCTTCCATATCCTCATCCTTTCTTGAGAGTGCATCTGCCACCACATTTTGCTTCCCTTTTTTGTAGATGATTTCAAAGTCATAACCCAACATCTTTGTGACCCACTTTTGTTGCTCTTCAGAGGATAATCTTTGTTCTAAAAAGTATTTAAGGCTATCATGATCCGTTTTTACCTTGAAGTGTCTTCCCATTAGGTAGGGTCGCCATTTCTTAAGTGCATGGAGTATTGCCAACATTTCCTTCTCATAAATAGCTTTGCTTAAAAACTTTCCCTTGATTGGACGACTTTCAAAAGCAATGGGTCTTTCATCTTGCATTAGAACAGCACCAATTCCATTTCCTGAAGCATCACATTCCACAATAAAGGTTTTGTGAAGTCCGGTGTAGCTAAGATCAGTGCTTGGCACATTGCCTCTTTAAGATGTTTAAAGGCCTTTGTTGCTTCCGGAGTCCATGAAAATGAATCTTTCTTCAATAATGTTGTTAGAGGTGCTGCTATTCTCCCATAATTCTTAACGAACTTGCGATAATACCCTGTCAACCCAAGAAATCCTCGCAGATGCTTTATTGATGTGGGGATTTTCCATTCCTTAATGGCTTTAATTTTGCTAGGTCTACCTTAACTCCTTCATGAGATACAATATGACCCAAATATTCCACCTCCTGGACTCCAAAGAAACATTTGGATCTTTTTGCATATAATTGTTTCTCCTCCAATAGTTGTAGCACCTTGTCAACATGTTCAACATGATCCTTCCAAGACTTGTTGTAGATTAGTATATCATCAAAAAATACCAACACAAATATTCTAAGGAATGGTTTGAAAATTGAATTCATCAAACCTTGAAATGTTGAAGGTGCATTGGTAAGGCCAAAAGGCATGACCAAAAATTCATAATGACCCGCATGAGTTCTAAATGCCGTTTTCGGAATGTCTTCAATCTTCATTCTGATTTGATGATATCCCGAATGAAGATCCAACTTGGTGAAGTAAATTGATCCATGCAATTCATCCAGTAATTCATCAATGACAGGAATGGGGAACTTATCTTTAATAGTGAGCTTGTTGAGCTCCCTATAATCTGGACACATGCACCATGATCCATCCTTCTTATGCACCAATACTACTGGAGCTGAGAAAGAACTTTGACTCGGTTGAATTATACCAGCCTCTAGCATTTCTGCAACCATACGTTCAATTTCACTTTTTTGGACATATGGATATCTGTACGGCCTGATGTTTGGAGGAACACTTCCTGGAATCAGATGAATAGCATGATCATGATCACGCATAGGTGGGAGACCTTTGGGAGTCTCAAATACCTTGGAATGATTGTCCAGGACTTTTTGGAGATCTGGAGAAATAGATGATTCCAATGTGGAAACATCTAGCAAACATAATTGTGCAATTACACCTCTTTGCTCCTTTTTTAGAAGCTTTGTCATGCCATTAGAGCTGATTATCTTTCATGGTTTCCCTGCAATACCCCTTAATTGAACTTCCTTTCCTTCCACAGAAAATTTCATGAAAAGTTCTTGAAAATTAAAAGCTATTGTACCCAAGGATTGTAGCCATTGGACTCCTAGTACAACATCAACACCTCCCATTGGAATGGAAAGCATTGGGCTAGTCAATACATATTCTCCCATGGATAGCTTGATATTATGGCACTTTCTAGAACAATTTATTGTTCCTCCATTTGCAATCATCACTTGACACTCTGGTGCTGGATATAGGAAGCAATTCAATTCTTTTGCTACCCTACAATGAATAAAATTGTGGGTGCTTCCTGAATCAATCAACACTATTACCTTTTTCTTCTTGATTTGTCCTTCTATCTTGATGGTTTGAGGAGTGGTAATTCCTGCCAATGCATTACAATATATGGTCGGATTTATGTGTTCTTCATCTAGGCTTTGTTCCTAGAATATATCCTCTTCTTTTGACCTTTCTTGCTCCTTTTCGTCTTCCTCTTCACAATCTATGTAGAATAATTTCTTCTCAGCACACTTATGACCTTTTGTGTATTTGCTATCACAATTGTAACAAAGCCCTTTTGCTCTTTTTTCTTCCAATTTTTGTGGTGTCAACCTTGTAGGTTGTGGAAGACTATGGGCAACAACACTTCCATCTTTATAGTTGTGAATGGTATGCTTCCTAGTTGCCATAATTTTGCTTTCCATTTTTCTTGCTAACCTGAATGCCTTCTCTAATGAATCAGGTTCCCAAAGGCAGACATCATGTTGGATATTATCCTTTAAAGACCCTATGAACACATCAATCCTATGCTCCTTTGGAATATCTTTTACCCTTATGTTCAATTTTTGGAACTCCTCAATGTGCTCCATTATTGAACCCTTTTGTTTGAGACTTATCAATTGGCTAAAAAAGTGTTGCTTTTTGTATCCTCATAATGTGCTATCAATTCTTCTGTACCTTCTTACGAAATTTCAATCCGATCCCTAGAGAGAGAGTTATGACAATTTTCCCCAGGTCACCTGTTTTGAATGTAATTCAGGAGTCTACAAAAGACCAACTTCCTCAGAGCATATCTCCGCAAATATCACGCGAAAAGATCTGAAATTCGGACCCAAGGTTCAGCGCGATTTCTTCTCAAATGGGTTTTTTTGCGACTTTTGAAACGTCACAGAAAAAAAGTTATAGCGAAAATTCCACGATGACCTGTTTGGAGCAGCGAACCCTAAAATCCAAAGCTCTGATACCAAATGTTATGAAACCAGCTCAAGAAAAGATAGAAAAGATAGATCAACGCCTTAGAATTCAGCCTCTTCGAGGGGGCAACCTCCTTTACATTACATAAATGAACAATTCTTGGATGATACAAATGACAAAACCTCCTTTCTATATATAGGAGTCTAAGGAGTCACAATATAATCCAGCCGACCTAACAATAATAATATAAAATAACAATAGAGGGATTCTATGGGGCACAAAAATAACAATATGGGGGTAATAGGGGCACAAAAATATAAATAAGGGGTATAACTACAATAGTAATGGGGTAATCACTAGTATTATAGGGACCCAACAGTGCACCAAATACAATGTTATGAAATCGCTGATTTTCGAGTTCCAATATTCAAAAAGGCTCAGTCACATATGTGTTGTGGCCTTATGAGTTGTATGTTGGGACCATTGTAGTGATGTAATGATTCAAATAATTGGCCCTCGTCCCAGCTAAAGGGTTTTAAGCCCCTGAATGCTTAGGCCTTGAGTCTCTAGACCTCTATCATGCAGTTTCCATCCAAGCCCCAGGGCTAAAGCAGAGGGGGCCAATCAGAGATCGACATTCATATTTTTGCAATGCTTTTTCAGTTTAAAGTCCGTGAATGGCCTAAGCTATAATACACTTTTGTGATTTTTTCATAGGCCATGATTTTTTCCTGTAGAATGTTAAATAAGTTAAGGGGACAAATGAGATGGTCAATGTGCTCATAATTTTCTATGGCCATCATGAGTGATTAATCTTGGTTCCTGTAAGTAAAGAATTAGAGTGGTTGAGACCGAAAGCACAAGGAACCAACTGAGATAGTATGAAGAGTAATGTGGTAGAGATGTGGCTGGCTTAGAGATAATCCAAGGAATGGCAAGGAGATATTTTCCTCAATCATCTTTCAATTTTCTTTATTTCTATTTATTCTATATTTCTATGTATTTTCAAGAAAGGAATCAAATGTTTTGTAACCATTTAGGAAGTAGAGCTATCACACATTGAGACAGCTAGTCGATCAGACAACTGGCCCTTGACTAATATATTTTGTAACCGATAGTCAAAGCTCCCCCTCTCCTTATAAATAGGGGGAAGAAACACTTCAAAAAGGTTCATGTTCATAAGGGATTTGAGCTATGTATTGCTAAATTTAATGTACTCGTGAATTGGACTCATTTTGAGGAATAATGAAACTCTTTGGTGATTCAAATCAGAGCAATGCACAGTATGTTTTTCTCCTTTGTATATCACTTCATGTATGTTCTTTCTCCCTCTAAAATATTGTAATGAAGTTGTCAATTTCACTCTTATTCATGGTTGTATGTTTGGTTCTAAGTAGTGAGAAGTACTTGTGTAGTTACATATTTACTTGTGTTATTTGATAGCCTGCAATATGTATAATGTACATAAATTTACAAATTTTTGTTTGCTGATAAATGTATCCATGAACCATATAGTTTGGGACCTTAATTATCACTCCATTGTTTCTGCCATTCCACCTATTTAGTCTTCCATACTTCTGCCGGCACATTGTTGCTTAGGATTTTGTCTTGTTTCCAGCCCTATGCATTGAATTCCCTACTGTCTTTCCTCCTCTTCACTTTACTACAACACCAACATTAAAGTTTCCTATTGTTGTGTTTCAGCCACCAGAACCGGACATTTATCTCTAATATTAGCTTGATTTACCCCCTGAGCATTTGGATCCATGTATTTTCTTGAGTTCACCTTAATGAAGGACTATTGAACCAAGCCCCATTTTGTTATCTTTTTCAAACTACATGACAATTTGAGTGCAGCAGAAAGCCCCACTGATAATATTCAAAATCACTCCTCTCTTAAGATGTCCTAGGCACTGGTCTACAATCAACTTAGAGGTTGTCACTAGGAAGCTTCTATATCGCCTGAAGCACTTTTGCTATAGGTGCTAGAAAAAACGATAACATATTTATGGAGCTCTTATCGCTAAACAAATTAGAATATTTTTCCTTGGGTAAGGAAAATTTTTACATTCCCTCTGTCAGGTGAGCAAGGGAAGTGTGGGTTGAAGATCTCTCACCTTGGTGACTCCACAGTTTCAATATTATGGTAAACATCCTAGTGACTCCATTGTCTCTTTATTTGATCATCATGGCTTTCAAGCAGCCTCATACTCATTTTGACGCTAAACAATAGAAATTCTCCTACCTTTGAACTTGAGTTCACTTACCTGAAGGGATTTTTAAAATGGCCATTCTTGCATTCTTGGCCAAAAAATTCTCCCCACTGGAATTTTATTCTATTGCTAGTTATCCCAATCATGTCTCTTCATTTCGTGAATGGAATGCCTATTTTCCTAGATTCAGTGGAAATACATATGGTAGGCCGGACTAATACCTTGAGGATTTTCATGAATGCATGGAACAACAGGGTATTGTTTTTGAAGATGCACAAATGAAATTGTTCATGTACTCTTTAAAAGAAGATTTTGGAGTTTGGTACAGAATAATACCTCATGGCATCATATCTTAAAATGTTTTCATATCATTAGTGGAAAATATTATATCCATCGAATGCTCTATTTGAAGATTGTTGCACACATTTTATTGTTGAAAATATTCCTGAGGTTCATGACCCTACTGAAGATGTTTGTCAGAATCAATTCCAAGAATATATCTACTGACATTAAGAAGCATTTCCCAATGATAAATAAATCAAAGAAGGAAACATAATCGAGCTGGAAATAAACCCTAAGAGATCTTATTTAGCCTAATTTGACAAATCTCCTTCTTATGATGAGTATAACTCTGATGGGAAGTCGAGCAATGTGGAACTAAAATAGTCCCAGTCATGGGAAGATGCAGAGAAAGAAGAGGCTACAGTTTATGATTGACATTCTTCACTTAGAGAACAAGTTCAATAACCTCCTCCAATTTATGATTCATATGATTCTTAGGAGAATGAGATGGTCACATATTGTCAAAGGGATCTACTTACAAACAAGTGGGGAGGGGGCCTCCAACAACAAATTTTTCAATAAGAGCCCAAAGTTGAAGACCCAAGAAACTTCTATGGCTACCTATTATAAAAATATTCCTCCCTAGAAACTGTTGAAGAAAGGGAGACAACTACAAACTTTCCTCATCAGTTCCATGATCTAGTAGCTGACTACATTGTGTCTTTCTTTGGCCTCCAACATTATACATCTATTTCAAGGTATGTGTCAAACCTTTGTTCTGAAGCTCTTATGGAGTACATGCACATGTTAGCCACTGATTTTCACGAACACAACCCCATTAGAAGGTTCATGGAGGAAATTAAAAGAGCTGAGCATCAACTAAAAAGTTGTGGTCACATATCAAAATTTTTGTCCAAAGATTTTATGTGGTACATGCCTATTTTAATTGTTGAATTCCTAGAGAACAATGGCATAAGGTCTAGTGCCCTAATGTTGAGATAGTATCATTGGAAGTTTGACTTCACTTGGGTAAATTGAGCCTTGTACATAAGTAGGAGTTGTACATAAATAAGCTCAATGGTTGAGCATTTAATTCTCAATTGTTAGAATTTACTTTTCTCCACTTTAGTTTGATGAAGAAAGGACTCCCTATGAATAAATTTCCATGAATACTTTCTAGTCATATAAGTTCATTATAGCTTTAACTCCATGCCCAAGGGTAAAGGCTACAAGTCTGTAGGTTCTCAACACTTTGCCGACAAGGAATTGTACCCAGTTGGAGCCAATGTTGTCACCCACTGCAGAATGTGTTTTCAGCGACCCAAACTGTGACAAAGAGCAGAGAGGTTTGTAGCCATATTCCAAGCCATAGAAGCACTCAAAGCTAAATTGGACCCTCTCCATTGGAAATTTCTCTAAACAAGATTTCCAATAGTATGTGGGAGTCCAAAAACGGACTTCTAGATCAAAAGATATGGCCAGTTGAAGCTTAAGGGTTTTGTGCCTTTGAAAGGAAAGAAAAAAGAGGATATTGGAGGTCCCACAAATCGGAGGTCTCATAATATCGAAGGTCAAGGTCAAATCGGTGATCAACATTCAACGAGTCTAGGTCATATCACATATAAGTAATCGATGTTTTCAAAGTGACAACAATAGGAAAGTTTCGATCAATGAACATCGATAGTGTTAAATTGTCAGGATTGTGCCATTAGTGTTAAAGTGTCGAGAAATACCAAAGATGAATTAACAAAGGATTTTAAGGAAAAACCATAGTAGGTTTGGGCATTTGCTCTCTCCTCCAAAGGGACGTGTGGAAATGTAATATTGTTTTTGATAAGGGACACATGGTGAACAAAGATGGGCTCTGATAAATGAAACATGGTGGCATAGGATTGGTGCATGATTGGTTCTAATAAGGACACATGTCAAGCAATTTTGGAATTTTGAGTGGGCCTATGGGGGCATATCTGAGTGACAGATGTCACCACTCAGGAGGTGACATGTGGTAGAGGATGATGAGAAGTCGCAAATCAACGATTGAAGGTTGAGGAATATCTTTGCATCAATTTAACATCTTATGATTTAATCATGCGATAGAGGAGCTCCAATGTGGGGGTTAGCCCATGGTCACAAATAATCTGAAGAACCAAAGGTGAGGTCGAGTGTAAAGGGGTTATTGCACATCAGAGATCGCAAAAATGGAGCATCACATAATCAATATTTTGTAAAGAAGCATATGAAGGAAACACCTAATTAGTGGGCCCAAAGCAATGTGGACAGGTGGAATGAGGCGGACAGCATAAATATGTGTGTTTCATGCAAGTTGATCATTGGTTGGAAAAAAGCTTAATAAAAGCTTTTATAAATATGAGAGAGGTTATTAAAGGTTTTTATGGGTCCAAGCCATGGCGTGGGCCCTCCTTCATTCCCTCTCCACATGAATCGAGCCACGTCGCACGTCACATGTCACAAGTTTTTGGAGGGTGCACCAAATACAATGTTATGAAATCGTCGATTGCTAAGTTCCAATATTCAATAGGGCCCAGGCACGTATGTGTTGTGGCCTTATGAGTTGTACATTGGGACCATTGTAGTGATGTAATGATTCAAAGAATCAGCTCCCCTCCTAGCTAAAGGGGTTTAATCCCCTGAAGGCTTAGGCCTTGAGTCCTCAGGCATCTATCATGCAATTTCCATCCAATCCCGAGGGCTAAGGCGAAGGGGCCCAATCAAAGATTCATGGTCACAATTTTGCAGTGACTGTTCAGTTTAAAGTCCAAAAACGACCTGAATTCCGATACACTTGTGTGGTTGCTTCACAAGGCATGATTGGTTCCTATGGAATGTTAAAGAAGTCAAGGGGACAGATGAGATGGTCATTGTGCTCAGAATCTATTATGGCCATCATGAGTGACCACTGTCAATTCCTATATGTAATGAATTAAAGGGGTTGAGACTGAATGTGAGAGGGAACCAGCTGAGATAGTATGAAGAGTAATGTAGCAAATATGTGGTTGGATTAGTTGTGAAATTTTTTAAATATAAACCCAACTGCAGTGATTAATATTATTTCTTCTAATTATTAACTTAGAAATAAGTTATTCACAGTGTTTCTACAACAAATATCGAAATAAATTCTACTGCAACCTTCACAATTAAAATACCACAGAAAGAGAATGCAAAGAAAAATACTAGCACAAGTATAATCACGATGACACAGTTATTTTTGGACAATTGTCCCTGGAAAGACTCAATGTGGGAAAACCGGTGCAATAGATGAACATTTCTTTATTAATCTTTAGCAAAAATCTCATGTACAAGATACAACTAGAAAAATAGAAGAGGATTCTCTATGAGATATTTTATAGATACTTCTCAGTGAGTTTCTAATCCATGAGAGGACCAATTTCCCCCTCTATGTCTCACTACGTCATATTCTATGTGGGGATTTCATTGTCATAGCATCACTCTGACCCTGTGTTGTCCCTCCTCTACATCCCAAACTCAGCACTATCCTTCCTCTTCTTTGTGTCTTCTGCTCCTGCATTCTTGACTGATGTTGATACCCTCTCTCTCCTTCTCACCTGCAACTCTCCCTCTGATTTGATTTTATCTTGCTGAACTTCGAATAGGGAGAAAATCGATCTGACTTGAGTAACTAAGTATTTGCCTCTAGTGTGTTTTTCAAATGCCCATCGATGTCCTTCTTATTATCCTCTAGTTGAGAACCAATGGCCCATATTAGATTCTAATCAATGACTTGGATCATTTGGACTCGATCTTTGTCTTCTTCTATAAGTTACACTAACAATTTAGATTAATACCATTAATTATTTTAATTTCCTAAGCTTAGACTTAGGGACCCATTAAAAAAATTTAATTATTTAAAAAAAAATTGTCTCTAGGTGGAATTTACCAAAACGATTTCTGGGTATTGTGGAATACATATGTTTAAGCCTCCCTATAAAATTTGAGACATATAGAACATTCGATTCTACCATTAATCAACACTCCCTCTTAGCAAGGAATGTGCTCTAGCAATGGAATCTACAAAGGCATCACTCTGTTCTGTAACATCTCCCTCTGTGCTACTGATGTCTAGCATTATTTTCCACCAACTACTACGCATATTTTGCATCTATACTACTATTGACCCTACCACTACCAACACTGCATCTGTACTACAACTCCCTCTCATTCCTTGTTACTGTAACTGAGAAACCACCTGTTTCTGCTATTGAAATGGATTCTCTACTATACCTATCTGCTCCCTGAACTGAATGAAATTTGGTCTTCCTAGAGCCTTTGTGACTACCTTTGCTACCTGCTATCCTATGGGAACAGACTATAGTTGTATTTCCCCACACTAAACACAATCTCTGATAAAGTAACATTTGATATCAATTTGTTTCGATTGATCATGAAATACTAGATTTTGAGAGAGTTTGATACAACTCTAATTATCGCAGTAAACCCTAGTCGCTTCCATTATTTTTTTGAACAAACTCAGAAGAAATTTTTTAATCCATATATCTTCGCACGTAGCTATGTGAACTACCATATATTCAGATTTTGTTGAACTTAGAGCTACCGATTTCTACCTCTTGTTGCACCAAGAGATCATTCATGCTCCAACATTGAAGCAATACCTAGAGGTACTTTTCCGGTCTACTGAACTACCTGCCCAATCTGCATCTGTGAATCCATTCAAGTTGAAGTCATCTCCTCAGGAATATTTCAACCCATATTCGATTGTTCCATGGACATACCTAAGAATGTGCCTAGTTGTTTCCCAATGCACCCTTTTCGGTTCCACCATGAATTAACTAAGGGTGTTGACAGCAAAGAAAATGTAGGTCCTAGTGTTGACTAGATACATGAGCGACCCATTGAGTTGTTTGTATAAAGTGGGGTCTACTTCCTTGTCTCCTGATGCATCTATTTTCTTCCAATTGGTGATCAAGGGTGTAGCCATGGGTTGACAATCCTATAGTCTGAATCTCTTCAAGATCTCTGTAGCATATATTCCCTGCTCAAGGAAGATCTTCCCATTCTTCTGCTAAACTTCCAATCCTAGAAAGCAATGCATCAACCCCATATCCTTCATGTCGAATTCTACTTCAAGATTCTTTTTGTAGTCCTGTATGAGCCTAGATGACCTTGTAAGAAACAAGTCATCCACATATAATACTAGAATAAGTGGCTCTTTATCTACCATTAAATAGTAGAGATTGGGATCAACATCACTCTTGACAAATCCTAACTACTGCAAGTAACTATCAATCCGACCATACCATACTCTGGGTGTCTGCTTGAGCCCATACAAGGCTTTCTCTAACCTGCATACATGAGTTCTCTTTTCATGAGTTTCGAAGCCTTTGGGTTTTTCTATATACACCTCTTCTTCTATCACCTTGTTCAAGAATGTTGCCTTGACATCCATCTAGTGAATCTCCCATCCCATTTGAGCTGCTAGGGATATAACGAATCTGATAGAGGTATATCAGGCTACTGGGGCAAAGGTATCTTCATAGTTTATTCCTTCTCTTTGTGTGTACCCGTTTGCCTTGAACCTAGCCTCGTACTTCTCTATACTGCCATTTACAGCATACTTGATATTGTAGATCCTCCTTGATCCTACATCTGAAACATAGTTACCAATAAAATGAGAAAATTACCTAGTACCCATTTTTTTGAGGTAGCAAAAAATCACCGATTTTGAAAAGTGGTGATTTAGAATACACCTTTTTTTTGGAGCATATTTTTGGCACTTTAAATTTTCTTATGTATCAAGTATGAACATTTTTTTTAAATGTTAGTGATTTTTATGCTGATTTTGAACAGTGTTGATGCAACATCAACACATTTTTTTAGAGGGCTTATTTTTTACATTTTAAATTTTTCTATGCATAAAGTAAGAACATTTTTTTTTTAGTGATTTTCATCTTGATTTTGAAAAATGTTGATGCAATAGCAACCCTTTTTGTTTATGGGGCTTATTTTTTACAATTTAAATTTTATAATGTATTAAGTGTGGATATTTCTTTTTAAATGTTGGTGATTTTCATGTTGATAATAAAACATAAAAATAAAATAAAATAAAATAAACATGACAATATATATATATATATATATATATAGATATATATATATAAGGAAAACAAAAACCATAAAAATATTAAAAAAACAAAAATTACTAGTACAAAAAAGCAATATCAAAAAATAAATAAAAAAGGAAAATATTTGAAAAAGAGATATAATTTAAGGAAAAAAATAAAAATTAATCAAAACAAAAAACACTTTAAAACAATCTTTTTTTAAGTTAAAAATAAATAAATAAAAAATAAAACCGCATAATAAAAAAAAATACATAAATAAAATTAGAAAATAAAAATAAAAAATATAAAGAAAACTAAAAATTAATTAATTAATTAATTAATTCAATTAAAAAAAATTAACCCCGCCAACAGGAATTGGCCCCTGCCACCCTTGGGCCTATTGGGTTGCGATGCAACTCCCTCCCCATCCACCCCCACAGCCCAATAGGCCTAAGGGTGGCAGGGGTCGATTCCAAGAATCGGCCCCAGCCACCCTAGGCCTATTGGGCTGCGGGGGTGGGCAAGGAGCTAGTTGCACGTAGCTCCCTCCTTGCACAGCCCCGCATCCCAATAGGCCTAGGGTGGCAGGTGTTGATTCCCAGAGTCAGCCCGTGCCACCTTGGGCCTATTTTTTGGGTTTTTTATTTTTATTTTTATTTTTATTTTTTATTATTTTTTTTTAATTATTTGGTTTTTATTTTATTTTATCTTTTTAACTTAACCAAAAAAAAAAAGGAAGATTTTTTTTTGGGTAATTTTTAATTTTTTTCTTAAATTGTGTGTTTTATTTTTTATTGTTTTTATTTTTTTCAATATTTCAATTTTTGTTTTCTTTTGTATTATTTTTTATGTTTTTTTTTTTGTTTTTAATTTTTTTCAATATTTGAATTTCTATTTTCATTTGTATTATTTTTTGTGTTTTTTCTATTGTTTTTATTATTTTTGAATATTCGAATTTTTGTTTTCTTTTGTATTATTTTTTGTGTTTTTTTATTTTTATTGTTTTTATTTTTTTTCAATATTTGAATTTTTTTTCTTTTGTTGTTTTCATTTTTATTTATTTATATATTTATTTATTGTTTTGATTTTTTTTTTTGCAGGGTCTTTGTCAATGCTCATCTAGTTATCCGATCCCATTATGTGTAATTTGGTAGTTGATTTTAAATTTTTCGTTATAATAAATCGAGTTTTCCTCTACAATGTGTCAATTTCATGGTTGGTATTTAATTTTTCATTACAATGGGTCGAGTTCACCTACACTGCATGTCACTTTGATGGTTCATTTTAAATTTTTCTTGTAATGTATCAAGTTTTCTTATGCTAACATTTTAAAATCGCTATACATTTAGCGTTTAAAAAATAAATTACTCTTGGTATAATAACTCTTTCATTCACGTGTTCATTTTTAAAGTTTTTTTAGTCATAAAATTTTTCCATAATGTCATGCTTGAAATATTTTGAAAACTTAAGATTTTTTTGTAGTCATAGTCTTTGTGGTTGAAAAAAATTCAAGATTTTAATGTTTTTCTAAGTCATGATATTGTATCTTTAATGCTATGGTTGAAAACAATTATAAGTATTTTTTTTAGCACCATGGCTAAAAATTGTTGGAATTTTAAGGTTTTTCAAAGATGTGATATTTTAAATTTAATGTCATGCCTAAAAATCTTGGAATTTTAAGGCTTTTCAAAGACGTGATTTTTTATCTTTAATGTCATGCTTGAAAATTGTTGGAAATTGATATAGGTGGATATCGATGGCCATTTGCCTATTCCACTTGGACCCCCAACACTGTCTCTTTCAGTTTCTCAATTTCCTTAATTGTAGCACAGTTTACTATTTTTGGCAGTTTTTCGGGTTCTGAACTTCTAGAGCTATTTTGAGGACCTAAACGACATTTTTAGGGAAAATGGAGAGATCATAGTCATCCCAAATTGGTTTGATTATTTTTTGTCGTCTCTTCGCAACCATCGAAACGAGGTATTATGATAGCCAAATGGAGATTGTATGCCAAAGTTACGACCACATGAAGTTCATGTACCAATTTACCCAAACGGGGCCCACATTTTTGGTGCTTCATCTCCCAGGGTTAGGATTTTGGATGTTTATGGTTTTCCATTGTTTCTTAATAATAAATAGGCCTTTGAACCTCATTGTAACACAGTTCAGAGGCATGTATCTGCCACATCTCTCCTCAGAGATAAGCTACCATTGCCCGAGCTATCTTATTTCCATTCTAAGCATAGTTCAATATTTTTCCATTAATTAAATGAAGTGTTTTTATGCCGCATCTCTACGTTTAAGTTCATATCAGAAATTTAAAGTTTTTCGGAGTCATGATATTTTATTTTTAACATCATTATTAAAAATGTTGAAAATTTACCCTAAAAAAATGTTATTCCAGCATCAACACTTTCTCTTTTCAGGGTGTCTTTTGCACAAAAAAATGGCTTTTACTACCATTTTTAAAAAATGTTGAAAATGTACCACGAAAAAAATGTTATTCTAGGATCAACACTTTTCATTTTCAGCCAGTTTTTTCATTTTTTTGGGTTTTCTGGCATAAAGTACTCATTTTGAGGTAATATTTCTCGTTTGATTGTTAATTATGTTTGGATATATCCTTTGGTTTAGGTACTACTTCACAGACATCATTCATCAGGATAGAACTATACTCTTCTACCATGGCATCCAACCAAACTTGGTGTTGAACGACAACATGAAAACTAGAGGGTTCTTCAATCTGTGCTACTTAGGCCTGGTACCTATCAGGTTGTCTACACTGCCTCTTCTCAGTTCTAGGAGCTCCAACGAACTGCTTTGCATCCCTTGGTGTCTTCTGTACTTCCTTGTTGGTTCTACCACTAGTGATGGGAGGCTCAATTAACTCCCCCTCCTAGTCTTTTTGTTCCATCTACTAAGAACTATCTGGATTTCCTTCCTTTGAGGAAATACTGGTACTAGTCATTGTGCTCTATTTAGGTGTCTATCCTCTTGCCTGTCCTTTTTGTTGCCCCTGCTGCTGCTGGACTAATGGAACATCTATTGACTGACCTTCTGCTGGGATCTCTCGAGATTTCATGAAAGCTCTATCCTCCATGAACTTCTCATCTCATCTTACTAAAGTCTTCCTATTGCTAGGAATGTAGATTTTGTATGCCTTTTGAGGTCTCGTTATATCCTACGATCTACCCCTTTTCTGCAGTCTAATCCAGTTTACCATGATTCTTGTCTAGAATATGACAATATGCCATGCTTCTAAATATCCTGAGATGACTTACTTCTGGATTTTTCCCTGTGAAGACACCTTCGAGCGTTCTCTTCCCCAATGCTTTGTGAGGAGTTCTATTATGGATATACATTGTTGTGTTGCAAGCCTCTTCCCATAAGAATCTAGGTAAGTCTTGATCATACAACATAACTTTTGCTACCCCATCAATAGTCCTATTTTTCTGCTCTGCTACTCCATTCTGCTCTGGATTATATGGATTTGTCCATTCTCTTTTGATGCCCTCCCTTGCGCAGAAATCTATGAAGTATTTGTTGGTTTATTCTGCACCATTATCTGAATGCAATACCTTTATATTTTTCCCTGTCATGTTTTCAGCAAGAGCCTTAAACTCTGTGAATTGATCAAAGACCTTATCCTCGGTATTTAAGAAATAGATCCAGGTTTTTCTAGAGTGATTATCAATAAAATTGACGAAGTATTCACCACCACTAAGAGTTCTTGTGGACATTAGACCACAGATATCTGAGTGTATCAATCCTAATACACATTTTTCTCTATTTTTATTTCTGGAAAAAGCTTCTTTAGTGTACTTCCCTAGTACGCACCCTCTGCATAAATCATCATGCTTAGTACTAAGGACTGCAACTCATGTAACAATATCTTTGAGCATCCTCAGTGCTCCATGGTGTAAGTGTCCCATTTTCCTGTGCCATAATTCATTCAGTTCCTTTTCATCATTGTGATTGTTTCCTATCAGTTCCATTGGAGACACGAGCTACAACCAATACAGTCTGTTGCTTCGAGCTCCAATTTGTCTCTTCTTCTTCCATTTTGGATATTAGAAGTATACTTTCTTTCTAATGAAGTATACATTGTATCTTTTTTCCTATAACTGGCATGCTGAAATCAGATTCATTCTTAACCAGAGCACATGCAGAACATTGGTGACTCGGATGTTGGCTCTTGGCACCAAGGAAAATTTTAAGAATGGAAATTTTCCTTGAAGTTTAAAAACATTGGTGAATCTCACTAATCCCTAATATGCAAACTATAAAATGTTTATTGATATATTTGTAAAATTATTCAAATTTATATTGATTTTATATATAGTCTCTATATAATGTTGGCGATTTTTAAGGTAAAATAATTTTATATTTTAAAATTTGGGCGAATCGTTTTTGTGGAAAAATCATGGAAAATTAGCCCACTGGGCAAACATTAGCCCCTAAAATTTTCCAACCTTCTTGCTTCCATTTTAAATGCTATGGTGCCTCTCCCTACTAGAGTACACTTTGTTTTGTTTCCCATAGTAATATGGAAGTCCATTTGTTATTCTTGATAGCTCGAGAAATATTCTCGTACTCCAGTCATATGGGATGAAGCCCCGCTATCAATGTACCAAACATATGTTGACGCTGAACTTTCTAGGCATGTGAATTCTTCTTCTAATCTAGAAGATAATTCAGAGACATCTTGAGTTTCCATCTTTGTGTTATTTCTCTAATGATATATGATGTTATCCTACCCTAAAAACTATTGTAGGAAAAAATGTGTCTTCTCCTAAAGACTGCTATCCATTGAAGCTTTTGCACTGCTCCCTCTGTCACTGGAAAACCTCAATCCAGAAATCTTCCTCTATGTCGACTCTCTCAAAGAGAGATTTTCTCATGAAAATTTTTCCCTCCTAGACTAGGTTGTGCAATTCTTCTAGGGATTCGATTTTCTTCCCATGCAATAATTTCGAACTTCCTCCCTTGCTTCAATGTTGGATTTTCCGATCTGTATTCCTACTTAACATCACTATGATACCATGTGAAATTTTCTAAATAGAAATATAACTGCAGTGATTAAAATTATTTCTTCTACTTATTAGCTTAGAAATAACTTATTCACATTGTTTCTACAACAAATATCAAAATAAATTCTACTGCAACCTTCACAATTAAAATACTAAGGAAAGAGAATGCAAATAAAAATACTAGCACAAGGCTAATCATGTTGACATAGTTATTTTTGGACAGTTGTCCCCAGAAAATCCCAATGTGGGAAAATCGGTGCAACAGATGAAGGTTTCTTTATTAACCTTCAGCAAAAATCTCATGTACAAGATACAACCAGCAAAATAGAAGAGGATTATTTATGAGAAAATTTGCAAATACTTCTCAGTGAGCTTCTGATCCAGGAGAGGAACAACTTCCCCATCTGCGTCTCACTGCATCAACTATTGTATGGAGACTGCGTTGTCGATTTCCCTCCTCTGTGTCATAGCCTCTGTGTTGTCCTTCCTCTGCTTTGCGTCTTCTACTCTTGAACTCTCGACTGATGTTAATACCCTCTCTCTCCTTCTCACCTACAACTCTCCCTCTGATTCGATTTTCTCTTACCGAAATTTGACTAGTGAGAAAATTTATCTTACTCAAGTAACTGAGTATCTACCTCTGGTGTGTTTTCCAAATTCCCATCAATGTCCTTCTTATAATCCTCCAGTTGAGAACCAACAGTCTAGATTAGATTCTAATCAATGGCTCAGATCATTTGAAATCGATATTAGTCTTCTTCTAGAAGTTACACCCACAGTTTAGATTAATACCCATTAATTATTTTAATTTCCTAAGTTTATACTTAGGGACCCATTAAAAATAATTAATTATTTTAATAAAATTGTCTTCAGGTGGAATTTCCCAAAATGATTTCTCGGTAATGTGGAATACATATGTCTAAGCCTCCCTACAAAATTTGAGCCTTAGAGCACATCTGATGCTACCAGAAATCAACATTAGAGTCCATCCAAGGAATGTCAGGGAGACAGTTTTCTTAGTCATGTTTCAGTTTTCTTTATTTCTGTTTATTTTGTATTTCTATTGATTTTCAAGAAATGAATCAAATCCTTTGTAATTGTTAAACCCAAAATTTCTTCTTTTTTACACTCCTTTTTCCACCTTAATCCTTCCTTTTTTACCTTCATAAGTTACAATCTGGGTTTCAATTTACAAGGTTGAAGCATAACAGGTATATAATCATCATATATTTCATAAGTGTCATTTGTCTTTATTATTTGACTTAATATCTACCTAAGCTACCGAATTATAGTGATTATGCAGTTGATAAAAGTTTATGCAACTAGATCTAAGGTTTGATAGGTTGACAACGATTCATTCCTATTTGTAGAAGTTGGATTGATGAAAAAGGCACCTTATCAGTCTAGTCAAAAGATAAGTCAAATGACATCGAAGGAGTGGATTAAACAAGTGAGATGCAAATTTTCTATTTCATGATTTGCTACGTTGTTAGCAAATCATAACTAAGATTATGATATCTTATCTCTTAGGATAATTATATCTAATGTTGATTAGCATAGGTGTAAATATTTGAAAAGATTTATTGCATAAGGGCTTTATAAATATGCCTCTCAGCATAGCTAAACAGGACGAGAATTTTATTTTTGAAGTACTCTGTTTTGATATATAAAAAAAAAAAAAATAACTCCATTGGTTGTTGTGCATTCCAATGCGTGAATAAAAATTTCGTGAAAGCTTTATAATGTTTCCTTCCTCTCATAGGAGGGCCCCCTCAAGAGAGTAATGATTTTGTTTACTTACAATTAGTATTTCTGCACATATTTCCTTTAGATTCTGTCGATTCATTCAAGTATTCAAGTTTTGATTTTTAGATATAAATTTGAAATTGTTTTACTAATCATTTTATTGATCAGGAAAGGAGAGATCTCAGATGCATATGGATAGAGCTTGATTCAATGTAGCAATAGGAATTTAAGTTTTATATTATAGTAGTTTTTAATCACAGTTTTCATAGAAATAGAATAATGAGTATGATTTGAAGAGTGATTTTATTTAAGTACAGGTGTCATTTATTTGAAGTACAAGTGTGGATTATGATTCTTATTCAAGCAATTATTATTTACATTTGAATGTAATTTTCAAGAGTGAATTTCATTTGAAAAAGTGTGTTTGATTTTCATTACAACAGGTGCGAGTTTACTATAAGCAAGTGTGAGAGTGATTTTAATTCAAACAAGTGTGAGTGTGATCTTATGAAGCAAGTTTGAAGTTTCTTTCAAGTAGGATGAAATTGTTATTTAAGCAAAGGGAGAAGAATTCATCTCATTTGGTATAAGAAATTTGTTTAGTTATATATCCATAGAGAAACATGTGCATCTTGATAACTCAAATTGATTTAGGCATTTAATAAGTGACAAAGACTTCTAGCACATACAATGCATATACATTTCATCAATTTATTAGCCCTCGTTGGTAAATTTATGCAAATAAATTAACATCAATTAAATCACCAAACATTTTGGAGTTGTTGCCAGTGAAGTGTATATAGGATTTTTTTTTTCTTTTCATTTTTAAATAAAAAGAAAAAAAAAGGATATGCATAGAGAAAGATATTCTAGAGGTAGATTTGTAGTAAGAGGTAGAAGTTTGATTCCAACATCATCACTCACCCCACCACAACCTCGTAGTGCCACACCATCCACCCAAACTCATATTCCGTCTAATGTAGACAAACACAAAACTTCCTGAGGTACTGAGATTTGAAATCCAACCTAGAGATTCACCAACTTCATCAACTGACATTGTAATAGAAGAAGAGGATCCTACATCTCCAATAGAAGGAGTAATTTTTATGTCTTCAACTGGAGACCAACTTCTAGTACAAGAACTAGAAATCCATAGTGAAGAAGAAGAGGAAGAAACTTATTTTAACGTTCTATTGATAGAAGAACCAGAAGAACTAGAAGAGGAACTAGAAAATCCAATTTTTGGAACCTTACATTAGTTTTGAAGAATCTACAATGGTTGGAGAAGGGGAAGGAGAGGTACATAATGTGAATGGTGAACAACCTAGGATTGGAGGTTGAAGAGGAAACAACGTAAACTTTGAAACGGGAACTGATATTGTTACCCATTTTGTAGAGATAGCAAAAAATTGACCCGATTTTGAAAAGGGGCGATGCAGAACACACATATTTTTTTTAGAGCATAATTTTTGGCACTTTAAATAACCGATACGAATACCCATTCCATAGGGGTAGTAAAAATGTGACCTGATTTTGAAAAGTGGTAATGCAGAATACAATTCTTTTTTTGGGAGCATATTTTTGACACTTTAAATTTTCTTATGTATCAAATATAAATATTTGTTTTTAAATGTTAGTGATTTTCATGCTAATTTTGAATCGTATTGATGCAACTTGTTGATACAACATACCTTTTTTTAGAGGACTTATTTATCACATTTTAAAATTTATTATGTCCAACTTTTTTTTTTTTTTAATTATGATTACTTAACAAATTTTCAAGTTGTTTTATTTTTCTGTTTTTTAAATGTTGATTACTTGAAAAAAACAAATATAAAAAATGGATATAAAAAAAGACAAAAAACAAAATAAAAAATGTTAAAAAAAAATTATCTCATAAACCATAATAGAATTTGGAAATATATATATATATATATATATATATATATATATATATATATATATATATATATATATATATATATATATATATATATAAAAGTAAAAATAGAATATTAACCAAAAAAAATAAACAACTAGTAAAATTAATATTAAAAAAAAAACTCAAATTAAAAAAAAAAAAAAACAAACAAACAAACAAACAAACAACAAAAACAAAAACCAAAAACAAAACAAAAAAAAACAAAAACAAAAAAAATTTGAAAAATATATATTCCTTTTCAAATTAAAAGAAAATTAAAATTAAAAAACATTTAAAGTTGTAAATAAATATGTATTTTTAATTTTTAATTTTTTTTGAATTATTAAGTTTACATTTTTTATTTAAAAACAAAAAAATTAATGATTAAAAAATTTTAAATTTAAACAAGAAAAAAAATATAAATAAAAATAAAAATTAAACACATTTTTTTAAACAATTTTTTTTTTAATTTAAAAAATAATAAAAAAATTATTAAATAAATAAATAATAAAAAATTTAAACAGTGTTTTTTATTAAAAATTAAAACATTTAAAATTTGAAAATTAAAAAAATTATTAATTTTCTTTTAACGTATTTTTTTTTTTAAATATATATATTCATGGCCCCTCTACCCACCCTCCGCCCAGGGTTGTGCCACCACACGGCGGGCGGGTGGAGGGGCGATTCTAAGAATCGCCCCTTTGCCTGCCTGCCGCCCATAGTGGCGTGGCCCTGGGCAGTGGGTCTGCCTGCACACAGACTCTCCGCCCAAGACTATGCCACCCACCAAAAAAAAAAAATTGTGGCCCCTCTGCCCACCCACCACCCATGGTCGTGCTGCCACTGGTGGTGGGCGAGCGGAGGGGCGATTCTGAGAATTGCCCCTCAGAGAGACCACTAAATTCTTTTTTCTATATAAATAAAAAAAGAAAATACGTTTAAAAAAAAAAAAAAAAAAAAAAAAAAAAAAAAAAAAAAAAAAAAAAAAAACAAAAACAAAAACAAACAAACAAACAAACAAAAAACAAAAATGAAAACGAAAACAAAACAAAACAATTCTTTTTAATAAATTTTTTAAATTTTTTTTTAATACTTTTTTTAATTTTAAATAAAAAAATTAAATTTTTTTAAAAAAATAATGAAAAAAAATTTAATACTTTAGAAAAAAATAAAAAATAAAAATAAAATAAATTGTTTAAAAAAAAAATAAATTTTAAAATTTTTTATTTTTAAATTAAAAATGTAGGTTTAATAAAAAATAGTTATTTTTTTTTAATCAAAAACACATATTCTTTATAAACTGTAAATGCTTTTTAATTTTTTTTTTTTTTTGAAAAGACATATTTTACGCCATATATATATATATATATTTGAGTTTTTTTTTTTTTTTTTTTCTTTTTAATGTTTTTAATATTAATTTTACTATTTTTCTTATTTCTTTTGTTAATTTTATTTTATTTTTTTATTTATGTATTTATTTTTTTATTTTTTTATTTATCTAGCTTGTTTTTAATTTTTTTTCCTAGATTTTGTTAGTGTTTTTCTTTTATTTTTCTATTTTTACTTACTTAATTTTATATATATATATATATATATATATATATATATATATATATATATATATATATATATATATATATATATATATATATATATATATATATATATTCCAAATTATTTTATGTTTTATGAGATAAATTTTTTTTAACATTTTTTGTTTTTATTTTTGTCTTTTTTATATATATTTTTTGTTTTTTTTTTTTAAGTAATTAACATTTTAATCTTAATTTTAGTAGTTTTTAAATTTTTTTGGTTAATTTTCTATTTTTTTTAAAATCTAGTTTGTTTTTAATTTATTTTTATTTTTTTAGTTTTTTGTTAATTTTTTTAAATGATGCAAAAATAAGATGAAAATCTTGAAGATTTCATTGATATATTTTCTTATAATGTTAAAAGAGCTAAAATGCATAATCTCTATGAAGAAACTTTGAAAGCTCTCTTATTAAAATCCATTAGAGATGAGTGGTTTGATCTTCTCAATCTCATGGGTAAGGGAGATAGTTCTCAATTAAAATTTGGAGATATTTGTGAGTTATGCATACACATTTCAAGAGGTAAATCAAGAATTAGGAAAAATCCAAGAGACCCTGTCATGTCTAGGATTAATAAATCTACATTTGGGACAGTAAGTAGAGTTGAATTAGAAAATTTGCTTGACAATTTTAAAATAGATATTTTGGGGAGTCTTAGTGAACAAATAGATACCCTCAAAGTAAAAAACAAACAAGAGGCTGAAAATGTTGCATTTTCTATCTTTTGTCCAATACGTAGAAATAAGCATGCTCTAAGAGAATGCAAAAAATCATGATACAAAGGAATGTCATTCAATACTAGGTCTTAAAGATGTCTATCAAGAGGAAGTAATACCAAATCAAGTAGAACCCCTCTGTTTGATTGCTAACAGACCATAGAAAAATTCACAACCAAATATAACCCAAGGGTTTAATACTCAAACATTTGCACAACCATCACAAAGAAATTGGACTACGCCAATGCCTTGGAAATCTTGGCCTCAACCTTGGGCACAAGGATGGAAAAATCCTTATGGAAAGTACCGTCAATATCCTCAATATCAACAAACCTACCATGTTTTTCCACCACAATATTTTCCTCAACCCATTCAACCAAATCAACCTCAGAATCCAAATCCACAGCTTTCATTACCATTTCCTCAATGACCAAATCAACTACCTGTTCAACCACTGCCAAACGTGAATAATAATAAAAATTCACAACCTGTTTACAATGTGGAAGGACAAAATTTCCAAACTTACATGATAACTCCATTAGATCTAAACAATGTCCAACTTAAATTGGATAGAGTATTGGAAAGAAAGTCACCATCAGTTGTTATTCAGAAATCTGAAAAAGAAAATCTCTCTAAGGGAGAGAAATATCTTCATCAAGAGGAAAATTCTCAAAAACAAACCACCCCTGCACATTTTGATGATATCCCAATAAACTCAACTCCCGTCATAGAACAAACTTCAATTTCTGTTCAAACACCACTTTTTCCTGAAAGATTGAAAATTGATAAAGGGGTAAAAAACCATATTATGTTGCCTGATTATGATATGATAGATGAACTGAAGAATGTTATCATAAAAAATCATTTATTACGAGCTATCAAAGAAATACCAATATTTTCAAAGACAACTAGGGAGTTAAGTATTAAAAGACCTGAAAGAAAGAGGAAAGAAGTCAAAAGAATTCAGTTAGTTAGAAAAACTACAGATATCATGATGGGAAAAACAACAATTCAGAAATATCTTGATCTAGGAAGTCCCATTGTGAAAACACACATCAATGGTATCGGCATTCCAAATACATTGATTGATCTAGGAGCAGCTATAAACATCATGAGTAAACAAACTATGAATCAATTGATACTTCCTAATCTTCAATATACACTTACATTATTGCAATTACCAAATAGATATCTTATCAAACGTAATGGTGCGTTAGAAGGTATATTTGTATCCTTAGATTCTTGGGAATATCATGTTGACTATATGATTTTGACACCCAAGAATAATTTAGGAGGACATCTGTTGATTCTAGGAAGACCATGGTTAGCTACAGCTAATGATTTTATAAGTTGTGCATCTAATGATATGCCTATTTATTATGGAAGTTCAACAAAAAAATTCACATTATATCCTCTTGTAAAAACAACAATAGAGGTAGAAAGTGAAGAATGGATAGATGATGATATCGATATACGACCAATCTGTGTTACTTAACAAATAGATGAAGAAGATCAAATTTTGAATTTAATAGAAAATAATTAATCTTCATCATATTGCGAACCTAATCAAAGTTTTCAAGAACAACGTAATATTGAATATAAATCCTCTCTTCATTTGTCTTTACGTTCTATGGAAAAAATTGGCAATTCTTTAATAGAAATATTTCCAGGAAAAACTTTGAACATCAACAATAATCTGGAAGAATCTCAAAAGAAAGAATTAATAAAGATGTTACAAGAACATTCCTCTTCTTATGCATGGAAATACACTAACATGAAAGGAATTGATCCCAATACTTGTATACATCGTATCTATATTGAAGAAAATGCCAAACAAATATGACAACCTCGGAGAAGAATGAATCCAAATTTAAGAGAAATTATTAAAGAGGAACTACAAAAATTATTAAATGTGAATTTGATTTATCCAATATCATATAGCCAGTGGGTTTCACCATTGGCAATTGTTCCTAAAAAGAATGGAAAAATTTAGGAGGGCATCCGTTGATTCTAGGAAGACCATGGTTAGCTACAGTTAATGCTTTTATAAGTTGTACATTTGGTGATATGATTATTTATGGTGGAATTTCAACAAATAAATTCACATTATATCCTCCAGTAAAAACAAAAATAGAGGTAGAAAGTGAAGAATGCATAGATGATGATATTGATATATGACCAATCTGTGTTACTTCACAAATAGATGAAGAAGATAAAATTTTAAATTTAATAGAAAATAATGAATCTTCCTCATATTTTGAACCTAATAAAAATTTTCAAGAACAATGTAATATTGAATATTTATCATCTCATCATTTGTCTTTACATCCTATGGAAAAATTTAGCAATTCTTTAATAGAAATATTTCCAGAAAAAACATTGAACATCAATAATAATCCGGAAGAATCTCAAAAGAAAGAATTAATAAAGATGCTACAAGAACATTCCTCTGCTTACATGGGAATACACTAACATGGAAGGAATTTATCCCAATACTTGTATACATCATATCTATATTGAATAAAATGTCAAACCAATCTGACAACCTCAAAGAAGAATGGATCCAAATTTAAGAGAAAATGTTAAAGAGGAACTACAAAAACTATTAAATGTGAATTTGATTTATCTAATATGAGATAGCCGGTGGGTTTCACCATTGGTAATTGTTCCTAAAAGAATGGAAAATGGAGAGTATGCATTGACTATAGGGAATTGAATAAATCTACTTTAAAAGATCATTTTCTACTTTCTTTTATAGATCAAGTTTTAGATACATTAATAGGAAATAAATATTTTTCATTCTTGGATGGTTTTATTGGATATAACTAGATCCAAGTAGCTCTAGAAGACCAAGATAAAACCACTTTTACCTATCCATGGGGAACCTATGTCTATCGAGTAATTCCTTTTGGGTTATGTAATGAACCTACAACATTCCAAAGGGAAATTTTAGGTATTTTCTCTGATCTGGTTCATAATTGTGTAGAAGTTTATATGGATGATTTTACTGTCTATGGAAATTTATTTGAAAAAGCTCTTAAAATTTTGGAAAAAGTTCTCATTAGATGTAAAGAAGAAAATCTCTCATTAAGTCATGAAAAATGTTTTATGATGTTTACTTAGGGAATTATTTTAGGACACCATATTTCAAGAAATGGAATTAGCGTGGATATATCTAAAGTAGAAATTATTTCTAAACTATGTTTTCTTGGTTTTACTGGCTATTACAGAAGATTCATAGAAAATTTTATAAAAATAGCCTCTCCACTTTTCAAATTACTCACAAAATATTGTGAACTCATTTGGAATCCTGATTGCCAAAAATATTTTGAAACATTGAAAGAAAAGATTTCTGAAGCACCCATTCTAAGAGGACCAAATTGGAAACTACATTTTCACATTTCAACTGATGCTTATCATATAACTTTAGGAGCTATATTAGGAAAAAAGAATTTAACTCATTATGTCATTTACTACACAAGTAAAAATTTGACTTCCTCAAAATTAAATTACATTATAACAAAAAAAAAAAGTTTATAGTCGTTGCCCATGCCATCAATAAACTAAGACACTACATCAATGGTAATGAAACCTTCATACAAGCAGATCATTCTGAAATTAGATATTTGATGAATAAACCAATCACTAATCGCAGAATTACAAGATGGTTATTATTGTTACAAGATTTCAATATTCTGGATTTAAGACCTCTGTGGTACATTATTTTCGAATTAGTCACCGGAGATTCCACAGTAAGAACATTTTTCTGCCAACGTTTCAAATCCCAACCGGGATCCATCATCAGGACAACTTGAATGCTTGATAGAAGAAGAGCAGATTTTTAGGGTTTAAATAGAAATGAGGAGAGAAAAGAGGGGAAGGTCGGCTCTCAATTTTTTTTTATTTTTTTTTGAGAAGTCGGCTGCCTCTTGATTTAATTAATTCATTTAATTAATTAATAATTTTTTTTTTTTTTTAATTGAATTTTATTATTATTATTAATATAATCATTAGTAATAGTAATATTAATTAATATAAATTATTATTAAGATTAATTGAAAGGTTATAATAATTTTAATAGGATAATTAGTAGTTAGAAATATTAATTGCAATGATCAAAATTAATGATTATTATTACTTTAATTATTATTATTAATATAATAATTAGTACTAAGTAATACTTATAATATCAAATCAATAATATATATTATTTATTAAAATTAATTGAAATGATTAAAATTATTATACAATAATTAATTATATTAATTATTATTAATATAATAATTAATATAATAATTGATATAGTAATTAATATAATAATTGGTAATTAGTAATACTTGTAATATCAGATCAATAATATATATTATTTTTTAAAAATTAATTGAAATGATTATAATTATTTTAATTATTATTATTAATATAATAATTAATTATATTAATATAATAATTAATTATTTTAATTATTATTAATTAAAAATTAATTATTATTATTAATTAAAATTAATTATTAATAATTATTATTATTAATTAATTAGATATTAATTAATTATTAATTATTATTATTATTAATTCAAATTAATAATTATTAATTATTATTAATTAATATATTATTATTAAAATTAATAGAAATGATTATAATTACATTAATTATTGTTAATAATATAATAATTAGTAATTAGTAATACTTATAATACCAAATCAATAATATATCTTATTAAAAATAATGGAAATGATTATAATTATTATACTAACTATTATTAATAAAATAATTAATTATATTAATATAAATATGATAGTTAATTATATTAATTAATATTAATTATTATTGATTATTATTAAATTTTATAATTATTTGAAAGAATAAATATTTAATGATTATTATTATTATATTAAAATAGATATTTTTATAATAGGAAATTAATAAGGGTGATTAAATTAAATACCTAATTAATTAATATTGTAAAGTTTAAAGGAGAATTATTATTATTATTGCTATTATTATTATTATTATTATTATACTGATATCGGGTTAATTTTCCTGATTAGGGGAAACCAGCTTCCACTAATCTCCATACCATTGTCTCTGTTGAGATTATGCGGGTGTTTGATAATTTCAAGAGCTTCTCTGATCTTTCGCTTATGGTGTTGCTCTTCCTTAGCGATAATGGAGGCGTTTTCCAAGAAGACGTGGTGCTTAGTTTTTGACGAGTGTTCTGCGAGGGCGGAAGAACGAGACCTTTCATTTTTAATATCAGCTCCATGTTCCTTGAGTCTGGTCTGCAGAGAGCGACCTGTTTCACCAATGTAGCTTTTTCCACATGAGCAATCGATCTTATAGACCCCTTTAAGTTGATGTTTATCAATATTATCCTTAACTGATCTCATACTTTGCCTAATTGTTCCAGGGGCTGAGAATTGCGTGCTTATGTTTTTCCTTCTTAGGACTTTCGCAATCTTATCTGTAACTCCATGAATGTAAGGAAGAAAAACCCTACCCCCCTCAAGTTGATCTCGGGCTTTAGGTTCATGAGATAACAACCTTTTCTCGGCTTTCTAAATTGCTTTTTCAATCTCATTTTCTTTGTAGCCTAAACCTTTAAAGGTTGAGACTAAATGCCTCTTTTCTTCATCCAGATGATCAGTGTCAGAAATTCGAAGGGCCCTGATAGCAAGAGTGTTTAGAACACCAAGCTTCTGGGCTGGATGATGGTGGGAGTCAGCGTGGAGGTAGTTCTCTGTATGAGTGGACTTTCTGAAGACTTTGTGCCCTATGGAGCCATCATCTTTTCTCATGATGAGGATGTCTAAAAAAGGTATGCTCATGTTTTCTTCAAGCTCCATAGTGAATTTTATTTCTGAGGAGATGGAATTTAGGTGAATAAAGAACTTGTCAAGCTCTGCTTTACCATGAGTCCATTTTATATTAGTATCATCGACGAATCGCTTCCACCATGCTGGTTTCAAAGGGTAAGAATCCAGGGCCTTCTTTTCAAAATATTCCATGTATAGGTTGGCCACGAT
Organism: Pinus tabuliformis; assembly: GCA_031772625.1. Lineage (NCBI taxonomy): Eukaryota > Viridiplantae > Streptophyta > Pinopsida > Pinales > Pinaceae > Pinus > Pinus tabuliformis. Next base: position 619,747,212 of record CM062805.1, read on the forward strand.
CGGTGAAAGGGGGGATCCCATTGCCACTCCAGTTGTTTGCTCATAAAATGTTCCTTGGAAGGTGAAAACTGTTGATCGCAAGCAGATTTCGGCCAATCTTGCAGTCCCTGGATCAGAAACCTGACGTGGTGCTTAGTTTTTACGAGTGTTCTGCGAGGGCGGAAGAACGAGACCTTTCATTTTTAATATCAGCTCCATGTTCCTTGAGTCTGGTCTGCAGAGAGCGACCTGTTTCACCAATGTAGCTTTTTCCACATGAGCAATCGATCTTATAGACCCCTTTAAGTTGATGTAGGTATGCTCATGTTTTCTTCAAGCTCCATAGTGAATTTTATTTCTGAGGAGATGGAATTTAGGTGAATAGAGAACTTGTCAAGCTCTGCTTTACCATGAGTCCATTTTATATTAGTATCATCGACGAATCGCTTCCACCATGCTGGTTTCAAAGGGTAAGAATCCAGGGCCTTCTTTTCAAAATATTCCATGTATAGGTTGGCCACGATCAGTGAAAGGGGGGATCCCATTGCCACTCCAGTTGTTTGCTCATAAAATGTTCCTTGGAAGGTGAAAACTATTGATCGCAAGCAAATTTCGGCCAATCTTGCAGTCCCTGGATCAGAAACCTGACGTGGTGCTTATTTTTTGATGAGTGTTCTGCGAGGGCGGAAGAACGAGACCTTTCATTTTTAATATCAGCTCCATGTTCCTTGAGTCTGGTCTGCAGAGAGTGACCTGTTTCACCAATGTAGCTTTTTCCACATGAGCAATCAATCTTATAGACCCCTTTAAGTTGATGTAGGTATGCTCATGTTTTCTTCAAGCTCCATAGTGAATTTTATTTCTGAGGAGATGGAATTTAGGTGAATAAAGAACTTGTCAAGCTCTGCTTTACCATGAGTCCATTTTATATTAGTATCATCGACGAATCGCTTCCACCATGCTGGTTTCAAAGGGTAAGAATCCAGGGCCTTCTTTTCAAAATATTCCATGTATAGGTTGGCCACAATCGGTGAAAGGGGGGATCCCATTGCCACTCCAGTTGTTTGCTCATAAAATGTTCCTTGGAAGGTGAAAACTGTTGATCGCAAGCAGATTTCGGCCAATCTTGCAGTCCCTGGATCAAAAACCTGACGTGGTGCTTAGTTTTTGACGAGTGTTCTGTGAGGGCGGAAGAATGAGACCTTTCATTTTTAATATCAGCTCCATGTTCCTTGAGTCTGGTCTGAAGAGAGCGACCTGTTTTGGATAGACCTAGAAAACAAAATACAGTTGCTATTTTTCTATCTAAGGTTCAAAATGATAATAAGGATGTCCTTGTCAAAGTTAATTTTTCTGATGAATATCTTTTGCGATATTTATTAAATCTCCTTGGTTTGCACATATTGTTAATTACTTGGCTACAAGGAAGTTACCACCATATTTGTATCCTCGAGAGAAAGTAAAGGCTATTCAAACTAGTGCATCCTATTCATGGATAAATGAAGAATTGTACAAAACATGACCTGATTTAATCATTCAAAGATGTGTTAGAGAAGATGAAGTACCAGAGATATTGAAGGCTTGTCATGATGAGCCATGTGGAGGAAATTTTGCTGATAAAAGAATTGCTATAAAGTCCTTATCTTAGGATATTATTTGACTTCCATTTTTAAGGATGACAAGGAATATGTTAAGCGATGTGACCATTGTCAAAGAATGGGAAAACATGTTCCTTCGAATGAAATGCCTTTACAACCTCAAATACCTATTGAATCCTTTGAAAAATAGGCTTTAGATTTTGTTGGTCCAATCAATCCACCATCAAGACAAAAAAGGTATATTCATGTTTGTACATATTATTTCACAAAATGGGTAGAAGCTAAAGCACTTTCTTCTGCTACTGAAAATGTTGTAATTTCATTTCCTTTTTAGAATATTTTCACTTATTTTAGTGTCCCAAGGGAAATTGTGACAGATCAAGGCACTAAATTTACATCCAAGATGGTACAAAAATGGAGGAATACAAAATCAAACATATAAGGTCAACTCCATACCATCCACAAGCCAACATTCAAGTTAAATCTACCAACAAATTAATTGAAGCAATTCTTACCATAATTGTGCATTTTCATAAAATGGATTGGGCAGAAAAGCTTCCAAAATATTTGTGGGCATATCATACCACATGGAGAAATACAACTGGCCACACTCCTTATGAACTTTTTTATGGAAAACAAGTCCTATTTCCTATTGAGTTCTAGATAAAGACTTTTAAAACAACAATTAAATTGGGTCTTGATTTATTAGAAGCCTAGAGACAAAGAATAGAAAATTTGAATGAACTTGATCAAATGCAACAAGATACTATTCATTGAACTAATATAGTCCAAAAGAAAAGATCTAGGTGGCATGATAAGTTTATCAAAGAAAGAAAATTTCAGCCTAGTGATTAGGCATTGCTTTTTTAGTCAAAATTTAAAGATTTTCAAGGAAACTTTCTAACTCATTGGCTTGGTCCATATGAGATTGAAGTTGTCTTTGATAATGGAGCAGTTGGAATCAAAATTATTGATGAAGAGAATGTGACCTTCCTTGTAAATGGTCATAGATTACGAGTATATCATAAACCATTAACAAAGGAAAAATTCATAATAGATCTGCAAGGCAATTTTGATTTAAAGCTGGTTAAGGAAAACTCTTCTTCCTCTCCAACTTAGTCTTTATATATATATATATATATATATAGATATATAGATATATAGATATCTATATCTATATATATATATATATATATATATATATATATATATATATATATATATATATATATATATATATATATATAGATATATATATAGATATCAAAATTATTGATGAAGAGAATGTGACCTTCCTTGTAAATGGTCATAGATTACGAGTATATCATAAACCATTAACAAATGAAAAATTCATAACAGATATGCAAGGCAATTTTGATTTAACGTTGGTTAAGGAAGACTCTTCTTCCTCTCCAACTTAGTCTTTATATATATATATATATATATATATATATATATATATATATATATATATGTATATATATATATATATATATATATGTATATATATATATATATATATAGATATATATATATATATATAGATATATATATAGATATATATATATATATATATATATATATATATATATATATATATATATATATATAAAAATATATAAACATGAAAACCAACATTGTTGGCATTTTTATACAGAAAATCCAAGTTGAAAACCAAGAATTTTTGGCAGCTTAGATTTTCTTTTCCTTATTCTAGTACATTTTATTTTTATTCCTCTTTATATTTTGAATTAATACAACTATGGAATTGTCAAAAATCTATAGCTCTAACAAAATTCTGCAGCTGAATTGATAGATTATGACCAAAGAAAATGGAAATTATGGTAAATGTAAAATTTCAATGAATATTGCAACTAAAGCAACTTGACAACCTGTAGAAGATAAGTAAAAAGTAATAAGACAAGGGAGAAAAGGTATGTAAATATTGAGTTATATAATAAATGAAAAACATTTAAATTATGAAAATAAATGATGGATAACCATTGTTACTACCATGCCGAGTAATGATTACCCTTAATTGATTCAACACGACTTTGATTCTAATGAAAATATCGATGTCTTTTTGAGTGAGGAAGACTTTAAATCCTGATATCATTCAAAAATCACCTCACCTCTCTGCTCATCATTCCTTTTCATCCTAAATTCCTCCATCTCATTTAACCATATTCTAGTGTTGAGACTAACTTCTCTTAAAATGTTTTCCTACTGACTCATCTCATACTAAAATTTCTTCCTATTCCCTAAACTTGTCAAAAAGAGTGATTGTGGTTTTAAAATTCCTTTGCCATTGGAGTCATTGTGAGATCAGAGCTTAATGGAATTAGGTTTCTAGAGGGTTTCCCCCAGGTCAAACAAATTTTGCAGTAAGCTCAATGGTTGAAATTTGTGGAGAAATTTGATGGCCATGAAAAGTAGGTAACAAAACATTTTGCTAGGGTGTATGACAACATTGAAGCAGAAATCGAGAACATAAAGCTGGTATTGACAAAATCCTTCATAGAAGAAGCCACATAATTTCCAAGAGTTGGAGAAAGTTTGTTTAAGAATAGAAGAATTGAAGAAAGAGAATGGAGGGTTTTTCTCCAAAATCCAGATATGCTAGTAAACATTAAGAAGAAAAATGTTGGAAGAATAGAAGCTAGCACTCAAGAAAAAAATTCATCTAAAGATAAAATAAAGCAGAGAAAGGTTAAGGAGCAGTCCCTTACCACTAAGAAAACATCTTCTGTAAGGAGAAGTACAAGGCTCAATAAATTAATGCATGAACAACCTCGACAGTCCCCAGAATTTCTTGATTTAGAAATGGAAACTACAATTCCATCACCTACAATTCCATCACAGATTCCATAACCAATTGTTAATGCAGTAAGGAAAAGTCCAGAGATTGATCCAGTACAATAGGGAGTTTACGACTATATAGAGCCCTTGTTAAGGAAATATACAGGAAAATTCATTGCACCATCTTCAACTCAAGGTGAAAATGAAGCACTCAATTCAAATATTTCAAGTGGCCTTCAAGTTGAAGATACCCTCAAACAAGAAATTTATGAGTTAGAAGTATTCAATAGAAATTTAAAATAGGAAAATGAAGCAGTGAAGGCATAAAATGAAATCCACAGAACCCAGAATTACAATATACTATTACACCTTGGTATGTGGCTCAAGAAAAATAATAAATTGAATGCTCAGAACAAATTTATTAAGAGGGAGATTATGGGCCTAAAACACAAAATTTTGATGAAGAAGCCAAGGATGACAATCACTACTAAGGAATCGAGGAGAAGTAATTTGGATGTCCTTGTTCAATTATATGAAGTGGTTTAGTAACAAGGAGGACTTAAAAATTTTGAAATTTTTCACGAGGACATGCAATGTCTTGTGTGTGGGGGAATATTGAACCCCATAATTGCTTCCTTTTGACACTCCTTTTTCCACCTTAATCCTTCCTTTTTTACCTTCATAAGTTACAATTTGGGTATCAATTTACAAGGTTGAAGAATAACAAGTATATAATCATAATATATTTCATAAGTGTCATTTGTATTTATTATTTGACTTAATATCTACCTAATCTACCGAATTACAGTGATTTTGCAACTGATAAAAGTTTTTGCAGATAGATCTAAGGTTCGATAGGTTTCAGAGCTCCATCTGAGAAACAAGGCACATGGCTAGCTAGAAAATAATAATGACAATGATTCATTCCTATTTAGAGAAGTTGGATCAATGAAAAAGGTGTAGGTTTTAACCCCGTACAGAAATTACCTGCATACGAATTCTAAAACAAAAAAGATAAACAATGCAAGAGCATAACACATAAAACACAAATACATAGAGATTTCCCCTGGATCCAGAAACCGGGACTACCAGCTTGATTTTTCATTATGTTCCTTTCAATGTTACAATACATATTTATACATGCCGAAGCATCCAATACCATGGAACGAAAACCATAGGTAGGTTCTCCCAACCTAATATGGACCCCGTAGAGGGGGGCTACCCACCCCCCCTATGACCCCCCCATTGCACAATTGGTGCAACGAAGTTGGGGCTCCGCCGCCCCTCTAACCCCCTAGTTCACTATGTAGGTTAGTCGTGGAAAGAATATGACACAACCCAACATTCTGCCACTTGTTGTTTTCTTTCCATAGGGGGCCACAGGAGAGCTTAGTCATTTTTCCAGCCCTAAAATGCCCATTGTTTCTCTACACCAAGAGAACTTCTCAGAGCTCACACATTTTGTCAATGCATCTACAGTATTCTTCAAAGTGTCCACCTTTACCAGCAACACCTTTTTGTCTTCTATCATATCCCTCAAAAAGTGATACTGAACATCAATGTGCTTTGTCTTTGAATGATAAGCAAGGTTCTTTGCAAAGAAAATTGCACTTTGGTTATCACAATCTATCCTTATAGCTCCCTATACTAACCCCGCACTTGAACACAATCTCTGCAACCAAACTGCTTCCTTGCTTGCATGAGTGGCTACCATGTATTCTGCCTCTATAGTTGATAATGCCACTATAGATTGTTTCTTACTCATCCAACTGACTGCACCTCCAAATAGGTTAAACACATACCCTCTTGTAGATCTTCTCTGATCCAAATCTCCAGCCCAGTCTACATCAACAAAGCCATGGATATCCAAAACTCTGTCCAATCCAGGTCTTTCTTGGTAGCATAAACCATAATCACTAGTGCCACGCAAATACCTGAAAACCCACTTCACTACTATCTAATACTCCTTCCCTGGTTTTGACATAAACCTGCTCAATACTCCCACTGCATGTGCAATGTCTGGTCTCGTACATACCATCGTATACATCAGGCTACTGACTACACTTGCATATGGAACATGGGACATGTCCTCTTCCTCTTCTTGTGTCTTGGGACACTGTTCAGCGGATAACTTTACACCGACAGGAATAGGAACCTTCACCTGTTTACTATCCTGCATATTAAACCTCTACAATATTGTCTCGACATACTTCCTCTGGTTTAACCAGAGCTTCCTCTTTGCCCGATCTCTTTTAATTTCCATGCCCAAAATATAGTTTGCAGCACCAAGATCTTTCATGTCGAATTTGGAGGACAATTGGGTCTATAAATCCTAGATAATTTCTTTGTCATTTCCAACTAGCAACATATCATCCACATACAAGACCAGATAAATAATATAGTCACCAATTAATTTAAAATACACACAGTGATCTGGTTTGCTTCTGGTGAAGCCAGGTCCCTGTATAAATGTATCAAATTTCTGATACCACATCCTTGGTGATTGTTTTAACCCATACAAAGACTTCTTTAACTTGCATACCAGTTCTTTCTTACCCTTCACCGCAAAGCCTTCAAGTTGCTTCATGTAGATCTCCTCTTCCAGATCCCGTGAAGAAATGTTGTCTTCACATCCATCTATTCTACCTCAAAATAAAAAGCAGCAGCAATAGATAAAAGTAACCTAATAGAAGTTACCTTGGCAACAGGAGAAAAAATATCACCAAAATCAATTCCCGACACCTAGGAATAACATTTTGCTACCCACCGAGCTTTGTATTTCTCCACCTTTCCTTTTGCATTTGTCTTCTTCTTGAACACCCATTTCCTGCCAACTCCACCAGATCCCAAGCCTCATTTTTGTGCAAAGATGCCATTTGATCAACCAGGCCGCTTTCCAGAGTTTTCCATCCTCTGAATCTACTGCTTCCTTCACAATTCTAGGATCATCATCAGTAATAGATAAAGCAAAATTTGAACAGAAAGCAGATGGACTATACCTTTTTGGCTGCCTTCTTTCTTGAATTGATCTTCTTACACCTGGAGTTTGTGGCTCTTCATCTTCTGATTTCTCCTCTGCTATATAGTGTGATTCTTCCTCCTTTAGGTCAAACTCTATCTTCTCAGATTCCTTTGGTTGGACTTCATGTTTAATGACATCTTTCTCCTCTCTGAACACCACATCTTGGTTGTACACAACCTTCCTTGTTGTTGGGTTCCAAAGCTTATAACCCTTTAAACCATACTTATACCCAATAAAGATGCAATTTTCAGATTTACTATCCAACTTGGTTTGTTTCTCCTTTGGAACATGTACATATGCATCACATCCAAATACCCTCAGATCTGAAAGAGAGTGTTTCTTACTAGTCCATACCTCTTGTGGAGTCTTATCCTCCAACACTGATGAAGGTGATTTGTTGACCAGGTAACATGTTGTCTCCACCACCTCTGCCCAGAATTCCTGTCCTAACCTGACACCACTGAGCATGCTTCTTTCCCTTTCCATCAATGTCTTGTTCGTTATTTCTGCAACTCCATTTTGATGAGGTGTATATGGAGTAGTCTTGTTCCATGCTATACCACACCTCTTACAGAATTCTTCAAATTCCTTATTGAAAAACTCTCCACCGTTATCTGTCCTCAGCACCTTTATCTTCTTCTTTGTCTGGTTTTCCATGAGAGCCTTAAATTCTTTAAACCTGTCAAAGACTTCAGATTTCTTCTTAAGGAAATATATCCATGTATTACTTGAGAAGTCATCTATAAATGATACATGGTACATAGACTTACCCAGTGATGGAACCTTCACAGGTCCAAACATATCACTGTGCACAAGCTCTAATGTCTATTTCGCCCTCTTACCACTAGAGGGGAAACTCACCCGATTCTTCTTCCCATATACATAATTTTCACAGAAATCAAAATCCAGAGATCTACTACTCATACCTTTACCATGAAATATTCGAAGGCCCTTCTCTCCAATATGTCCAAGCCTTTGATGCCACAACATGGTCTTCTCTACAAAGACCACTAGATTTTCTACTCCACTTTTAGGAACCACAGAACTGTTACACACATCAATAACAGTGCTACCTTGTAGCTTGTACAGAGTTCCAATTTGAACTCCCCGCATCAATACTAGTTCTCCCCAAACCATTTTGTAGGTATCCTTCTCAAACACTATTTTTACACCTGCATCATCCAGCTTGCTTATAGAAATCAGATTTCTGGCCAATGCAGGAATATGCAGAACACCCGGAAGTGTTCTAACCCTTCCACCTTGCAACTTCAACTTTACTTTTCTGCAACCCAATGATTCTAGCCTTCCTATCATCCCCTAAGAAGACATCACCACCATCGTATTTCTCATACTCGCAGAACCACTCTCTATGGGGAGTGAAGTGAAAGGATGCACCTAAGCCAATCAACCATGCCTCATGATCTACATGTGTACTTGAAGAAGCCAAGTACACATCCCCACCTTCATCTAAGGTGGTTTTCGCCTCTGCAGAAGGAAGATCATCAAATCCCTTTCCTTTATCAGGAGCTTTAGATTTACAGTCTCTTTTGTAGTGCCCTTCCTTTCCACATTTCTAGCACACCACCTTTACAGGTTTTCCTGGAGATTTAGATCTCCCTCTAGATTTAGATCTCCCACTCAATGACTTATTTTTGTTTCTATTATGGGACTGTCCTCGTATAGAAAAGGCATCACCATTTTTGCTCTCCATATTTTTCCATCTCATCTCCTCTGTCAGCAAGGCTAAGACTATTTCATCAAACTGCAAGGCAGTTGCATTGCTACCTATTGCAATAACCAGACTATCCCACGAATCTGGTAGAGAACACAACAAACTGATGCACTTATCTTCATCTGAAATTTTAATATCAAAAGATGCTAACTAACTTACCACAGTATTAAATGCATTTAGATGCTCTATCACAAAGTCTCCATCTTTCATCCTCAAGTTATACATATTTTTCCGCAGGAACAGTTTATTCACGAAAGACTTAGATTGGTAAAAAGTCCCTAACTTGTGCCACAAAGCCTTCGCTGTAGCTTCCCCTAATAAATTTAGCAATACTGAATCTAAGACACACAATCGTATTGTGCTCTTTGCCTTCTGATCCAACTTCTTCCATTCTTCATCAGACACTCCCGTTGGTTTAGTACCCGGATCTACCGCAATCCATTGATCTTTATCCACCAACAAATCCTCCATCTTGAGTTTCCACAACTCAAAACTCTGACCATTAAATTTCTTGATCTCTATATTTCCACTTCTCGCCATCTTCTTTTACCACCAGAATTGATATCACAAATCTCCCACTGAACAAGGTCTACCACAGGCCCAAGCGAAACCCCTCAGCAACAAAGGCGTCCCCTTGAAGCCAAAACAACTCTGATACCAAATGTAGGTTTTAACCCCGTATAAAAATTACTTGCATATGAATTCTAAAACATAGAAAATAAACAATGTGAGAGCATAACACATAAAACACATATACATAGAGATTTTCCCCTGGATCCCAAAACTGGGACTACCAGCTTGATTTTTCATTATGTTCCTTTCAATGTTACAATACATATTTATACATGCCAAAGCATCCAATACCATGGACCGAAAACCATCGCGTCCAAAACCATGGACTGAAAACCATAGGTAGGTTCACCCAACCTAATATAGGTTCCAAAAAAAAAATTCTTGGGGTGTTGCCCTAGACCCCATAGAGGGGGGCTACCCACCCCCCTGTGACCCCCCCGCTGCACAATCAGCACAATGAGGGGGGGCTCTGCCCCCCCTTTAACCCCTCGGTTCACTACGTAGGTTAGTCGTGGAAAGAATATAACACAACCCAACAAAAAGAACCTTATTATTCCAGTCAAAGGATAAGTCAAACGACATGGAAGGTGCGGATCAAGTGAGTGAGATGTAGATTTTTCATTTCATGATTTGCCACATTGTTATAAAATCACAAATAAGATTATGATATCTTATCTCTTAGGATAATTATAGCTAATGTTGATTAGCATAGGCATAAAGCTCTGAAAGCATTTATGGCATAAGGGTTTTATAAATATGCCTTTCGGCATAGCTAAAGAGGATGAGAATTGTATTTGTGAAGTACTATGTTTTGATATATAAAAAAAAATAATAATAATAATAATTCAACTCCACTACTTGTTTTGAAATCCAATGCGTGAAGAATAGTTTCATGAAAGATTTATAACATTGTCTGCTTCTTGTAGGAGGACCCCATTGAGACAGTAAGGATTTTTTTTATTTACAGCCAGTATTTCCGCACAAATTTCCTTTAGATTTTGTAGATTCATTCAAGTATTCAAGTTTTGATTTTGAGATATAGATTTGAAATTGTTTTACTAATCATTTTATTGATAAGGAAAGGAAAGATCTTAGATGCATATGGATAGAGCTTGATTCAAAATAGTAGTAGGAATTTAAGTTTTATATTGCAATACTTTTTATTCACAGTTTTCATAGAAATAGATTTATGAGTACGATTTGAAGAGTGATTTTATTTAAGTTAGGTGTGATTTTATTTAATTACAAGTGTGGGTTATGATTCTTATTCAAGTGTGATTTCCATTTTAATGTAGTTTTCAAGAGTGAATTTAATTTGAGAAAGTGTGTTTGATTTTCATTACAACAGGTGTGATTTTAATTTAAGCAAGTGTGAGTGTGATTTTAATTCAAACAAGTGTGATTTTGATCCTATGAAGAAAGTTTGAAGTTCATTTTAAGTAGTATGAAATTGTTGTTTAAGTAAGGGGAGCAAAATTAATCTCATTTGATATAAGCAATTTGTTTACTTATATAGCCAAAGAGAAACATGTGCATCTCGATAACTCAAATTGATTTAGGCATTTAATAAGTGATAAAGACTTCTAACACATACAGTGCATATACATTTCATTAGTTTACTAGCCCTAGTTGATAAATTTATGTAAGTAATTTAACATCAATTAATTTACCAAACAGTAATCATTTAGGGGGCAGAGCTATTGCACATCGAGACAACTAGTTGATTAGAAAACTAGCTCTTGGCTGAGATATTTTGTAACTGATATTCAAATCTCCCTCTCGGACCTTATAAACAGGGGGAAGAAACTCTTAAAAAAGGTTCTGGAATTTTGCACCCGAGGGGTCCAAATTTTGTGATTCCACTTTTGGTTATATTTTCTTGTTCATGAGGGACTTGAGCTATGTACTGCTAAATGTAATGGAATGGTGAATTGGACTCATTTTGAGGATTAATGAAACTCTTTGGTGATTCCATCAGAGCAATGTGCAATATGTTTTTCTCCTCTGTATATCACTTCATGTATGTTCTTTCCCCCTCTGAAATAGTGTAATGAAGTTTTTTTTTCACTCGTATTCATGATTGTATGTTTGCTACTAAGTAGTGAGAAGTACCTACGTGGTTATAGATTTACTTGTGTTATTTGATAGTGTGCAGTCCCTCTAATATGCATAGATTTAGTAATTGTTTTTTGGTGATAAATGTATATCTTGTAGCTCCCAGAGACAGCCTCAGATTTCTTACTAAACCAGTGCCTGGGCACATCTAAATTTGGAGTGTCTCAAATAAGTCACAGTAAAGGGAGACCTCACACAGACACACACACACACACATGTATATATAATGGGTTGGTTCATTCACCTAGAGTAAGACATGAATTTCTTGGTACTTCTTCCCATATACAAATTTCAGAAATATGCATAAAATAGTGGAGGCCAAGTAGTCCAAGGACTTACATTTTAATAAGATTTTGTAGAGAAATGATAGAGGATAAGTAGAAGGAGTAACTCATCATATGGAGCTTACAACATCAAGAATTCTATGCATAACACATAGAGCTTGCATCTTTAATAATTCATATACTTGTATGAGTTAGAAGTAGATGTAATGCGCAGAAGAGAGGCTATGTGCTATGATTCATGAAGAGAAAATTTTAAAGATATAATTTCAATAATCCATGCAGGAACTAGCATTAACAATGGTGATACAAATGAATTTGTTAGTAACTTGTAGGCACATGCATAACATATTAATACCAGTGAATATGTGAGGAAGCCTCGAAATATTTCTAACACCTGTAATTGGATTAATTCATAGAAGAAACATGAACATAATGGGTTTTAACAGAGGGAGAACATACTGTAATACTTGGAGGGGGAATCACCACCATTTCCTTCATATTCTAGAAAATTTGTATTATAAGGCCATACAGTTTGAAAATAACATGTAGTGTTTTATTTAGAATTTTTGAACCTTTGTGAATTCTTGCTTCCTCCTATTTATTCTGGAGAGGGGTTCATGGACATTCATTACAACAAAAATATCTTTTACCAAGTATCAGCTGTCAGGTTGACTAGTTATCTCGGTCGAGATGGCTCTGTGGCCCAAAAATTTTACGGAATTAATGACCACATTGAAGGAAGGCATGCTATAAGAAAAAATTAAGTAAAAAACCAGACAGAAAATTAAATGAAAAGTATTTGTGCCCATCCTTTGATCGCCCCTTCCTCAAGCTGTAATTTTCTCACGGTATGGCCTCCTACGCTGCTCAACTGACCCTGTTGCTTCTGTCTTTACTAATCGAATGCCATTTTCTATGGAGGATGGAGTGGGTTGACTGTAAGTACCTATTTTGGTGGTCCCTCGTTGTGTAGAGGAGTGAGGCTCCATGAAAAGCCATTAAATCATACTGATCCCCCCATATTGTCTTCAACACTCTGCATCATACTTACTTTAATGCCACAACTACCGACCCATCTGCCTTAAGAGCCATGTACCATGCTATTGGGGTTGTATGGCAGCAAGACTTTTACTCTTGAAAGTGTTATAGAACGACAGGCTCTGACGCTCCTTGGCCCCCTTTGGTTTATCCACTTTATATTTTTATTATCATTTGGCTGGAGGCTATAACCAGGGCCTTAGCCCTCGGGCGCTAAGGCCTTCGTGCTCCTTTCCAGGGGGTCTTTTTCCTTTGTCACATAGAATACTACATCCCGATGCTTGATACTCTTTACCTTTGGCATCTCCCTCTCTAACTTGTGATCGCCAATTAGCGGGATCAGGCCCAACAGAGATATCGCAATTGTAACCCCGGATAGGGGGGCCTTTTACCTTATTTCTTAGCACTGTCTGATTGTTTGGAAATGGGAGATTTATAGGCCCGGTCACATAATATATTGCATCTAGGAGGATCCCCGATTATCACAATTGCAAGCTGGGAGAGACTGAGGTGGAGGAGTGCTTTAGCCTGTGCAACCATCAATCATCAATCTGCTGGAGTAACGTCATCACTTCCACGTGTCACCATCTGATTGATGACATGTTTCACCCGAAAATGTCCCCATAGGACCCCTGAACATGCCAAATTTGAACACCATGTGTTCTCTATACTGCCACATCATTTCTATACTACCACATCATTGATGATGTTAGTTTCCATGTCAACCATAAGGAACAATAATATTGTGCCATGTGGCCCCCTAGAGAAGAGAGAAAATGGCCTTCCCTACCTTGGTTTTTCCATGAATTTATTTGTTAAATAGAAGCGGCCCTCCCCAGTGATTTAGCACTGTATCAAAAATCTGTGATAACACAAGGTTTTTAAAGTTAGAACCCCACAGCCACACTGATTGCCGATATGCGGGATCTACTGTGAAGTTGTGAGATACGGGATCTTGGCACTATGGGACTGCAGGGTTGTGGTACTGTGGGATGCCTGATATGTGGGAGTGCAAGACTTACCATATTCTGCCACGTGAAGGAGAGAGAAGGGGGCAGCCTGGCCTTGTTTTTTCCATGCATTTCCTTTGTTAATCATTTTTTCCCTCCCCCGACAATGTTACACTATATCGTAGAATCACTCATCGCAAGGTTTATAAGTTAGAACTTCGCTGATCACGTTGATTTCCCATAGCCGATTTTTTATTGTGATTATCTCCCGAGTCCCCGATATGCAATTTGCCTTTATACTTGGTCATTTTCTTTGTTTTCTAGGCTTTCCAAGGGTAACTTCAATAGGCCATATCTTATGATACAAAAGTCTATTTTCGTACTTCCATATACCATTAGAAGGCCCTTTTTGGGAACTATTCAATAGGGAAGGTCTAATTTAGTTCTGAGATCATCTATGGCCTGGGAATGTGACATCAAAATTCACTGCTCTTGGGCAACCTTGGCCAACTGAGACTCAAAATGCAGTGAGTAAAAACAGTATCCATGATGCATATAGTTTGGGACCTTAATTAGTGCTCCATTGTTTCTCCCATTCCACATCTTCAGTCTTCCATACTTCTGTCGGAACATTGTTGCTTAGGATTTTGTCTTGTGTCCAACCCTATGCATCGAATTCCCTCCTCTCTTTCCTCCTAGTCACTTTACTACAATGCCAATATTAAAGTCGCTTATTGTTGTGTGTCGGCCACCAGAACTAGACATTTATCTCTAAGATCAGCCTGATTTACCCCCTAAACATTTGGATCCATGTATTTTCTTGATTTCACCTTGATGAAGGACTATTGAACCAATCCCCCCTTTATTATCTTTTTCAAACTGCGTGACAATTGGAGTGTAGTGGAAATCCCCATTGATAATATTCAAAATCACTCCTCTCTTAAGATGTCGTAGGCACTGGTCTACAATCAATCTAGAGATTAACTCTAGGAAGCTTCTATATCACCTAAAGCACTTGTGCTACAGTTGCTAGAAAAATCAACAACACCTCTCGCCCCTTTTAAAACCTATGCATGTTGGTGTGCCATAGTTACTTATGATGTGGTTACCAATTGGACAAAACATAATCTTCTTTCAAATTTTCATGGTGTTAAGACTATTAGTTTTATTATTGTGGCCCCACCTCCTTTGGATTACATGTCAAGCCCTGAAAAGGTTAGATGATAGAAAAAAAAAAATACATTAGATTCTGACTTTAGCATAAAACTTTGTTCTCCATTTTTCTTTTTCATTTTTTTTCTCCCACTTTTATTTATTTATTTTATTTTATTTTCTTATATATCTTTGAATTTTTATTTTGAAATATTGGGAAAACAACAAGAAGAGCTACAACACTTGCTCCATCTTAGGATAACAATTTCGAAGAAATACTAAAAATTGCATATCAATCTTCATACACTGGGCATGGAGTGAGACTATAAATGAAACTGACATCAAAATAAAACTCACTGGTATTTACAATGGAATTATTTTGTGATTTTAGTGTTGAAAATAATGCTCTAGATACTTCCCATTGATAGGAAGTTGCAATAGCTCTCCATCAAGATTCTCCATGATGAATGTGTTGTGACCTCAAACCTCGACTATTTTGATCCAAACCATAGAGCATCAAACTTGTCTTGTTTTCCTTTGTCTTATTTCCTAACATCCCATATGAGCACAAGGTCTCCTTGATGGAACACTCTGTCTTTAGCCTTTTTTCTAAATGCAACTTTCATCTTTTCTTGGTATCTCATCAGATTTTATGCCACTTGTTCCCTATTATCATTTAGTTCCACCAATTGATTCATCCTTCTAGTCAATGGATTTATCTCTTCCTCTATGTCTTGGATTATTTTTTCTATAGGCATGGCTATCTAAATAGGAAATAAAGTTGCAGTCCCATACACCAATTCAAAAGGAGACTTTCCAATGGATCTCTTGGTTGTGACTTTGTTTGCCTAGAGAGAAAATTTCAGCTAAGAATCCCAACTCTTATTGTTTTGTACAATAATATTTTTTATAACTCTAACCAAACTCTTATTAGAAGACTTAGCCAATCCATTCCCTAGTGGATAATAAGTGGTGGAATGATTGAGTGTGATATTATACCTTTGGAAGAACTTGATAAGTTTGGTTGACTTAAACACCTAGGAATTATCAGTTACTATTTTATTTGGACAACGAAACCTTACTAGAATATTTATTCAAACATCTAATCATCACTGAGTCAATTATTACCTGAGTAGGGATGACTTCCACCCATTCTAAAAAATAGCATGTAGTAGTTAAAATCCACTTGTGTTGTCCACTGGATGGTGGGTGTATTTCACTTATGAAATCCTATCCCCACTACTTGAATGACTCCTTTACAAATACATGGATTAATGGTAAAGGTTCCAATTTATTATTTTCAGCAAATATTTGGTACTCCTTTCAATATTTCACCAAAGTATATAAATCAAAGAACATTTTGGGCCAATAAAAACCAACTTTCCAAACCTTGTGGGTTGTCACTTTCCAATTATAGTGTCCCCCACAAGCACATCCATGGAATTCATTTATTGTTTTAGGGATCTCTTCCTCAGTCAAATAGATCTTCACAACAATCCAACAGGGTCCTTCCAATATAACACGGCACTAGATATAACAAATTTCTAATATTACGGCCTTAAATCTTTATACTTGGTTTTCTCCAAGCCTCGTGGACACTCAAGAAATACTAAGTAATGAAAAATGTACTTGTACCATTCTGAGCATAAGTACTTATAGCAATTTTTTTCATTCTACTCTTTAGACTTGTCCTTCTTATGTATTTAGCTTACAATTTTCAGCCAGCAAGTTAATGCCCAATGCTTGACAATTTTCCTATGATAAAATTCTGGTTGGTCCTTTGTTATGAAACCAGCTCAAGAAAAGATAGAAAAGAGAGATCAACGCCTTAGAATTTAGCCTCTTCGAGGGGGAACCTCCTTTACAATACATAAATGAACAATTCTTGGATGATACAAATGACAAAACCTCATTTCTATATATAGGAGTCTAAGGAGTCACAATATAATCCAGCCGACCTAACAATAATAATATAAAGCCACAAAAATAACAATAGAGGGATTCTATGGGGCACAGAAATAACAATATGGGGGTAATAGGGGCACAACAATATAAATAAGGGGTATAACTACAATAGTAATGGGGTAATCACTAGTATTATAGGGACCCAACATGCCCCTCTCCTTCAAAAAAGTGTTGTCCTCAACGCTTGAGTAGTTCTAGGTACTTCTGCATAAAATTCTCATCCTCCCATGTGGAATCTTCAGCGGATAAGTTCTTCCACTTGATAAGATACTCTGAAATTGATCGATTTCGTAGCTGTCGAGTTCTTGTTTCTGTGACTGCTTCCGGTTCCAATATAATTTTTCCTTCCTCGTCAAGTTCTGGCAATATTGTTTGAACTGGGAGCTTGTCGCCTATAACCTTCTTTAAACATGAAACATGGAAAACTGGGTGCAATCGAGAAGCTGCAGGAAGCTCCAATTTGTATGCCATAGTACCAATCTTTTCCAACACCTTGTACGGACCATAATACTTTGGTGATAATTTATTATCCTTCTTAGCTTGCTTTAGGGACATTTGCTTATATGGTTGTAGCCGTAGGAATACCCAATCACCTACATCAAAACTTCTTTCACTGCGATGTTGATCTGCCTGTTGTTTCATTCTATTTTGTGCCAACACGAGGTTATCCTTTAAGAGTTGGAGGACTTGTTGTTGATGTTCGATGTGATGTTCCACTGCCTGAACCTTAGAATTTTCTCTTAAATATGATGTGATGGATGGTGGTTGATACCCATAAAGTGCCATAAATGGGGTATTTTTGTTGCTGTATGGAAGGAAGTGTTATACCACCATTCAGCCAGAGGCAACCATTTGACCCATTGTGTCTGTTTATCAGATACAAAGCAACGAAGATATCCTTCCAAACATTTTTTTACTATCTCAGTTTTCCCATCAGATTGAGGATGATAAGATGAGCTATGAGCTAACTGAGTACCAAGACAAGAAAATAATTTTGTCCAAAAATTTCCAGTGAAAATGGGATCTCTGTCACTTACAATAATCTTTGGGTTTCCATGTAGCTTTTGAACTGTTTCCATAAATGCAGTAGAAACTGTACTGGCTTTAAATGGATGTGATAATGCACAAAAGTGTGCATACTTGGTAAGTCTGTCAACTACCACCATGATGACACTCTTTCCCTCAGACTTGGGTAAACCTGTGATAAAATCCATTGAAACCTCCTCCCAACATTGGCTTGGAATGGATAAAGGTTGTAATAGACCCGGTGTCTTAATTGTTTCAACTTTATTTTGTTGGCAAACCAAACATTCCGCCACAAACTTTTGAATATCTGATTTAAGGCCATCCCAAAAAAATTCCTTCTTAACCCTGTGGTAAGTTTTTAAAAATCCTGAGTGCCCTCCTAAGGAAGAAGTGTGCAATTCCATAAGAATCTTTTGTTTTAGCTGGGAATTCTTACAGAGGTATAAGCGATCTTTGTACCATAACGAATCATTTTGCCAGCTAAATGTATCAGAAGTACTGGAATCTTGTTGTAGCTTTCGAATAAGTGCCCACACTTCTTCGTCATTCTTCCATTCCTCCCTTGCTTCATTTATCCAATCTGGTTGGATAATAGAAATGGCACACAACAATGCTTCCACATCCTCATCCTTTCTTGAGAGTGCATCTGCCACCACATTTTGCTTCCCTTTTTTGTAGATGATTTCAAAGTCATAACCCAACATCTTTGTGACCCACTTTTGTTGCTCTTCAGAGGATAATCTTTGTTCTAAAAAGTATTTAAGGCTATCATGATCCGTTTTTACCTTGAAGTGTCTTCCCATTAGGTAGGGTCGCCATTTCTTAAGTGCATGGAGTATTGCCAACATTTCCTTCTCATAAATAGCTTTGCTTAAAAACTTTCCCTTGATTGGACGACTTTCAAAAGCAATGGGTCTTTCATCTTGCATTAGAACAGCACCAATTCCATTTCCTGAAGCATCACATTCCACAATAAAGGTTTTTGTGAAGTTCGGTGTAGCTAAGACCGGTGCTTGGCACATTGCCTCTTTAAGATGTTCAAAGGCCTTTGTTGCTTCCGGAGTCCATGAAAATGAATCTTTCTTCAATAATGTTGTTAGAGGTGCTGCTATTCTCCCATAATTCTTAACAAACTTGCGATAATACCCTGTCAACCCAAGAAATCCTCGCAGATGCTTTATGGATGTGGGGATTTTCCATTCCTTAATGGCTTTAATTTTGCTAGGGTCTACCTTAACTCCTTCATGAGATACAATATGACCCAAATATTCCACCTCCTGGACTCCAAAGAAACATTTGGATCTTTTTGCATATAATTGTTTCTCCTCCAATAGTTGTAGCACCCTGTCAACATGTTCAACATGATCCTTCCAAGACTTGCTGTAGATTAGTATATCATCAAAAAATACTAACACAAATTTTCTAAGGAATGGTTTGAAAATTGAATTCATCAAACCTTGAAATGTTGAAGGTGCATTGGTAAGGCCAAAAGGCATGACCAAAAATTCATAATGACCCTCATGAGTTCTAAATGTCGTTTTCGGAATGTCTTCAATCTTCATTCTGATTTGATGATATCCCGAACGAAGATCCAACTTGGTGAAGTAAATTGATCCATGCAATTCATCCAGTAATTCATCAATGACAGGAATGGGGAACTTATCTTTAATAGTGAGCTTGTTGAGCTCCCTATAATCCGGACACATGCGCCATGATCCATCCTTCTTGTGCACCAATACTACTGGAGCTGAGAAAGAACTTTGACTCGGTTGAATTATACCAGCCTCTAGCATTTCTGCAACCATACGTTCAATTTCACTTTTTTGGACATAGGGATATCTGTACGGCCTGATGTTTGGAGGAACACTTCCTGGAATCAGATGAATAGCATGATCATGATCACGCATAGGTGGGAGACCTTTGGGAGTCTCAAATACCTTGGAATGATTGTCCAAGACTTTTTGGAGATCTGGAGAAATAGATGATTCCAATGTGGAAACATCTAGCAAACATAATTGTGCAATTACACCTCTTTGCTCCTTTTTTAGAAGCTTTGTCACGCCATTAGAGCTGATTATCTTTCATGGTTTTCTTGCAATACCCCTTAATTCAACTTCCTTTACTTTCGTAGAAAATTTGATGAAAAGTTCTTGAAAATTAAAAGCTATTGTACCCAAGGATTGTAGCCATTGGACTCCTAGTACAACATCAGCACCTCCCATTGGAATGGAAAGCATTGGGCTAGTCAATACATATTCTCCCATGGATAGCTTGATATTATGGCACTTTCCAGAGAAATTTATTGTTCCTCCATTTGCAATCATCACTTGACACTCTGGTGCTGGATATAGGAAGCAATTCAATTCTTTTGCTACCCTACAATGAATAAAATTGTGGGTGCTTCCTGAATCAATCAACACTATTACCTTTTTCTTCTTGATTTGTCCTTCTATCTTGATGGTTTGAGGAGTGGTAATTCCCACCAATGCATTACAAGATATGGTCGGATTTATTTGTTCTTCATCTAGGCTTTGTTCCTGGAGTATATCCTCTTCTTTTGACCTTTCTTGCTCCTTTTCTTCTTCCTCTTCACAATCTATGTAGAATAATTTCTTCTCAGCACACTTATGACCTTTGTGTATTTGCTATCACAATTGTAACAAAGCCCTTTTGCTCTTTTTTCTTCCAATTGTTGTGGTGTCAACCTTGTAGGTTGTGGAAGACTAGGGGCAACAACACTTCCATCTTTATAGTTGTGAGTGGTATGCTTCCTAGTTGCCATAATTTTGCTTTCCATTTTTCTTGCTAACCTGAATGCCTTCTCTAATGAATCAGGTTCCCAAAGGTGAACATCATGTTGGATATTATCCTTTAAAGACCCTATGAACACATCAATCCTATGCTCCTCTGGAATATCTTTTACCCTTATGTTCAATTTTTGGAACTCCTCAATGTGCTCCATTATTGAACCCTTTTGTTTGAGACTTATCAATTGGCTAAAAAAAGTGTTGCTTTTTGTATCCTCATAATGTGCTATCAATTCTTCCGTAAAAATTTCCCAAGTGATAAATTGTTTATGAGAACAAAGCCATTGATACCATACAAACTGATTTGGTTCCAAATATACAGTTGCCATACGTACCTTTTGTGCGTTTTGCACATTATTGAGATCGAAGAATTGCTCCATCTGTAATATCCATGTGGCGGGATCCTTGCCATCAAACTTCCTCATATCGATTTTTGGAATATGGTGATTCTTCGATCCAACATTAGAGTCTATGGAATCATGATTAACATTTCTTTTGTTCTCATCATGAGTTTCCTTTACTACCTTTTCACCATTAGTAAGTATTTCTTGTAGAAAATTTGTCAAATCTGTCTTCAAATCTTCCATGCCTGTCTTCAAATTTGTGTTCAAATCTATCTTCAAATTGTCCATCTTAGCTTCCATGCCATTCATCTTAGCTTCCACGCCATTTATCTTAGCTTCTGTTAACTTTTGTGAGCGTGACATTTGTTGCACTTGTTCTTGTAATTTTGATATATCATGTAGCATTTCTTCCTCTTCTTCATGAGTCATGCTAGAGCTTTCAGGTTCCTTACTAGGTGTTTGCATTTTCTTTCCTCGGGGCATCCGTTACCGATAATAATGCTCTCTTATGCCCTTTGAATTCCTTCAAAATAAATTTTCAAACCAAGCTTAAGCAAAAATTAAAAAAATTTACACACCTTTTTTCACTTTGTAGGAGCTCGATATTGCCTCTGATGTATCTCTGTACTTTCCAATCATCTAGTTCTAAATTTGTGACCTATAGTAGCTCTCTATGTCATCTTTCCAATGCCACTAGTCTGATCCAAATTGGATTCTCCAAGAAAGAGTTATGCACAATCTCCCAAGATGACCTAATTATAGACCTTTCTAGACGAGTAAACTTGTATGAAGTGCCACGTGTACAATTTTCGATCTTTGGTTATAAAAAGATATACAAGAAACTACAGTTCGTCCTCTTTCTGTACCTTCTTACGAAATTTCAATCTGATTTCCAGAGAGAAATTTATGACGATTTTCCCCAGGTCACCTGTTTTGAATGTAATTCAAGAGTCTGCAAAAAGACCAACTTCCTCAGATCATATCTCCACAAATATCGCGTGAAAAGCTCTGAAATTTGGACCCAAGGTTCAACGTGATTTCTTCTCAAATGGGTTTTTTTTGTGACTTCTGAAACGTCACAGAAAAATGTTATAGCGAAAATTCCACGATGACCTGTTTGCAGCAGCGAAACCCTATAATCCAAAGCTCTGATACCAAATGTTATGAAACCAGCTCAAGAAAAGATAGAAAAGATAGATCAATGGCTTAGAATTCAGCCTCTTCAAGGGGGCAACCTCCTTTACATTACATAAATGAACAATTCTTGGATGATTCAAATGACAAAACCTCCTTTCTATATATAGGAGTCTAAGGAGTCAGCATATAATCCAGCCGACCTAACAATAATAATATAAAGCCACAAAAATAGCAATGGAGGGATTCTATGGGGCACAGAAATAACAATATGGGGGTAATGGGGGCACAACAATATAAATAAGGGGTATAACTACAATAGTAATGGGGTAATCACTAGTATTATAGGGACCCAACAATAACTATGTCTAGTCTATGGGTTAACTTTTTGACTTTTTCCTTTGCCCTTCGCCATCCATCGAAGGCCTAGCTTTCTGATGCATTGATGTTCTTTAGCTGTTGTTGTCACTTTTGATATTTCTCTTGAGGAACAGTTTCCTCTACAAGCTTTTCTATCATTTGTTGGGCTTGTGCCAAATCCTTTTGCAGAGTTACTATCCTCGGGTCATTATCCATCATGACATTTTTGGGTTGGAGATCTACTTGGATCTCCTTATTGCGACATCTGGTTTTTATAGTCTGTGTTTCCTTCTCACACACTATTTGGTTGGAGGACAATGCCTCTGTCTGGACTTTCCTATCACGAACTGATGTGTTTTCTATTTGTGCTTCTGCATTTATAATAGCCACATTTTGTTCCTTGTGATCCTGAATAACAATGGGTTCAGTTTGAGTTCTTTTGGTCCTCATTCTATAGGGTTTTGCCTTGGTGGCTACATGATTTGCTCCAGAGGTTCTTTTTAAGCTTTTCCCCAGTTTTAGAACCCTTATTTGTTGTCGAAGTTTCTTAATTATATTTAATAGTCTCTGATATTCCATTCACAACTTTGTAATTTCATTTGTTTTCTTAGAAAGAATAGATGTTTCTTTTCTTGGGCCTGGGTTTTGTGCTTCAAGGATTGTACCCTCGTCTTGGCCAGTTTTCATATTTCCTGCTTGGAACACTTATTCAATGTTCTCATCCTACTGATTAAGTTTTTTAGGGGTAGAAACCCTAGTCTGTTCTACTATTTCTTGGGCAGCTTCTTCTTCTACTTCTTCTTCATCGTGCATTTCTTCGGGTGTATTCTAACTAGGAACAGAGTGTTCCTGAGATCATTCTGCTTCCAACTCCTCATCACCCATCTCTCCAAATACACTCTTATCATGAGCAGAGTGTTCCTGTGTCCCTTCTTCGATATCGGGGTTGAGTGGACTGTGAGGTTGTACATATTCACCCATATTGGCGAAAATTTGGGCCAATTCATCTTCTTGCAGAGGGTTTTGCAGCGGACTTTCACTGCATCACTCTATTTCTTCCCCTTATTCCTGACCAGATTGCTCAGTTCCTTCTTTCGGTTCCTCTTCTTTGTTTTCTTCTAATTCTTCTTCATTTTTCCCTCCTTCACATTGTGGGGGTTGCTCGTCCTTTGAGTCATGTATTTCTATGAGCTAGTTGTTGTTTCCCTAGGGATTTCCCAACATTCCTCTAATTATTCCCAATCTGATAGATTGTCTTCGCTTCAATGGTCTAATTGATGTGCCAGCATTGTGTTTTCGTTTTGGGGCTGGTAAAGCCAGTCCCCCATCTATCGAGAAAATCAATTCTTCCCAACTACTCTGCTGTTGGGCAAGACTGTAACTGACTATCAATCGAATCAAACTGTGATGGCTTACTACTGATTCTACATGGTGAGATTTTCTTATACTTTAGGCAACATCATGCAATAAAAATTTTAAGAACGCAGGAAAATTCACAGCACATTTTTGTTTCAATACGGCTAACAGTTTGAGATGGCGTGGTCTTACCACGTCTTTTCTGCCATCGCAAGTGATGTAGCTTTGGATAATTCTTGCCAATTCTACCCAAGGCTCTCCCAGGGTTGCGAACAGGACTCCTTTTCCTTTAACAGTAAGGTTCTGCCCTTCATCCTGGAAGATGGTTATGGCGTCTTGTAGTATCACTTTTTTCAGGGTCCATACAGGTCCAACTGCTGGCAGTCCCGAAACTTCAGCAATTATCTCATCTGTTACTATTATTTGTCTCCCTCTCACCATGGAATGATTTTCCTGCAAATTCTGCAGAAATTCAATTGCCGCCATCTCATTAGATTGCTGTAGACGGTTAAGGTAGGCTATCCATCCTGCCCTTGCTAATATTTTGCATGCAGCGTCAGAGACCATTAACACCTATGGCTCACTACGAATTGATCTTCCTCCCATCTTGTTCAAGCTTAGTACACTATAAAAACACAAAGATGATGATGGAACAACAAGCTGTTCAAATTTTTAGCTCACTATAAAAAAAAATACAAAGAATATGATGGAATAGCAAGTTGTTCAAACTTTAACTCAATGTTAATTTTTATAGAGAAAAACACGGAAATGGCATTTAAATAGCAAGCCATGCATATTGGGAAATAAAATATCGTCAGACTTGCTATTCCTGAGTTTTGATGAAGTCATAATACCTCGGAATAATGAGCTGAAACGTATGTCAGTGAATTATGGAGATCACCCTTGCTCCCCTGAAGTGTGATAGGTCATCCTCGGCCATCAAATAGAGGAGAAGCATGCTGAACTGCAATCATATAGTGGAACAAAGGAACAACGTATAGATATATGACATGTTTACAAAAATGAGCGGATTATCAAAATCAAGGCTTATGATGGAAATCGCTAATAAATATGGAAATGTCGTGATATGATGCGAAAAATAGAGGATAAGACAGCTAATGTGAGTAAAAGTTCTTATGTGGTCATTATCCACTTTAACCATTATGATTGATTTATAAATGATTTTCATGTATCAAAGGTTCGAAAGGGTTATACAACATAATCTCATTTGAAATCACTATAAAGATATAAGAAGAAGGGTTTATAATGTTTATTCGTATATGAAGAATATGACTTCAATAACATCAGCAGAGCTCTGCTACCCACAGGTGTCCATAACCTTGACAGAGTTTCTTATTTCACCCTTGGAACCATAATCCTTTGTGTATGCCTAGGAAAGTGTTGTGCGATGTAAGAATGGAGGCCATTGTGCTAGCTTAACTAGATGAATCACAATGCCATTCACCAGGAAGGAGTGAAAGGTGGACAGGATGGCTCGTGATGAGACCTCCTATTCCAAGGACCTTTTATTTTTCTGATGTGCCTCTTGGATCATATCCCTGGTGTGGTGGCCATAGTGGGAATGCCACTTCACTTTCTTCCTTATGATCATGGTAGGTTGGCTCTTGATGAGACACCCTATCCTTCATCTGAAAAATCATGTTAGTAATCATATAGATATGTATGTTTTCTTTTCCTTCTTTTCTTTTATATAGCACTTTCCTATTTATATACAGAGGGTGACTCAACACTCCTTAAGAGTAGGGATAGTGGAAGAAGTCTGAACATCTCAATAGAGGAAAATATGCCCTTATTCTTATTCACTAATAATGATCAAAGAGAATTATGGGGATTTAGTAAGAACCATCATGATAAAAAATAATCAATCAAATTGGTGTTAGTGAAAATAAATACAGCAAAGTGATATAAATAGTTGTGTCCTTTCCTCTTTTTTCTTATCAATTCAAAGAAATTTCTTTAAAGATAACGATTTTTCTTTGGTTTGTTGATTTCAGTATCCTCTAGTTTTTGTATTTGTAAATAAATGTATAGTTGTGCCTTAAATGACCATCTCTCACAAAAATCCTCTAAATGGTGAAGCACACATACAAAAAGAAGAAAAATGCACTCAAAAAGTGTTGTTCTTTAGATGGAACAACTGTTGTTTCTTTAGAGGGACAGCAAAAGAATATTTGCACACAAAAACCACAATTCCTTTAAGAGGAATAGTGAACAAAAGAAAAACATACTCAGAACTATTGTCCTTAATCGGAACAACAAATAAAGCAAGCATGAAACAAAAAGCAGAAATGATGTTCCTTCAGAAAGGAACAGCAAAAACGACAATGCTATTCCTTCAGAAAGGAACAAAAAAAATGCAAAAGTGTTGTTCCTTCGGAAAGGAATAGCAAAATGTGAAAGTGTTGTTCCTTCGGAAAGGAATAGCAATGAGGCAGAAATTTTGTTCCTTCGGAAAGGAACAACAAAACGTGAAAGTGTTGTTCCTTCGAAAAGGAACAACAATGAGGTGGAAATTCTGTTCCTTCGGAAAGGAACAGCAAAATGAAAAAGTGTTGTTCCTTTAGAAAGGAACAGCAAAATGGAAAAAACGTTGTTCCTTTAGAAAGGGAGAACAAAACGTGAAAGTGTTGTTCCTTCGAAAAGGAACAACAAAATGTAAACGTGCTATTCCTTCGAAAAAGAACAGTAAATGATGAAAATCTTGTTCCTTCGGAAAGGAACAGCAAAATGCAAAAGTGTCGTTCCTTCGAAAAGGAACAACAAAATGCAAAAGTGTTGTTCCTTTGAAAAGGAACAACAAAAAGGTGAAAATGTTGTTCCTTCAGAAAGGAACAAAAAAAAATGAAACTGTCATTCCTTCGAAAAGGAACAACAAAACAGCGAAAGTGTTGTTCCTTAAAAAGGAATAGCAAAATGTAAAAAAATTGCAGAAATGCAGAAATTTGTACAGAAAGTAATTCACAAAAACAGAATATAAAATGTTATGTACAAAATTTAAAAGCAATAAAATTTCTTAGTGAACCAAAGGCGAGGAAGGATTCTCTTCCTAAGCCAGAATCTGCGTGTCAGAATCTTCCTGGAGTTGCTGGTAGAAGGATTCCCGAGTAAGCGGTTTATGGTACAGTTGCACTCGGTGGCCATTTTCTTTAAAGGTATGTCCATATCCATCAACAGTAGTCAAAGTAATGGTGCCATTGTCATGCACTATCTAGATTTCATATGGTCCAAGCCAACGAGTCTGAAGTTTTCCTAGAAAATCCTGAAACCTAGAATCGTATAGGAGTGCCCAATCTCCTTCGTGGAAGATTTTCTTTTTGATCAGGGCGTCATGCCATTTTTCTTTTTGATGCTGGATTAATGCGGTATGTTTAAGATCCGAGAGCCTAATTTCATCTAGCTCGTTGATTTGTTGTAGTCTATTAGTCCGGGCCTCATTTAAATCTAGACCGGCCTCTTGTGCTATTCTCAATGTTTGTATTTCGAACTCTATTGGAAAGATGGGTTCCTTTCCAAATACTAGCTGATATGGTGAATAACCGGTGGTGTTTCTCCATGTTGTTCGGTATGCTCACAAGGCTTTCAGCAATCTTGTATCCAAATCACGTCTCTATGATGCAATGGTTTTTGTTAATATTGCCTCTATCACTTTATTCATGCTCTCTACTTGGCCATTTCCCTGTGGGTGATACGGAGTGGTAATTTTGTGCTGAATATGATAGTTTTTTAATGTTGCAGTGATTTTATTACCTGCAAACTGTGGTCCTCCGTCCGTGATTATGTCTCTTGGGAGGCTATATTGCACAAATATTTGGAACGGGAAATGAATGACAGAGTCCTCTGTAGCTCTTGGAAGTGCCTCTGCTTCAACCCATTTGGTCACATACTCAGTTGCTACCAGAATATATGTTTTATGGTTTTATGATGGGTTGATCGGACCAACAAAATTTAGCGCCCAATGCTCAAATGGTTCGATTACTAGCTGTGGGTTTAGAGGCATTTCGTTGAATTGTCCAGGGCGTCCTGCTCTTTGGCAATTGTCACAGGCTTGAACAAATTTCTTCGCGTCTTTGAAGATTGTGCGCCAGTAACACCCTGTTTGCAGAACTTTGTGACCAGTTCTTCAATCTGCGAAACGTTCGCAACATGGTCCATCATGACAGGCTTTCAAAATGTCAAATATTTCATCTACATAGACGCATCTTCTGATGTGCATATCTGCCCTTGTATGAAATATGTAGCTCCCAATCCAAGAAAATCGGGTACTACGTTGCACAATTTGTTTTTGTTCATTGCGGGTCAAATGCTTTGGTAATTTTCCTACTGCTAAATAATTTGCAACATCAACATACCAAGGTGTCTTGACAGTAACAACAAATAAATGTTCATCTGGAAATTGATCTTCGATTGCTACTGCGTCCACTGGTTTCGGCATTCGTGAGAGAAAATCAGCTACAAGATTCTCTTTCCTAGGTCGATCTTTTATTGTGATGTTGAATTCCTGCAATAAAATCAACCATCTTGTTACTCTACCATTTGTAATAGGTTTATTTCCTAAATATTTTATGGCGGAGTGATCTATATATAAAACAATAAGATATCCAGTGATATAATGCCTAAATTTATTTACAACATGAATTACAGCTAAAAATTCTTTTTCAGTAACAGTATAGTTTAGCTCAGCAGGAGACAAATTCTTGCTAGTATAATATATTGCATATGGTTTTTTGTCTTCTTCCTACCCAAGGACTACTCCAATAGCTGTGTCCAAAGCATCTGATGAAATTTGAAATGGAAGGTCCCAATTTGGGCCTCTGGGCACTGGGGTTGTTGAAACAAGTTTTTTCAGATCCTCAAAAGCATGGTCGCATTTATCTCTCCAAACAAAATCAACATTCCCTGTTAGTGTGTATAGAGGTACAGCTATTTGAGAAAAATGTTCTATAAATCTCTTATAATAATCAAAAAATCCAAGAAAACTGCGTACCTCTGTCTGTGTGGTTGGAGTAGGTATTAACAAAATTATTTGAATTTTGGTCGGATCTAGTTGTATTCCAGTCGCTGAGATATAATGACCTAGGATGAGTCCTTCAGTCATCATCATATAGCACTTTTCATGGCTCAAGCAGAGCCTGGTGATGATACATTGTTGCAACACCTTTTCCAATGTGTCAAGTGCTGGGTCGAAATCATATCCGTATGGTGTGAAATCATCCATGTATACTTCAAGCCCTTCAGTTATTAAATCTGAAAAGATGTTGAGGATGGCCCTTTGAAATGTGGCAGGGGCATTGCATAGGCCAAAGGGTAGGACTCTGTAGAAAAATGTTCCCCACAGACAGGTAAAAGTAGTTTTGTCCTAGTCTTCAAGGGAAATCTGAATCTGATTGTATTCACTGAAGCCATCCAAGAAAGAAAAGAATTTCTTTCCTGCTAATGTATCTAATAATGAATGGAAGGGGAAAGTGATATTTCTGGGTTGCTTTGTTTAATTCTCTATAATCTACACAAATCCTCCACTTTCCATTCTTCTTTGGCACCACTACTAGCGAAGAGAGCCACGTGCTATCTGAGATTGGATAAATGAAGTTTACATCCAAATTTTTTTGCAATTCAGCTTTCAAAATGTCTTTTAGGTGAGGGTTGAGTCTCCATTGGGTTGGCGAATGGGTCTTGCAACCTTTTTGGTATAAATTTGGTGTGTACATAGCTAGGGGTTAATTCCCTTCATGTCCAGATAATCCCATGCCAAAGCTTCCTTGTATTTTGTCAGTAGTTGGACCAGCTTTTCTTCTTGTTTAGGAGTCAAGTTATTATTGATGTTCAAGGTTTTTCTTGGCTCAATCTCTATAGTTTTGCTTTTTGAAACAGAGGTAGTGGGTATTGTTTGATCATGAGTGTCTTTGAGAGGATCTTCATCTAGTTCATTGTCAAATGCTGCCTCTACCATGTGACATTGTACACAGGATCTGGATTCAGTTTGGTTAATGAAGTTGTTAATAACATCATCCTCTGTTTTATCTTTAAAATCAAGGGCATCTTCTATGGTTAATGGGGATCTAATTTTTTCTGTGAGGTGTGATACAGGATGTTTATTAGTTTTTATTATTGTAACACTTGGCTGGGCTGGAGGGTATAGGGCTAGATTCTTGATATTACTCCCTCTAGTTATGGTCATACTGCCTTGTCGGCAGCCAATGTAAGCATTAGTGGTCGCAAGCCAAGGTCTACCTAAAATTAACGGGTGTCCATCGAGTCGGTTTTTGGGGTTTATTATCAGAAATTTGGCAGGATATTCCCAGGAATCAACAGATACCATGACATCATGTAGTGTACCTTCTGGCCTAACTACTGATCGGTCAGCCAGTTCTAATAAGGTGGAGGTTGGTTCTACTAATGTAATGCCTAGTTTTTGACAAGTAGTGGTTGTTAAAATATTAATTGCAGCCCCTAAATCAACTAAGGCATTTGAAAAGGTTTGTCCATTGATTTGCATTGTCACTATTGGATTTCCTGGGTCTTCATATTTGACAGGTGCTTCTCTTCCTGATAATAGATCAGATAGGGTGCCAACTACTTGGACTATTGGGTTATTTGTTATTCTCCTCCTTGGTTTTTTTATACAGAGCTCTTTAATGGTTTTTCCATATATTGGAATATCTTGGATAACTTGGAGGAGTGGGATTTTTATGTAAAAATTCTTTAGTTCTCCCATAATATCAAAGTCGGGATGTTCTATAAGGCGTGGTATGATTAATCGTTCTATGAATGGGGGAGAATATGTGGTTGCTTGGTCATGAGTCTGTTGTCTGACCACATCTTCTTCTTGTAATGGTTGTTCTACAGTAACTTATTTTCAACTTGGGCATGTTTGTCTCCCTCGGTTTCTATAATACGCCCAAACCTTAATTGAAGGTCATTGCACTCCCTTAGATCAGTTTCTAGTTCTGGTGTTTCGATTATTTGAACGGATTGAACCGTTATGTTATTTGGATTCAGGTTGGGTTGGGCTGGGAGTTGCGGTCTTAAGTTGGACTGGGGGTTTTGTTGTAGTGCTCGCAGTGTAGGTTGAGGGAGTGGAATGGTTCCTACTAGCTGATTCATCGATCTTTTCCAGTTTGTCTGCCAGGCTTTACTTTGCGAAGTGGGATGGAACCATTATGTTGGATATGCATTTTTTTGCCGATATGGTGGAGCATAGGGAAAATTTGGCCAATTAGATTGGCTTGCTTGATTCGACCATGGTGATGATGAAGGAAATGGTTGTTGTGACCAGTTTGAGAAGGGAGGTTGATTTTGCTACATTGTATTATATTGTTGAGCATGATATTGCGGAGGCTGGGAAGAAGAAGATGGATCGAGGAACATACCTGATTGTTGTGGCTGCCATTGACAATGCTGATTAAGTTGGTACACCAATTCTTGTTCTTCTTCTGCTTCTTTGTATACTGCTTTCATACTAGGAAGTGAGGGATAGTTCTCTGTAGTGTGGTCTTTTGTACAAATAGCGTAGGCTTGAACTACATCTAGTGGACACTCTTTGTGGCTGTGTTTCTTTCTGCACCTGTGGTAGAATATTACCAGATTTTGCTCTACTTCTGCTTGTTTATGTTTCGCTTGCATAATATCAAGTTGTGTTGTCAGAGTCCCCAATATATCAGTTTTGAAATTCTCCAGTAAATTTTTGATTTCTGTGCGAGTTACTATTTCTCTAGAGATTTTGTTGTCCCTTGTGAACCTGTCATGTTCTGTTGGTTTTAGCCTTGTGTTACCTCGTGGGCTCCTGATACATAAATCAATAATTTTAGCAAAATTTTATTGATAAATATCTCCTATTCCCATAATATTTAGTGTTTCAACCCATTGTTCCTTCATGCGTTTAATTAATGTTGTTTTTAATACATTGTCAAGTAAGGGTAATGATTATACTGAAAACGTTCAACATATTCTTCTAATGTCTCATTAGGTCTAGCTACCATCTGAAATATTTCATCTTTTAACTCTCTAGACCTACAATAATCCTGATATTTTTTTAAGAAAGCACCTTTCATCTGATCCCAGTCATTTATGACACCTCCACCTAACCCCATAAACTATAGTAAAGCAACTCCTTTTAATGTAGAGGGAAATAGTTTAAGATTTTTGAGATCAGTGGTATAGCCATACCCCCTACACAACACATCGAATTCAAACAAAAATGTGTCTGGATCTTCCGATGCTAGGCCATGGAATGTAGGGATGTGCTAGAGAGGAATGGCCTTCATAGGTGCATTAACTATAGTATCTACAATGTGATATTGTAGTGTAGAGGTTTGGTGGGTTTTCTGGTCATGGGCCATTTGGTCAAATATGTGCCAATAACCTTCTGGGATTTCTAGGAGGGTATTCCTAGGTTGGCTAGAAGGAGCAGGAATGGCCTTAACAAAACTTCCTTTTTCTGGGATGATGAGAGTTCCTTGCTGAACTAATGTTTGGGGGGATTTTAGCTCTTCAGGTTCTTCAACTTGATTTTGGATGATTTTTATAGCACTTCCCTTATCTAGGCTGCTTAATGGCTAAACTATTCCAAGAGTAGATCTTAGTTCTTCAGTTTCCCTTGTTTCTCGTCTTCCTTCGCAGAGATTACTAAAGTTCCCTTCTTGCAATGATTTTGGGCTAGAATTCTCCATTTCTTGAAAATCTTGCTCCTTTGTTTGGCTGTGCACCTCAACAAAGGCCACAAATGGTGATCTTGTGGCCTGAAGGAAACTAGTAGGTTGTCTAGAAGCAACTTTTCTAGATCCTACTGAAGGTTGAGATTCTATTTTTTTAAGGATTTCATCTATAAAGGCCAATCAGCGAAGGGTCACCAGCCCCTTAGCTTTGTCAGGCTTAGGTAGTGGTTTAAGATTCTTTTCAGGCTTTTTCTGCTTAGTCATGCACACAAATCAAATACTTATTTCTACCCAAAATAACAACAAATCTGCAGGAAAGTAGGTGAGGGAGCGGGTGTTAGGCCCCTATACTACTAGTGTAACCCCTTATTGTTATTAGTATAACCCACTTATTATATTTTTGTACCCATGTAGTGCCCATATTGTTACTATTGTGCCCCATAGAAGCCCACTATTGTTATTATTGTGCCCTTACATTATTATTGTTATGTTGGCTATGATTATGTTATGACCCCTTAGACTCCTATATATATAAAGGAGGTCTTTTCATTTCTATCATCAAAGAATTGTTCATTTATGTAATGTAAAGGAGGTTGCCCCCTCGAAGAGGCTGAATTCTAAGGCGTTGATCTATCTTTTCTATCTTTTCTTGAGCTGGTTTCATAACATTTGGTATCAGAGCTTTAGATTCTAGGGTTTCGCTGCTCCAAACAGGTCATCGTGGCATTTTCGCTATAAATTTTTTCTGTGACGTTTCAGAAGTCAGAAAAAAAACCCATTTGAGAAGAAATCGTGTTGAACCTTGGGTCCGAATTTCAGAGCTTTTCGCGCGATATTTGCGGAGATATGATCTGAGGAATTTGATATTTTTGCAGACTCCTGAATTACATTCAAAACAGGTGACCTGGGGAAAATAGTCATAACTTTCTCTCTGAGAATCGGATTGAAATTTCGTAAGAATTTACAAAAAGAGGATGGACTGTAGTTTCTGGTGTGCATGTTTCAGATTCAAAGGTTGAAACAGTGACTCGTGGCACGTCGTACAAGTTCGATCTACTGAACTAGTCTAGAAGCAAGTCACTGTGGGAGAGTTCACATAAATCTTTCTTGGAGAATCCAATTTGGATCAGACTAGTAGCATTAGAAAGAGGACACAGAGAGCTACTACAAGTCACAATTTCAGAACTTAAATATGTGAAAGTACAAAGTTACAGTCGTTTCAAGATCGAGCTCCTAAAATCAAGAAAAATCAAGATGAGGAAGTTTGATGGCAAGAATCCGGTAAATTGGATACTTCAGATGGAGCAATATTTTGATCTACATGGTGTACCACTGTTACAAAAGGTATGTATTGCATCTTCATATTTAGAACTTGATCAATTTTTATGGTATGAAGGGCTTTGTTCTCGTAAACGACTTGTTACGTGGTCAATTTTCACGGAGGAAATGATAGCACATTATGAGGATACAAAGAGCAACACCTTCTTTAGAGCAACACCACAACAATTGGAAAGAGTAAAAGGGCTTTGTGACATAGTGGAAAGAAAAATTATGGAAACCAAGAAGCATACCCCTCACAACTATAAAGATGGAAGTGTTGTTTCTCCTAGCCTTCCACAACCTACAAGGGTTACACCACAACAATTGGAAGAAAAAAGAGAAAAAGGGCTTTGTTACAATTGTGATAAAAAAATGCACTAAAGGTCATAAGTGTGCTGAGAAGAAATTATTTTACATAGAATATGAAGAGGAGGAAGAAAAGGATCAAAAAAACATCAAAAGAAGAGGATCTACGCCAAGACCCCACCCCAGGGAAAGAAGAAATGAATTAGACCATATCTTGTAAAGCATTGGCAAGAATTACCACTCCTCAAACTCTCAAGATAGAAGGACATATCAAGAAGAAAAAGGTGCAAGAAGTGAAAGATCACATCGAGAAATAAGAAATGAATCCAACCATATCTTGTAATTCATTGGTCGATATTACCACTCCTCAAACTATTAAGAT
Organism: Pinus tabuliformis; assembly: GCA_031772625.1. NCBI lineage: Eukaryota > Viridiplantae > Streptophyta > Pinopsida > Pinales > Pinaceae > Pinus > Pinus tabuliformis. The sequence continues at coordinate 619,782,126 of CM062805.1, forward strand.
AGAAGGACATATCAAGAAGAAAAATGGTCAAGAAGTGAAAGATCACATTGAGCATCAGGAAATGAATCCGACCATATCTTGAAAAGGATTGGAAGAAATTGCCACTCCTCAAACTCTAGAGATAGAAGGACATATCAAGAAGAAAAATGTTCAAGCAGTGAAAGATCACATCGAGCATCAACAAGAAGTTCTCCAACTTTTAAAGGATAACACCACTTCGGTGCAAAATCAAATGAAGTAACAGGTAGATCAACATCGTAGTGAAAAATGTTTTGATGTAGGTGATTGGGTATTTTTATTGCTACATCTCAAACAAGCTATTTATGAGAAGGAAATGTTGGCAATACTACATGCACTTAAAAAATGGCAACCTTACCGAATGGGATGAATGGAAGAAGGATGAATAAGTATGGCCACTTATTCAAAAGTTTCAAAAGATCCCAATTCAAACAATATTGCTAGAAATTGAAGAGGAAGGAAAAATCATATTGGAACCTGGAGCAATCATAGAAACAAGAACCCGACAACTACGAAATCGATCAATTTCAGAGTATCTCATCAAGTGGAAGAACTTACCCGCTGAAGATTCCACATGGGAGGACAAGAATTTTATACAGAAGCATCAAGAACTACTCAAGCATTGAGGACAATGCTTTTTGAAGGAGAGGGGCATGTTAGGCCCCTATACTACTAGTGTAACCCCTTATTGTTATTAGTATAACCCACTTATTATATTATTGTACCCATGTAGTGCCCATATTGTTACTATTGTGCCCCATAGAAGCCCACTATTGTTATTATTGTGCCCTGACATTATTATTGTTATGTCGGCTCTGATTATGTTATGACCCCTTAGACTCCTATATATAGAAAGGAGGTCTTTTCATTTGTATCATCCAAGAATTGTTCATTTATGTAATGTAAAGGAGGTTGCCCCCTCGAAGAGGCTGAATTCTAAGGCGTTGATCTATCTTTTCTATCTTTTTCTTGAGCTGGTTTCATAACAGCGGGGCTATTACATGCTCCGTATGCAAGTTCTTACCTTCCATTTTTAAAACCCAATTCTCTCCTAGTAGGTACTTACACTACTTTCAAAATAAACAAATGGCTACACTCTTCCTCAGCAACAACACCAAAATGTTGAGCAGTAAAAAGGGTCTTTTTAACCTCTATTTACCCTACATTAATTATCAATCCAGGTACAATTTGTTATCTCAAGAGTGTACTCATTCTGAGGCGGTCACTTGTCAAGAGTAATGCTAGTAGTATAGTGCTTTTACAAAAGTAAATAAATGTTAGAAACAAACTCTAAATGTAATGGCAAGAAACTGAAATGCTTTGTAACTAAATCATTCACTTAAGGAGCTACAGCAATCATCAGTCAAGGATGCAGTAATGATAACTCTTTCCTTTGTAAACTAATGCAAATGAAAGGAAATCAAAGAGAAGATCTCCAATCTGGGAACTAGACAGCAATAGTCAATGTTCGCTACAGTTACAGATTGTTCTGTTCATACCAAAGCAAATACTTTGTTAAACCAAACAATGCGCAGAGGAAATAAAATCAAACAAACATACACAACACATTAAAAAACACAAAACTATAACACACAGATTTAACGTGGTTCACCCAACCAATCTGGGCTACGTCCACCAGAACAGAGGCATCGGCAATCTTATTATTCAAAGGAGATTACAACAATTTTAATTCTCACACATACTCTCAGCTCACCCTATTTTCTCTACACTACCACAATCCTCTACGGGATTACATTTCTTATAGCTGGAGCATAAAACTGAATCATAAATTCCCTCACAACAAATATAGGATGCATTAACTCTTCCTCAAAAAATACTGGAGCTAATATAGCAACTAATCCTATTGTTGTCACATACATGAGATTTTTTCCCAAAATTAATTAATAGAAAAATCTCAACAATCTCCACCTTGACAACAATTATCCTGATACCCTGTTCATTTATTATTTTTATATTTTCTGCAAGCCAAGAGAAGCCAGACACCAATGTAGCTTCTCTAACAAAACTGGTTTCATGAACATGTCTGCACATTTTTCCTTCGTATGCACCTTTTCAAGAGAAACAACCCTTTCAATGATAACTTGTCTTACAAAATGGTACTTGATAGGTATATGCTTTGATTTACTATGATAGGTCAGATTCTTAGCCAAATGAATTGCACTTTGACTATCACAAAATAACTTGATGTTGTCCTGTAAACTACCAAACTCGCCAATCAAACCTTTCAACCAAACTGCTTCTTTGCAAGCATGCGAAGCAGCTATGTATTCTGCTTCAGTAGTGGATAAAGCAACAATATTCTGTAGCTTTGACATCCAGCTAACAGCTCCACCTGCAAGAGTAAAGACATACCCTGAAGTTGACCTTCTCTTATCCAAATCACCTGCAAAATCGGAATCAACATATCCACAAACAAATTCACTACTACTGTTATAAGAGATACAATAATCACTTGTGCCTCTCAAATACCGAAGCAGCCATTTCACTGCTGACCAGTGTTCTTTTCCTAGATTTGCCATATACCTGCTGACAACCCCAACTGCATGTGAAATATCTGATCGAGTACAAACCATCGCATACATTAAACAACCTACTACATTGGCATATGGAATTCAAGACATATATTCCTTTTCTTCATTTGTACTAGGACATAAACTTGAAGAAAGCTTAAAATGGGAAGCTAAAGGGACTGAAACAGGCTTCACGTTGTTCATACCAAACCTCAAGAGTATTTTCTCAATATACTTCTGTTGTGATAGCCACAACTTACCATTTCTCCTGTCTCTGAAAATATCCATGCCCAAAATTTGCCTTGTTGCTCCTAGATCTTTCATATCAAATGTCCTAGCCATCTGAGCCTTTAACCTATTGATCTCTATTATGCTTTTTCTTGCTAAAAGCATATCGTCAACATATAACACTAAGATAATGAACATGCCATTACTTAATTTCTTAAAGTAAACACAATGATCATATTCACTTCTTATATAATTTTGACTCAACATGAAAGAATCAAATTTCTTGTACCATTGTCAAGGCGACTACTTTAGACCATACAATGATTTCTTGAGCCTGCAGACAAATTTCTTGTTGCAATCTTGAACAAACCCTTCTAGTTTTTCCATGTAAATCTCCTCATCTAAATCTCCATGTAAAAATGTAGTTTTAACATCTAGTTGTTGTAATTCTAAATCAAGTAAGCAACTAATGCTAATACAATTCGAATTGAAACAATTTTTACAACTGGTGAAAATATCTCATGAAAATCAATGCCTGCTTTCTAAGAAAAACCTATCGTGACCAGCCTTGCTTTGTACCTGTCCTTTGAACCATCAACACCCCTTTTCAATTTGTACACCCATTTACACCCCACAATTTTTCTGTCTTTAGGAAGTTCTACCAGATCCCATGTGTCATTCTTGTGTAATGCCATCATCTCGTCCTTCATAGCTTCTTTCCACTTTTCACTTTTATAACCTTCTACAGCTTCCTGATAGCACAAAGGTTCATCATCGTTAGCGGTTAAAGCAACTGAAGTAACATAATCATCATACCCTCTAGGAGGACGTTTAATTCTTGTCGACCTCCTTAAAGATGTTTCTGGCACTTCCACAATTTTCTAATTATTATCTGTAAGAACTTCTTCATGATCAGCATCTGAACCATGTTCATGATCTACATTTGAAACTTGTTCATGACTTGCATCTGAAACTTGTTCATGACTTACATCTGAACCATGTTCATCTTGATCATCATTAGTATTTGGACTGGTTTCAAACTCAATGTGTTGAAGCTTAGATACATTATCCTGTTTCAATTTATCATCTACATCTTAACTTTCAAGTGAGGATTCATTAAATTTAACATCTCTGTTAATGATGATTTTGTGAGTAGTAGGATCCCACAATCTGTATCCCTTAGTCCCATCACCATATCCAACAAAGATATATCTTTTTGATTTAGGATTTAATTTAGAACGTTGATGTTTTGGAACTAGAGCATATGCACCACAACCAAAAACTTTCAGTTTAGAATAATCACAAGGATGACCTTTCCATACCTCTTAAGGAATTTTGCATCCTATTGCAGTTGATGGTGATCGATTTATCAAATAGCAAGTTGTAGCAACCGCTTATGTCCACAACTCCTTCTGCAAATTGGCGTTACTCAGCATACTTCTTGCTCTCTCTAAAAGAGTCCTATTCATGCGTTCAACAACTCCATTTTGTTGAGGAGTATATACAGTGGTTTTATGTCTTTTGATCCCAGCTTCCTTGCAATAATTATCAAATTCCTTTGAAGTAAACTCACCACCATTGTCAGTTCTTAAACATTTAATAGTTCTTCCAGTGATGTTTTCAACTAATGCTCTAAACTGTTTGAAAACGGTAAACACATCAAACTTCTTCTTTAACATGTAGACCCACACTTTTCTAGAGAAATCATCAATAAAAGATACAAAATATGACGATCCACCATATGAGGTTATAGGAGACATACCCCAAACATCAGAATCGATATAATCAAGGATTCCCTTACTAGTATGTTTTCCAGCTTTAAACTTCTACTTGCTTTGTTTCCCAAATAGACAATGTTTGCAGAAATCTAACTTAACAGACTTTAGACTAGGAAGTAACTTATGATCAGATAAAATATTTAATCCTCTTTCGCTCCTATGGCCCAACCTTTGATGCCATAAACGAATAGAATTACTGTCATTTTCAAACACTATAGAAACATAATCTGACTTTGTTCTTCCTTCTAACTGAAAAAGATTTCCAACCTTCTTTGCTTTCATTACTAGTAAAATTCCTTTATAAATTTTCATTACTCCACCTTGAAAAAAGGTTTTATATCCATTTGTGTCCAGTACTCCTAATGAAATGAGGTTTTTCCTGAGTTCAGGTACATGTCTTACATCAGTTAAAATTTTATTTGTCCCATCAAACATTTTAAGTTGAACAGTTCCAATTCCCACAATGTTAAATGTGACATCATTTCCCATGTAAACTACTCCATCATTGATTGGTTTATATGTTTTAAACCATTCCCTATGAATACACATGTGATTTGATGCACTAGAATCTAACAGCCAATGTTGATCATGACTAGACAAATCAACTGATAACACTTCATCACTCATACCTATCTTGGATGCCAAACTTGTATTCGTAGTGTTTGCTTCTTGCTTCGTTGTTGAAGAGTCTTCTTTGGATGCTTGCTGTCTCTTCCAATAGTCCTTCTTCAAATGTCCCGATTTGCCACAAAACCAACACTTTACCTTACTCTTCTTCCCTTTCGATTTTGAACGTGAGTCGTTGTGCTTACTGGAGTGTCTTTCTCTAGAACGACCTCTAGCCATCATTGCTTCTGATGTAGAGGTTTCAGAGTTTGACCTCTTCCTTGTCTCTTCGGACAACAAAGCTCCAACAACATCATCAAATTCAAGGATTTGTGATGTACTAAGACTTATAGAAGTAACAAAATGATCCCATTACTCGGGCAATGAGCACAATAAAGTTATAGCTTTATCTTTTGATTCAAATTTTACTTCTATACTTTCTAATTGCACCAGAAGGGTATTAAAGACATTCAAATGATCAGTAATAGTTATACCTTCCTTCATGCGTAGACTGTACAATTGTCACTTCAGAAGAATCCTATTGGTCAAGGATTTTGTCATGTACAACTTCTCAAACTTTGTCCACAAACCAGCGGCAGTTTTCTCTAACACGATGTTAAACAAAACATCATCCGCCAAACACAGTCGAATACCGCTCAGAGATCTTCCATCCAATTCATTCCATTCATCATCTGTCATGGTGTAAGGCTGTTTAGTTTTTCCAAACAACACCTTCGCCACGCCTTGTTACACAAGAAGATCATGCATCTTCACTTTCCAGATTTTGAAGTTATTTTTGCCATTGAACTTCTCGATCTCAAAACGATCACTTTGAGTTTTTGCCATGTTGTAACAAACTGAATCTCCAATTCCAACTTAATAAATAAAGTTAATATCTAACAAAAAAATTCCTTTGCCTTCTACTCTGCTACCTTTACCTTATCATGCAATCTCTCTACTATACAAACTGCAGATTACAACTAAAAAACAAATAACAAAATTGTAGTTTTACCAAAGTGATCCTCCTCGCTTGGCATGTCGGCGCTTCTTTGACAGCAGACGATCCACGCCAGAATAAAAACGGTGTAAGTGACAAAATATTGGTGCGCTTAAACCCGTCGATTCCGCGCTAATTAGGATACTAGCTCTCTAGCGCGAGTATTAAACTAGGATCCGCGCCAACCCAATCACTTTTAGAAATTGGTGCGACTGTCTCTGCTGAAACCGCGCCAATCACTAAAACTCCACCTTCAGCAGCTTTGTCACATGCACCAGCGCCACAACCAGAGACCTATAGGTTATGGGCCCTCCACACTTCCACTGCGCCGCTCTGATACCACTTGTTAAACCAAACAATGCGCAGTGGAAATAAAATCAAACAAACATACACAACACATTAAAAAACACAAAACCATAACACATAGATTTAATGTGGTTCACCCAACCAATCTGGGCTACGTCCAATAGAACAGAGGCATCGACAATCTTATTATTCAAAGGAGATTACAACAATTTTAATTGTCACACATACTCTCAGCTCACCCTATTTTCTCTACACTACCACAATCCTCTATGGGATTACATTTCTTATAGCTGGAGCATAAAACTGAATCATAAATTCCCTCACAACAAATATAGGATGCATTAACTCTTCCTCAAAAAATACTGGAGCTAATATAGCAACTAATCCTATTGTTGTCACATACATGAGATTTTTTCCCAAAATTAATTAACAGAAAAATCTCAACATACTTGAAATGACAATCCAATTAACAAGAAATAGAACAACAACTAATCTATTAAAAAGCTTAACCTACAGGAATGAATTTAGAATCAATCATAACCGAAAGGAATTGAACAGTAATCTTTAACTTAGTAGATGAATTGAACAACAACTTAATCAAATGTAAACACACACTGAACCTAGACTAATGGAATTAGTAATCTTCGTTTAGCATAATAAATATTAACCACATTTATAAGGGAACAGAGATTGCAGTTGTAATGGAACAGTAATCCGAATGACATCAATCATAGTTATAGGTAAACCGTAGCTAAATGAACAACAATACCAATCTATAAATGCACAGCAATGTTACTCTATAAATGAATAGTAGTGTCAATCTATAAATGAAAAGCAATGTCAATCTGTAAATGAACAACATAACATTTCAATTTCGAATAATAATTTTACTATTCAAATACGACAACAAAACAAGTAAATGAAATGTTAAGGAATGGCAGATTACTGAATAGAGCAAGTAAAGGAAATCAAACCACCCACGACTTGTAATCGGAAAGTAATGATACAGGAAGCAAGTGATCCACTAGGGCTGGGCCCTTAGCCACCAGGGATGCACTGCTGCAGTTACTCTAGAATCAAACGATGGAACATCAATGAAGTTTATATATTAATCATAATAACAAAGTTATAGTGATCTCTATTTAAAGAGAGTCAATGATCAAAGTTCAATTTACAGCAGTGAATTCTATAAGTCAATAATGATACCCCCCTGGGCTAGCAACGTTGTCCCTTTTTATACTGGCTAGGTGGAAATACCAAAAATACAGATAGCTTTAAGGTAGCGATCCCTCAGGATCAAGGGATCCTGAGGGATTCACCAGATCTTTAACCTTCAGTTATCTCTTCGTCCTCTTGCGTTGATATTGCATTTCTTCTTCTTTTTCCTGGCCCATGCGCACTAATCTTGATTGCCTCGTCTGGATGCGGTTTCCTGTCAAAGGGACAGCAATTGGTTTTGCCTCGTCTTTTCCTCTGAAATGGCGATCTTCCATTTTCTTCATTTTTTGCATTAATAAAGGCAATAATTAGTCATTTTATGTTAATCACAAATCCCTTTAACTTTATCATAATCCTTCATCATATGCCCATCTTAGAATATAAAGAAATTATGAATTAAAGGAGAAAACAAAGAAATAAGTGGCAATTACATACCTTTTCTAATGCTCAATAGATGCCTGTGTGCATGATCCCTTCCCAAATCCATTCACTGATGAGGTCCTGGATAATGTTGGCGGCCAAGAAGCATATTCATTCACTGACGAGTTCTCTGGGTACCATCAGATCAAGATCGTGCTAGAGGATAGAAGTAAGGTGACCTTCGTGACTAAGTGGGGATGCTTCCAGTATACAGTGATGCTTTTTGGGCTGAAGAACGCGTCAACAATATTTTCGCGTGTAGTCATTGCGGCGTTCAAGGATTTCATTCACAAATTTCTGGAAGTATACTTTGTCAATTGAACAGTGTTTGGACTAGTAAAGCGCTATGTGACAAGTCTATGCTTAATGTTAGACACATGCCGGAGGTACCAAATCATGCTCAATTTGAAGAAATGTTTGTTATGTGTCCCTTTTGAGATCTTGCTGGGTCATGTGGTATGCAAACAAGGCTTGATGGTAGACCCTGTGAAGGTCACGGTCATAATCAATTTGGAGGCGCCAAGGAGTGTGAAACAGTTGTGTGCAATGCTGCGGCACATAGGATACTATAATAAATTCATCAAGAGCTATGCCTAGATCACCGCGTCGATGAAAAAACTGTTAAAGAAGTATGTTACGTTCTATTGGAATGAAGAATACCAAAAGAGCTTGGATGTGCTAAAGGAGAAAATGGTCGCCACATCGATCCTAGTCTTCCCGGATTGGAAGAAGGAACTTCATGTGCATGTGGATGTGTCATGTATTGCGCTAGGAACAGTACTGACATAGGCGGTGAAGGGGACCTGGATCACCCTATAGTGTTCACAAGTAGGAAGCTATCCAAAGCTGAGAAAAATTATTCCATGACAGAGTGTGAAGGACTAGCTATGGTGTACATGCTCCAGAAGTTTAGGCATTATTTGTTGGGAAGACATTTTAAGATGTATACAGACCATTCAGCATTGAAATACCTGGTCAACAAGCCTGTGTTGGGGGGGGGGGGGGAATATATGCAAGTGGCTGTTTTTGTTCCAAGAGTATGATTTTGAAGTTATTGTGAAACTAGGATGATTGAATGCAGGACCTGATTACCTGTCACACATTGAAACTGGCAAAGAGCCTACTAATTTGGAGGAAGGACTACCTAACATGAAGCTCTTTGTAGTGCATGTCATGAACAACATATTTGAAGATATTATACACTTCCTGATGACAGGTATGGATCCGGAAGGATATACGCCAACAGAAGAAGGAACCAGTGGTACGCACAACAGAATTTTCCGTCATTGTAGGGCACTTGTACAAAATGGGATCATATGAAATATAGCGATGTTATGTGCCATAGTTTGAACTAAACAGCATCCTTGTTGAGGCTCATGGCAGAGTCGCAGGAGGTCATTATGCAAGAAAAGCAACAGTGCAAAAGATTCTACACATTGGGTTGTGGTGGCCAACCTTGCATAAGGATTCAAAAGCATATTGTAGGGCATGCGACGCATGCCAAAGGACTGGCAAACCCTCGTGTAGGGATGAGAGGCCTCTGAATCCACAGATATCGTTACAGCCCTTCGAGAAGTGGGAGATTGACTTTATGGGACCAATTTAGCCTCTAGGTAAGAAGACGGGTGCACGGTACACATCACCGTGACTAAGTACTTAACCAGATGGGCGAAGGCACAACCTATGAAGGAATGTACAAGCACAAAAATAGCCAAATTCATCTTTGAGTATGTGTCAACAAGGTTTGTTTGTCCAAAAACTTTAATGAGCAATTGTGGTACACACTTTCTTAATGAGACGATCAGTGAGATGATGGAAGAGCTTCAGGTTTACCACCAAAAGAGCACACCCTATCACTCGCAAGCTAATGGAATGGTAGAAGCATTTAATAAAATATTGGAGAGCATGCTAACAAAGGTTTGCAATGCTCAAAGAAATGATTGGGATGATCATGTGCCCATGGTGCTATGGGATTATAGAACAACTTGCAAGAAGCTGACTGGACAAATACCGTTCGGGTTGGTTTATGGCGTAGAAGTTGTGATGCCAATGGAATACATTGTACCTAGTATGCGCATAGTGGCATTCACAGGAATGGTGGATCGCGGAGCCCTAGAAGAGAGGCTCGCGCAGCTAACAGAAATTGAGGAGCGTGAAAATGCATGGCACGATCAACGCATCAAACTACGCACCTTCACGGTAAATGATTTAGTTCTATTATATGAAAACAAGTTTGATAAATTCCCAGGAAAATTTTGGATGCATTGGTTGGGGCCCTATGTCACCAAGGAGATTACCGATGGTGGAGCAGTTCAGTTGGTAAAGCTGAATGGCGAGCTATTCCCTAGGAGAGTGAATGCAATCAATTAAAGCCATACACTAGTAATCTGGCTAGATGACTACATGGTGGAAGCACAGTCTTAGCACTCTAGGTCGTTGAAAGGAGGTGCGGCACTATAAACTACACTGTCCAGGTTGGGGAACTGTGCGGAATGAAGGAATTTCATAGTGTTAGCAGAAACGTGTGCGAAGCTACTCTATTAAAGAAGGGACCGCGTGGGGAGTTGCACTATCAAAGAAGGGACCATGCGGGGAAGCCAAAAAGTGACTGTTACGGTCAATGTTCATGGCTTGACAGTGGGAAAACGACTAAATGGAGTGAGGGGGGGGGAGAATTTAAGTCAGAATTTAAGGGCAAGATCCATGAAAATCTTCCGCCAATCCAGCATTTATGAATGAAATTTTGGGGGAACAGTTAGATTTGAATTCGAAAATGCCTATAAATTACAAGTGGCTTCCTAACAAAAAACACTTAGCATTTTGAGAATTGTGGTGTTGAGATCTGAGGCGTGTATGAACTGTGAGTAATTTGAAGATTTGATAGTGAGTTCAGCATTTGAGAAGTTTCCAAAGGAAACGCAGAAGTTTTTGTCTAGTATCATGTTGGCGCCTGTAAAAACTGCGATCATTGGAGAAGCAATGGCAGCTGAGGGAATTACCCCAGAAGTAGCAATGGCAACTGAGGGAGTTTCCCCGTAGGTTGCGAGCATCAAAGTGCTGATAGAAGTGCCTAAATCACCGAGGTCACCTAGGCCAAGGCCTATGGGGACCAAAGAGGGTGTAAAAACAAATAAAGATAAGCAGAAAGTGCCACAGCCGATGCACACATCACGCAAAAAGCACCCATAGAAGGAAAAGCCCACTGTGCAGGAGAAGGGCAAGCTAGTTGACCTAGAGCCTAATGAGGATGTTGAAGAAATCCATATGGATGAGGAAGACATTGACATGGGGGTAGAGGATGTTGACGTTGAGGGGTCTGACCCTATCTCTAAACTACCCAAGTACATTCCTCCACACAGAGGCAAGACAAAGGTTCTGAAGGACATTGATGAAAGCAAGGTCACGCTGCATACACCCTTGCTGCCAGACAAAATTGTCTTTGAAGGACTGTGCCTAGGGTGCATCCCCCATTTAAAATTGGAGGATTAGGATTTGGCTAATACAAAGCACTTTTCCCACTTAGCAACATATCAACTCATGTACTGCATCTTCTATAAAGACTCCGGTGTGACCACACTAGACCCAAGAAAGTGGGTAAAAAGGGTGGATAGGGCTGGTCTATTAAACATGATGTGGGTACCGCATTACAACTGCATGCCCATAACCATGATAGTTATCAACCAACTACTGTGCTTGGTGTACAATGGGTGCCTATGGCTAGAGGAGACGATACCGATCACTGACATGCTGATCCATAGGGTCACTCGGCTAATGCATGCAGGAGAAAATCTAGCCATGGAATTTGGCAGAAAGACAAGTTAACCTGACCTGGCTGAAGCAATGAAGGATAAATTTAAGATCACTAAGAAATCAAGTGGCTACTCCATCACTAGCATAACCAACCCCGTAGTCAAGATAGCCGCTCAGATCCTGGCTGGAAAGATTATGAGGAAGTGTCATGCATATGAAGTGTCGGCACCAGTAGTGTCATTAGCAGCCCAGTGCATGGAGGATGTATTGTTCAACTAGGCGCGCTATCTCTGTAGTGAGTTCCTCACGAACTAAAGAGAGGTGTGGGATCAAAGCAAAATGCTTCACTATGCAGGCTACTATTGTCCATAGCGTTGGTCATGTCGGAGTTACCAAAGGATAGTCAGTTTCCTCCAGTCACGCAGGACCTACTAGAAGTGCTGAAGTTCACTTCACTCTAGGCTACGAAGGACCCCCAAAGGGTCAAGGACAGCAAGGTCTTTTGGATCTTGATGGAGATGAATATCCACATGGCCATCAACTGCAAGCCACGGTTGTCACCGACAGTTTTTGATCAGCTGGCAGAGTATGTGGAGTTCAAGGTGGACTTCCACCATGTCTCCATGTGCACGTGGAAGGATTCTGAACAAAAGTGGTATGACCTTCCATACCTGGCCATAGACGATGCGATCACAGTGATCCTCGACCGCTAGCCGGCAGATTGGCACACCACTTCAGACTTGACAGCTAGGTCTAGCAAGTCTACAGCGAAGTGAAGAAAGGAAGAGGCCAGGCTAAAGATGGAACAATTGGCAGAGAAAAGGAAGAAGTAGGCTGAGGAGAAAACCAAGGTGGAGCATGCTACCATGAGGAAAATAGGAGGACAGGAAGAAGAGGTGTAGCATGGCTCTAACAAGATCCATAAGTCTCCTTCCCCAAAGATAGAGGAGGAAAAGGGGCAATCAGAGCAGGGAGGATCGAATAGGGAGACTACTCCGTTCCAGATTAAGTGCACCAGGGAACAAGAGAAAGTAGGGCCACGGAGGAAGTCTAATGCCAATAAGACTTCCCTCTACCCAATCACCTTGACTGAAGGTGATCTAAACAAAATTGGTGATGTAGTAAGGGATGCGACCGCAAAACTGCTACAACAGTTCGAGCAACAACAGAAACAGGGCTTGGGCACCATTCAGACAGGTTTTCACGAGCTACAAATCCAAGCTCGCAAGAGACCAATGTGGGATGGAGTAGCGCAACGTCAACTAGTTTGGTGCTTGGCACCTTAGAAGTAGCAAGGATGGTGCACACACTAGATCCCCAAAAAATAGTGCTGTCGAACGAAGTGCTGACTTCAGAAGTAGAAGGTGACAATGCCACTGTCAACACCCTCAAGGGGGTTGGACTCAAGTTTTCCACACTTCCATGTGAAGCCCTTCACACTTTGCAAGATGGTTTGATCGCGGAACTTCAGGCCCATGAACAGTGCACGCTACACATTATCAATGAGCAGAGGGTGAAAATTGCTCAAATGGATGCACAGAAGAACTCCACTATTGATCTCTTTAAGGCCATCATGGACAATAATGAGTGCACGACCAAGGTTTTGGTTGAGGCATGCAAGTCTATCCCAGAACTAGAAATTCCCGAAGATGAGCCAGTGGATGTGAGAACTCTGAAACTCGTTGCAGGAGTGTGCGACACGAGAACAGAGTTGGAAAAGGTTCAATTTGAACTAAACCTTAAGATTACAGAACTTGAGTTGAAGGCCTAGCCTTCGACTCTACCAGAAGTCAGAGAGGAGTGCAAAGCAATTGTTAAGGATGTCATTGCAGCAATAGATAATGCAGTAACGGATTTCACTGTGCTCTTCGAGCAGTCGCTCAAAGTAGTCACCATCTTACAGGAGGATCCCAATGTGAAGAGGTTGGAAATAGAGGCAAAAGAGCTACAGCAGTGATATGACAAGGTTAAAGCAATGGCCCACGCCATCACCATTACCCAAAGGTTAGCAAAGCTGCAGGAAGCAAAGGTGCTGAAAGAGTAGGTGGCCGCAGCACAGTAGAGGGAAGCATTATTGAAGGCTCAGTTGAAGCCTTGGCTAGATGAAGCATATGTGCTCATGGACACCATTGAAGGCAAACTGGCTAGTCTATAGGAAATGCAGTAGAAAGTACAGGTAGATGGTGCAGGGCTAGCGATGGAGCAGTTGATCGAGCAGATGAAGCACGCGATAACACAGTGCACTACAGAAGTCACAGTGGTACAAGTGGATATGGGAGGTCTTTGCAACAAGATATTCAAGCCAATAGAGTGACTCAAGGGTGAGTCAGTAGATTTGTGTTGGGGGTCCGTTAGGAACAGGTCCCTTGGGGTCAATTTTGGGGTTAAAAGCCCAAGTTTAGGGGCAGAAAGCCCAAATTTTGTAGGAAAGAATGTAAAGTCTCCGCATTTTGTGGCCATGGAGCTCGAAGATATAAGCAGTCAAAAAAGGTTTGCTGCCCTTAGTTTACATAGTTGTGTCAGCTGGATGAGATCTACCCTTGGTCTGCAGACCATGGGATTGTATAAAAAGGGAGTCTTAGAAGAGTCTAAGGGAGCTAAGCCACAAGTTTTGGTAGAGTTTTGAGCAAGTTCATGGATCTGTGAGAGCTAAGAGTGAAGATTCTAAGTGTGGGAAGAGGCTCTGTAGCTGAGTGCACAGAGGCCTAGGGTAGAAGTCTACAGCTGAGTGTGTGGACCCTTGTAGCTGTGTGGACAAGGTAGTCTTAGTTTGTACTTGAATTTGGATTATCAATAAAGAGAAGTATTTTGTAATTATTTGTGTATGCTTTATTTTAGCTCTGTATGAATGTTGTGATTATGTTATGTTGAATACTGGAGTATGAATTAATGCTATATTGATGCATGAATCTATTTATTTTACTTTGTCATATGAACACAAGTAGGAATATATGTTTATGTGAAGATAACCATAATTAATGTTAAAGTAACCAATAACTAAGTGAATCTAAGTAGATACATAAGTAAGAGTAATTACAGAGGCACGCAAGTGCCTGATCTATCTATTTAGGGTTCACAAAGGACGATCAAAGACTTTCGTGGAGGCTTCGAGGATGAATAGGAGAAGTACTTTGATAGCCCTAAAGGGCTTATTGATCCACACGAAGGAAGGTTAGGGCATATACCTAACATCACAACCATCTCAAAGTGTGGAAACTTGGTGCCTACATCCCCCCATACTGCTTTGGGTGAGACTTCAGTCCACGCTCCACAGATTGATGTTGAAAGGGCCAGTAGTGTAGGGATTTACTTGGCTACTTAAAGTTGAACCTAGGTTAGGGCCCACCAAGCCAACACCCTACAACGATGCCAAAATATATTGTAACCCCTAGATAAAACTCTTGGGATGAAAAGAGGTCATTACCAATGGCATCCACACAATTCTTTCAAATATTTATGAATTCTACTCAATTTAAATAAAGATTTATACATTTTTCTATTTGCTTTTGCTCAGAGACAAACCCTTTAAGTGAAATGAAATTTGGCTCTTGGGAGAATTGATAAGGAACTTCAACAAGTCTACATATATGTGGTTACAACCTTTAATTATTGTTGTAGTATGGAAAGAAGAATTGCAGGGAATACAAGATGAGATGTGCAGAGCTAAATAGAATTTTATACACCATATATCAAGCAAAAAGCATGGAATGGAAGAGAACAGAATGTAGATATTGTGGAGTGCTTCATTAAGGATTCTTAGATAAAAATTTACTAGTTTCTTTAGCTATCCAACATTGGTAAAAAAAATTATAAAAACAAATAAGCAGCTACATTACCTGAGTTTCAAAAGAAGAATTACACAATGAAATATTACAGAGAAAGATAACACATACTAAAACCATCAAACATTTGGAATCACTTGAAACTTGTTCATTAATCTCCCAAAAGGGGCCATGCACAAAACAAATCAAAATTTCTAAGAACCAATCTCTAAGACCAAAACTTCAAAACCCCTCGATGAGTTCTTCTATCTCCTTTTAAAGAAAAGATCATCCTTAAAAACAGTTACAAGTAAATGTTAGAATATGCAACTATCTAATTACCCAGTTGTTTCACTATCCAATTTTCTTAGTTGTCTAAGTATCCTCTAACTAAAACTAACACATAATTACAAAATAAAAAGGCCACATATTTAAATATTCACATGGTATGTAGAACTCGGCCTCTAGGGCCCAACAACTAGATCTTCGACTCCAATTCTTTCCTATTGTAGTAGAGTTTCACATATTTTCCAAGAGTTTTTTTGGGGGTTGGAAACTAAGCCATCCTTCATAATGAAACCTGTAGCTCTGACAACTTGGTATAATCAGCCATTGATTCAAATAAATTCTTCATTAACCGTAACAACTAGAATTCGCTTTGTAGGAAGTTGACCACAGTCTTTCCTTTCAACACTACAATATTTTCCAAGGAAAAATCCAACTTGCATTTTGAAGCTGTCATTTCTTTCTCATAGGCATCCCATGGCATCAAGCTTCCATCCATGTTCCAACATCCTGGTAACCCAACTCACTATCTTTGATCAAACCTAGAGTCAATGGAAGCAACAAAATTTTTGGCTGCTTCTAATTTTCTTTAAGTTTGAATACACAGGTTATTTTTCTCAATGCTTCTAGTGATTTCCATAATAACCTCATCCCTATCAACAATATGTATTATTTAAATTTTGTTATTGATTTCTCATTTGGGAATTTGATGATCTTCCTAGCTCTTTGTGCCTCTTTCTGCATTTCTTTCTTGCATGAGTTCATTGCCTCAACAACAATGGAAATTGCAGCCCTCTCTTCACCAACAACTTGAAAATACCCCTAGGTGGAATGAAATTGTTGTATTATATCATACTGTATGACCTTTATTGACTTAGTTAAGGACATATTGACCTTCAATATGCTTCTCATCTCCTTTATCTCTACTTTAGCTACTTTTTATTTTTCAGAAGTTTTCTCATTTTCCATCCTGGCAGACCTCAATTATTTTTCTTTATTGCTCACTTTTGCCTGTGATAGTGTCAACTAATCCTAGAGCTTTCTTGCTTCCTCCTCAAAAAGTGAGAGCCCATTCGTCACCTTTGCTAACTTTTCTGAGGGATCATATGACTCACTAGGAATTACAACAGTACAAATATGGGTTTTAATAGTATGGTCCAATTTGAACCTTTTCCTTTAAGGATATGATTTCCTTATTTCCATCAATCAAGAGATCATTAATTTTTTTTTTCTTTCTCCATAAAATCTACTTCAGTAGCCTGTACAGGCTCTATTGTAGGCATCTTGAGCTTCTTATGGAGAAGAGGCTCTTTTATAAGAGATCTATTTTTCATTCCAAATTCAAGCTAATTACTAAAAGGAAGAAATCTTCACTTAACACATGCAAGAAAATGAATTCACATTAAAGATATTTACAAATATTTACAGCAAATAAATATAATAAACATGGAGAATTAAACTAACATATGCACAAATATGAACATCATACAACAAAGTGTACTTAGCTTGGTATGGGGGCCCTCCAACCTTGCTGGTACACTATTAAAATACTCAGCTACAGCAACTCATTCACTCCAGTGAACACAAAGAAATCATGAAACAAAATCTTTGTCTTCAATTATCTCAAAATAATAATCTTCAAGTTTTTCTCTCTATTCTAACTATGAATGTCTCTCTTTAAACAGGAAAAATAATAACCATATAAGCTAAAAAGTATGAAACAAACATCATTAATGTTATCCCACTTCATCAGGTTGAAGCCATCCATTAGTTACACGAAATCTAGAAGAAATCCAAAAAAATCTTTAAAATGACCCTTTTTAATAGGGATTTTTAGGTGACAGGTCAAGTTTGACCAGCGTTGACAAGGCCTGTATTTGCTCATTTTAACCGAACCAATAGATGTCCATCCATTTATGGTTCCTAATCTTTCCAAATATCTATTCATATTGTGCCCATGTGTCCTACACATATCACTTTAATGGAGCTATTATGGGGATTTTTAATGTAGTCTAAAATTAATTTTAAAACCCAATTTTTACAAAAATTTCTAAAAATTGAAAAACTTAATCTAATTACCTGAATATGAAAAATAAGGGTAAAATGAAGCATATGTGAGTGGAATAGGGTGGAATATGATGGTAAGTAAGTGGGTTTATGATAAACAAAAATGACCAAAATTGAGAGCCAACACGAGGTATGCAAGTATATCTAAATTCATAGTGTGATCTATCACGTGACTTAGAAACCATAAGGTCAATTTAGTTACATTTCTCAAGTCATATTTCCCAAGTAATACTAATATTGAGGCTAAATTGTTTTTATCATATTGAGAAAACAGACACATGGGGTATCTTTTTGTATTTGATGATTTAGTGTCCCTGGAGGTGAAGTCAATGAAAATGAGGCTTGTTGGTTTTTTCTGATAATTGAGTTTTTTATCACTTAGGGAAAACCATCGTTGTGTAAAAAACTCTAAGGTAACCTCAAACCTCTTTTAGGTTGAAAGTTGGCCCTTCAACCCAGAGAGGGATCTCTCTGTAAAACTCAACTACTCTATGGTCACTGTAGTAGAAGGTTTTTCAATTGAGTTCATTGGCCTTAATTAGATCATAGGATAAACATGATTTGGAATTTTACAAAACATACCATTGTGCATGGAGTGCAGTTCCAAACAAGTGAGGTTACATATATAATCAACAAGCTATAAAAAGCATGATAGCATCAAATCCTTTAACTGTTTGAGAAATTAGAAGAAAAGAACTGAAATGAAATAGAGTTTATAACTGACTCAGGAAACAAATACTAATGGTTGATAAATACAATAAAGGGGCATAAATGAAGTCCAATCCTAAATACTAATATTTTCAGATATGAAAGAAAGTTTGTATAACTAAGAGAAAATTGACAGGGAATTACAGCACATGAGTTTCCTACAAAATGCTCATTAAAAACTGTAAATATATACAAGACCACTCAAATATACCATAATGCAAATATGTTTTTCAATCAAATTCCAATCCTTATTCATTCTTCATAAACTATTTTATAGAACTTACATCAACTATTTGCAAAATAATAGTCTCCATAGTAATTACAATAATCTGATATATCTAAAATTTCTTCAAGTTCATGCATGTAAAATATAAAACTTAGATACATTCAGTTTTCCAAAAATAGCTACAGGAAAATATGTTGTGTTGGGTCCCTATAATACTAGTGATTACCCCATTACTATTGTAGTTATACCCCTTATTTATATTTTTGTGCCCCTATTACCCCCATATTGTTATTTCTGTGCCCCATAGAATCCCTCTATTGTTATTTTTGTGGCTTTATATTATTATTGTTAGGTCGGCTAGATTATATTGTGACTCCTTAGACTCCTATATATAGAAAGGAGGTTTTGTCATTTGTATCATCGAATAATTGTTCATTTATGTAATGTAAAGGAGGTTGCCCCCTCGAAGAGGCTGGATTCTAAGGTGTTGATCTATCTTTTCTATATTTTCTTGAGCTGGTTTCATAACATTTGGTATCAGAGCTTTGGATTCTAGGGTTTCGCTGCTCCGAAAAGGTCATCGTGGCATTTTCACTATAACTTTTTTTCTGTGATGTTTCAGACGTCACAAAAAAAACCCATTTTAGAAGAAATCACGTTGAACCTTGGGTCCAAATTTCAGAGCTTTTCACGTGATATTTGCGGAGATATGATCTGAGGAAGTTGGTCTTTTTGCAGACTCCTGAATTACATTCAAAATAGGTGACCTGGGAAAATCGTCATAACTTTCTCTCTGAGAATCAGATTGAAATTTCATCAAAAGGTACAGAAAGAGGACGGACTGTAGTTTCTTGTATATCTTTTTCAGAACCAAAGATCAAAAATTGTACACGTGGCACTTCATACAAGTTCGCTCTTCTGGAAAGGTCTATAATCAGGTCATCTTGGGAGATTGTGCATAACTCTTTCTTGGAGAAGCCAATTTGGATCAGACTGGTGGCATTGGAAAGAGGACACAGAGAGCTACTACAGATCACAAATTAAGAACTAGATGATTGGAAAGTACAGAGATACATCAGAGGCAATATCAAGCTCCTACAAAGTGAAAAAGGTGTCTAGATTTTTTTAAATTTTTACTTAAGCTTGGTTTGAAAATTTATTTTGAAGGAATTCAAAGGGCATAGTAGAGCATTATTATCGGTAACTGATGCCCCGAGGAAATAAAATTCAAACACCTAGTAAGGAACCTGAAAGCTCTAGCATGACTCATGAAGAAGAGGAAGAAATGCTACATGATATATCAAAATTACAAGAACAAGTGCAACAAATGTCACGCTCAAAAAAGTTAATAGAAGCTAAGATAAATGGCGTGGAAGCTAACATGAATGGCATGGAAGCTAAGATGGACAATTTGAAGATAGATTTGAACACAAATTTGAAGACAGGCATGGCAGATTTGAAGACAGATTTGACAAATTTTCTACAAGAAATACTTACTAATGGTGAAAAGGTAGTCAAGGAAACTCATGATGAGAACAAAAGAAATGTTAATCATGATTCCATAGACGCTAATGTTGGATCGAAGAATCACCATATTCCAAAAATCGATATGAGGAAGTTTGATGGCAAGGATCCCGCCACATGGATATTACAGATGGAGCAATTCTTCAATCTCAATAATGTGAAAAACGCACAAAAGGTATGTATGGCAACTGTATATTTGGAACCAAATCAGTTTGTATGGTATCAATGGCTTTGTTCTCGTAAACAATTTATCACTTGGGCAATTTTTACGGAAGAATTGATAGCACATTATGAGGATACAAAAAGCAACACTTTTTTTAGCCAATTGATAAGTCTCAAACAAAAGGGTTCAATAATGGAGCACATTGAGGAGTTCCAAAAATTGAACATAAGGGTAAAAGATATTCCAGAGGAGCATAGGATTGATGTGTTCATAGGGTCTTTAAAGGATAATATCCAACATGATGTTCGCCTTTGGGAACCTGATTCATTAGAGAAGGCATTCAGGTTAGCAAGAAAAATGGAAAGCAAAATTATGGCAACTAGGAAGCATACCACTCACAACTATAAAGACGGAAGTGTTGTTGCCCCTAGTCTTCCACAACCTACAAGGTTGACACCACAACAATTGGAAGAAAAAAGAGAAAAAGGGCTTTGTTACAATTGTGATAGAAAATACACAAAAGGTCATAAGTGTGCTGAGAAGAAATTATTCTACATAGATTGTGAAGAGGAAGAAGAAAAGGAGAAAGAAAGGTCAAAAGAAGAGGATATACTCCAGGAACAAAGCCTAGATGAATAACAAATAAATCCGACCATATTTTGTAATGCATTGGCAGGAATTACCACTCCTCAAACCATCAAGATAGAAGGACAAATCAAGAAGAAAAAGGTAATAGTTTTGATTGATTCAGGAAGCACCCACAATTTTATTCATTGTAGGGTAGCAAAAGAATTGAATTGCTTCCTATATCCAGCACCAGAGTGTCAAGTGATGATTGCAAATGGAGGAACAATAAATTGCTCTAGAAAGTGCCATAATATCAAGCTATCCATGGGAGAATATGTATTGACTAGCCCAATGCTTTCCATTCCAATGGGAGGTACTGATGTTGTACTAGGAGTCCAATGGCTACAATCCTTGGGTACAATAGCTTTTAATTTTCAAGAACTTTTCATCAAATTTTCTATGGAAGGAAAGGAAGTTGAATTAAGGGGTATTGCAGGGAAACCAGGAAAGATAATAAGCTCTAATGGCATGACAAAGCTTCTAAAAAGGGAGAAAAGAGGTGTAATTGCACAATTATGTTCGCTAGATGTTTCCACATTGGAATCATCTATTTCTCCAGATCTCCAAAAAGTCTTGGACAATCATTCCAAGGTATTTGAGACTCCCAAAGGTCTCCCACCTATGCGTGATCATGATCATGCTATTCATCTGATTCCAGGAAGTGTTCCTCCAAACATCAGGCCATACAGATATCCCTATGTCCAAAAAAGTGAAATTGAACGTATGGTTGCAGAAATGCTAGAGGCTGGTATAATTCAACCGAGTCAAAGTTCTTTCTCAGCTCCAGTAGTATTGGTGCACAAGAAGGATGGATCATTGCGCATGTGTCCGGATTATAGGGAGCTCAACAAGATCACTATTAAAGATAAGTTCCCCATTCCTGTCATTGATGAATTACTAGATGAATTGCATGGATCAATTTACTTCACCAAGTTGGATCTTCATTCGGGATATCATCAAATCAGAATGAAGATTGAAGACATTCCGAAAACAACATTTAGAACTCATGAGGGTCATTATGAATTTTTGGTCATGCCTTTTGGCCTTACCAATGCACCTTCAACATTTCAAGGTTTGATGAATTCAATTTTCAAACCATTCCTTAGAAAATTTGTGTTAGTATTTTTTGATGATATACTAATCTACAACAAGTCTTGGAAGGGTCATGTTGAACATGTTGACAGGGTGCTACAACTATTGGAGGAGAAACAATTATATGCAAAAAGATCCAAATGTTTCTTTGGAGTCCAG
This sequence comes from Pinus tabuliformis, assembly GCA_031772625.1. Taxonomy (NCBI): domain Eukaryota; kingdom Viridiplantae; phylum Streptophyta; class Pinopsida; order Pinales; family Pinaceae; genus Pinus; species Pinus tabuliformis. The sequence continues at coordinate 619,804,590 of CM062805.1, forward strand.
GAGGTGGAAAATTTGGGTCATATTGTATCTCATGAAGAAGTTAAGGTAGACCCTAGCAAAATTAAAGCCATTAAGGAATGGAAAATCCCCACATCCATAAAGCATCTGCGAGGATTACTTGGGTTGACAGGGTATTATCGCAAGTTTTTTAAGAATTATGGGAGAATAGCAGCACCTCTAACAACATTATTGAAGAAAGATTCATTTTCATGGACTCCGGAAGCAACAAAAGCCTTTGAACATCTTAAAGAGGCAATGTGCCAAGCACCGGTCTTAGCTACACCAGACTTCACAAAAACCTTTATTGTGGAATGTGATGCTTCAGGAAATGGAATTGGTGCTGTTCTAATGCAAGATGAAAGACCTATTGCTTTTGAAAGTCATCCAATCAAGGGGAAGTTTTTAAGCAAATCTATTTATGAGAAGGAAATGTTGGCAATACTCCATGCACTTAAGAAATTTCGACCCTACCTAATGGGAAGACACTTCAAGGTAAAAACGGATCATGATAGCCTTAAATACTTTTTAGAACAAATATTATCCTCTGAAGAGCAACAAAAGTGGGTCACAAAGATGTTGGGTTATGACTTTGAAATCATCTACAAAAAAGGGAAGAAAAATGTGGTGGCAGATGCACTCTCAAGAAAGGATGAGGATGTGGAAGCATTGTTGTGTGCCATTTCTATTATCCAACCAGATTGGATAAACGAAGCAAGGGAGGAATGGAAGAATGACGAAGAAGTGTGGGCACTTATTCGAAAGCTACAACAAGATTCCAGTACTTCTGATACATTTAGCTGGCAAAATGATTCGTTATGGTACAAAGATCGCTTATACCTCTGTAAGAATTCCCAGCTAAAACAAAAGATTCTTATGGAATTGCACACTTCTCCCTTAGGAGGGCACTCAAGATTTTTAAAAACTTACCACAGGGTTAAGAAGGAATTTTTTTGGGATGGCCTTAAATCAAATATTCAAAAGTTTGTGGCGGAATGTTTGGTTTGCCAACAAAATAAAGTTGAAACAATTAAGACACCGGGTCTGTTACAACCTTTATCCATTCCAAGCCAACGTTGGGAGGAGGTTTCAATGGATTTTATCACAGGTTTACCCAAGTCTGAGGGAAAGAGTGTCATCATGGTGGTAGTTGACAGACTTACCAAGTATGCACACTTTTGTGCATTATCAGATCCATTTAAAGCCAGTACAGTTTCTACTGCATTTATGGAAACAGTTCAAAAGCTACATGGAAACCCAAAGATTATTGTAAGTGACAGAGATCCCATTTTCACTAGAAATTTTTGGACAGAATTATTTTCTTGTCTTGGTACTCAGTTAGCTCATAGCTCATCTTATCATCCTCAATCTGATGGGCAAACTGAGATAGTAAACAAATGTTTGGAAGGATATCTTCGTTGCTTTGTATCTAATAAACAGACATAATGGGTCAAATGGTTACCTCTGGCTGAATGGTGGTATAACACTTCCTTCCATTCAACAACAAAAATGACCCCATTTATGGCACTTTATGGGTATCAAACACCATCCATCACATCATATTTAAGAGAAAATTCTAAGGTTCAAGCAGTGGAACATCACATCGAACATCAACAACAAGTCCTTCAACTCTTAAAGGATAACCTCGTGTTGGCACAAAATACAATGAAACAATAGGCAGATCAACATCGCAGTGAAAGAAGTTTTGATGTAGGTGATTTGGTATTCCTACGGCTACAACCATATAAGCAAATGTCCCTAAAGCAAGCTAAGAAGGATAATAAATTATCACCAAAGTATTATGGTCCATACAAGGTGTTGCAAAATATTGGTACTATGGCATACAAATTGGAGCTTCCTGCAGATTCTCGTTTGCACCCAGTTTTCCATGTTTCATGTTTAAAGAAGGTTATAAGCGACAAGCTCCCAATTCAAACAATATTTCCAGAACTTGACGAGGAAGGAAAAATTATATTGGAACTGGAAGCAGTCACAGAAACAAGAACTCGACAACTATGAAATCGATCAATTTCAGAGTATCTTATCAAGTGGAAGAACTTATCCGCTGAAGATTCCACATGGGAGGATGAGAATTTTATGCAGAAGTATCTAGAACTACTCAAGCATTGAGTACAACACTTTTTTGAAGGAGTGGGGCATGTTGGGTCCCTATAATACTAGTGATTACCCCATTACTATTGTAGTTATACCCCTTATTTATATTCTTGTGCCCTTATTACCCCCATATTGTTATTTTTGTGCCCCATAGAATCCCTCTATTGTTATTTTTGTGGCTTTATATTATTATTGCTATGTCGGCTAGATTATATTGTGACTCCTTAGACTCCTATATATAGAAAGGAGGTTTTGTCATTTGTATCATCGAATAATTGTTCATTTATGTAATGTAAAGGAGGTTGCCCCCTCGAAGAGGCTGAATTCTAAGGTGTTGATCTATCTTTTCTATCTTTTCTTGAGCTAGTTTCATAACATGTTGATATATAGGTGAAGTAAAATACCTCTTAAACTATCTTCCTTAGAAAAATAAACATGTCCCTAACTGATAGCTCACCATCCTAGTTAGAAAAATAGGTCACTTTGTAAAACATGTCCAAAACTCCTCCAAAACTTATTTTTTGTCCATCCTTATTTCCTTCGAACCTCCTAGAAAAAATGTTGATATTGTTGTTGTCAACTTCATCGGTTTCTGCTTTGTAGATTTCGTTGATGGACTGAATATCAAAATTTTCTTTTTCACTTGATTTCAAAATTTTTGACAATAGGAAGGTCAACATTTTTTCTTGTCTGAATATCGCTAACAATGGAGATGTCAACACTCCCTCTTCACTCCAAACTCATTGACAGACTGACTATCTACTTTCATTCCTGTATCGTTTTCTATCCATCGGCACATAATTTCACCCCAAAATAACTGATAGTGGATCTATCAAATTTATAAAAAAACGTTGGCGATTAGAATGTCATCTCTCCCGACTATTCTGCTACATATAAAATCTATAAGGATGACTGTTAGGGATAAAAATGAAAACCCTCTTTCATGAAATAGATAGGTAAAAATCCAAGTTTTATCCCCCAAGCATCTTACCTAAGAGTACTACTTGCCTTGAGAAATACATCCACCTTCTCCAATATTTGGTTTTTTCTTTTCCTTGTCTCCATATATCCCTTTTTCATAGTTTCTTTGCCTCTTCTCTTCTTAGAGCCTATATCCTTCTTCTTATTGATGATGAGGTCCTTTAGTGGCATGTTGTCAACATGAATCACCTCCTTGGCCAACTCTAGGTTATTTCTGATTTTGATTTTATATCTTAACTTATTAGTTGGCCTTGTATGGGGTCTCTTCCCACCCTTGAAAACTTCAAAAAATGTCTCCTCCTCTCACTTTCAACCTCTACTTCTTTGCCTTTAGGAACCTCTATTTGAGTTGTGTCTGTAGGGGAAGTTTTGAAAGGTGGAGTCAAAACTTGGGAAGAGTTGATATCAACATGTGGGTTTACAGGGGATACAAGGCTTGGTTTATGAAACTTGACACTTTTCCTTTGGTAAAATTTATAAATATTTGGACCAAATGATGTAGATGGAACTTATAGGTTTTTTGGCTAGGAGGTGGCTCAATAGGAGCTTGACCTTTAGTTTTCTTCTCTTTTTTGGAAGTATTTTTTCTACTTGTTCATCTCTTAAGGAGTTCAGGTTGAAAACCTACCCAAAAAAGGAAATGGCTCCAAGTTCTTTCTATCTTGGCTAGCTGGTTTTTGATTAACAGTTTTATCAGGGCTTTATGGTATACAAAATGGGAAGAGGGATATGTGCAGGCCTTGAACCTAATTTCCATATGTTTAAGGCTTTCTAACAAATAAAAACATGGATTTATTCTAATTTGACCAACAAGATATGCGACGAAATAAAAATGGTGGAGGTTTACCTGATTAAACGTCCTTCACAAGTAAAATATTAATGATAGAGCTGTAAAGGGACATGCCATTTGTTCTACAACCATGCCTTTTGAACTCTAGATCTCCAATTTTTCCCTATGAATTCTTCTTTGAAGAAGAAAGGGACATTGATCCCTGCCAACACATGGTTGTGGAAAATCCTCTCTCCGTCTACTGGTAAGGTTGTGGCCTCATCAATGGTTTTCTTTGTAATTGAAAATGAAAAGCCTCCCACCTCCACATGATTTCCATCGAATCCCCAAGAAAAAGACCAAGCCACTGCATTGTGGTAGTCAGTATAGTGGTGGAAGAATTTTTTACAACTAGCTTGTTGAAATAACTAATGAATTTTGAGGTATATGTCTAGAAAATTTGGCACTTTGGGGTCGAACCGGTTCACTTTGCCTCCTTTCCACATCGCGCTATGTGGTCTTCCCAATATTTGATCTTGAATTCATATGAGAAAAGCGATTTTCAATGCCAAGTGTGATTGACTCTAAATTAACAAAAAACAAATTGTTGATGGGACAATGTAAAACAAACCAACATGTGGATGAGATAATACAGTTGGCGAGTGAATAATCATGGAGTTTTAGGTTATGATTATGAATGAATTTTGTATCATATGGTAAGATCATATTAAATGACATTCACTCATTGCAGGTAAGGAAAAATGGTTGACCGATGCTTTTACCCATTCAAAAAAGATAGAGAGACGTTTCAATAAAAACGTTGATGCTTATGTGGTCAGTATAGTCATTACTTTTTAAATTTAAAAACTGGTTTTGGCACTGAAAGTTAGCATGTCAGCCAAAATGAAAATTGTTGATACACCCGTTGTTAGTGAATTCCTTCACAAGGCCATATCAAATCACTAAAATGTTAATAGCCCCATTATCTGTAGTTTCCCTATTTTATTAAAACTAAAATGTTGACATTGAGGCTGTCAACATTTTCTAAAAATATAAAAAACAAAATTTATTGTGATAATAGCTAGCTCCACAAGGATGTTGTCAACCAATGACGGCAGTAAGAACTCCCCATAGACCATTTGCCTCATCCATTACAAACACTAGCTCAAAAAAATTTACTGACTCAAAAATTAGGATATCATCTTTTAAAAGATGATCTTTTATAGACTCTAAACTTGAAAACATATAATTGTTTCTAAAAAGAAGCGATGAATAATAGCAGAACCTCAGGCCTTCGCTTCAGGCTTCAAGTCCCTTAAAATATTCATCCACACTTGCACATTTTTTTTCAAATATATGGATATGTACAATGAAACTTGAAAATCATTCTGTGTTTAAGAGTTATAATGCTTTAGGAAACATCCATTTACTGGACCTCCAGGAAAAAATTCTCCTTGTGGACCTTCTAAGATGAAACTATTCTTACCACGGAAAGCTACAATTTTGTATGGCCCTTTGCAAATGTTCTCAAACTTCTCATGCTTACCCTTATCCTCAATGCAAGCATTCCATTTTAAAACAAAGTCTTGGCATTTAAAGTCACCCTCTTTAGATTTTTTGCCAAAAACTTTCTTAATCTACTCTTGTACTTCATGATATTTTTCATACACTCCCTCTCTGGTTTCTTGCACTTCAATTAGCTAATTTATCCTTCTTTGTGGCCAATTTGGTTCCTCCCCCAATTCTTGCAAATATTTCATAACAGGTATTCCAATTGAAACAGGAAACAATGTGTCAACACCATATACTAATTAGAAAGGTGAAGTGTTGATTGACCTCTTAGTACTAACTCTATCTGCCCATAAAGACAACTTGAGTTTTGTGTGCCAAGCCTTTATGTTATATTCTAACAGCTTTTTAATAATTTTGACCAAACTCTTATTAGAGGATTCTTCCAGTTCGTTACCTTGAGGTTAATACGTTTTGGAATGGCTAAGCTTGATACAATAGTCTTCAGGGAATTTTACTAATCTCTTAAACTTAAAGAATTGTGCATTATCAGTAATAATACTCTTTGGGCAACAAAATATAGAAAGAACATTTTCTAAGAATTGAATAACCACAAGGTCAGTAGCTTGCTTGCTCAGAAGTTTCTCAGTCCACTTCGTGAATTAATATTTCCCTGTCAAAATCCATCTATCTCGCATTGATGATGTCAAATGAATTTCACCTATAAATTCAAGGCCCCACTATTGGAAAGGTGCCTCCATAGAGATAGGTTTCAAAGGCAAAGACATTATTTTTGACTTACCCTTAAACAACTGACATGTGTGACAAGCTGCTACTTCCTTTCTAACCTCAGAAAATAGAGTAGGCCAATAAAATCCAACTCTTAAGATTTTATCTGTTGTGGCCTTCTAGTAATGATGTCCCCCACATGCTCCTTCATGAAAGTATTTACTCATTTTCTTGGCTTCGTCTTCTAGTAGGCAATTCAATAAAATACCTTGAGGATCCTTCCAATACAAATAACCATTTAAAATACAATATTTAACAGATTTCAATCTCAAAATTCTAACCTGTGTTTTATCTATTCCTAGTGGTACTTGTAAATTTTGCAAAATGTAAAAAAATTCAACACACCATGGACATTGTTTAAAACAATCTTCAGGTTTAACAATTGATTCTTCACCTAGCAGATCTGATAATTCAAAAATAGGATTTATACCAACAACATCAAGAATTATTTCAGTCATTAGTCTAGCCAAACCCTATCTTTTAATTAACTTGGTAGGTTTTATTTCCAATTAAAACTCTAACATTTTAGCAATCCACATCCCTCTTCTGCCGTCATTGTCTTCCTGTACTAAAATACTCTTTATTCTAGCATCTGGCACATACGCAATCACATGAGAATGCAGAATAAAAATCTAAAATATTTTATTGCTTTGATTAACGCATAAGCCTATTTGTCTATAATGTTGTACTTTAGTTCATCATCCCTCAACACCCTGCTAAAAAAGGAGATGGGTTGTTCTTGACCTACCTCATTCTTTTGAAGAAACACACCAGAGATAGTGTGTTCAAAGGCAAAAGAGGAAATCATGAAATCCTTTGAAAATTTTGGATGAATGAATAAAGGTGCTTGGCCTAAATCTCTCTTGATATCATTAAAAGAATTATTTTCTTGCTAAGTCCACTTAATTTCGCTCCCTTTCTTAAGCATATATGTTATTAATTTTAAATTCATGCAAAAATTGGAATAAAATGCCGCAGAAAATTTACTTTACCTAACCAAGATTGCACTTCCTTCTTGTTTATTGGATACTCAAATTTTTGGATTTTTGTCACTCTGCTAGGGTATATTTTCATGTCATCCTTTGATACTATGTGTCCCAACAACTTTCCTTCATGGTGAAATGGAATTTTTTTGGATTTAGAGAAACTCCAAATTTCCTGCACTTGCTAAAAACTATCCTCAAATGTTTTAGATGGGAAAATTTAGGTTTTGAGAAAACAATAATTTCATCTAGGTAAATTACCAAAAACTTATCTCTTTCGCCAACTTAAGTGATTTCCATTGCGTGTTGAAAAGTAGCTTTGATATTCATGAGTCTGAATGGAATCTTAGAATACATGAATGTACCCCACGGTGTGGTGAAGGCAGTATTCTCCTGATCTTTTGGGTCAACTATGATTTGATTGTATCCTACAAACCTATCCAACATGGAAATCCTTTCTGCACCAACCACCTTCTGTAGAATGTGATCCATTTTTGGCAAAGGATAATTATCCTTTAGTGAAACTCTTTTTAAATTTATGAAATCCACACACAGGCGAATTTTCCCACTTTTCTTCCTCACCAGCACCAATTTTACTACCCAATTGGAAAATCTGAGTGGAATGAGGATTTTTGTAGCTATTAGTCTCTTTACTTCATTCTTAATCAGTGGCAGTAGATTCAAATTGATCCTTCTTAACTTTTGTTTAAATGGTTTTTCATCCTCCTTAAGTGGTATAGTATGCTGGATGATGGACTGATCATAAATCTTCAAATCTTCGTACCTCCAAGCGAATATATCAACAAACTCTTTCAATAATTCTGCATATTTTGGTTTCTGCTCCTTTTTCAAAGTATTAGAAACTTTGACTATCTTTGGGTCATTTTCAGTCCCTAAATTGTAATCCTCCATCTCACCATCACTTGGCAAAATTTTAGGTTTCACTACTACATCATTAGAATCAAACAATCCTTCTAAAGGAACCAAACCTCTAGGAATTAGATTGTTACTTAACTGAGTAATTTTTTGTCTAGCCACAGTGTTCAAAAAGACTATTGTCTTAGAATTCTTATCTGTAGTTTCATCTTCATTATTTTCTATTAGAGTGGTGAGAAATTCATCTGTTCTTTCTAGAAATATTTTGATTTTCTTATCATATTCAAACACCTAACAATGCTTTGTAGTATCTGGAATTGAAGGCCTATGTCTAACCTTTATCTCATAATTTTCATTTGGATGTCGGAATTATGAATGCACTAGTTGATGTTGCTAAAGAATCTACTATTCCATTCTCTTCTCTTGATACCAGTGAAATATCATGTTCAAAAAAAAAGTTATAAAATAAATACCAAAATTAATTTCTGTAGGCTCTCATTCTTGGATGCTTAGTTTGATAGATAACTTTGACTTGGTTCACAATCATTTCTAGGTCTCCAAAAATGTGAATTTTCTACACATTTTTCTCTCTTAATAAATTTAACCCAATAATGAGAGCTTAATACTCTGTTATATTATTTGTACAGTCAAAATGCAATTTAAATGAATGTAATTGACTTGTACAATCTGGTGGAACAATCCATACTCTGGCTCCAAAACCTTTCTCACAAGTGGAGCCATCAAAATGTAATTTCCAGACTTCATCTGAAAAAATTTTAACATGTTCCTGTTGAACATTAATTTCATTTTTTTGTTGATATTTATCCCTCAAAACAACAATCATTGAATAAAATATATGATCCTAGTTCTGTGTCTACTGTATAGATTGGATGATTATTCAGTTGGGTTATGTTGCTCACCATATATGCCATTTTAAGCTCTCAGGAAAAAATTTTCATTTCACCAAACAATGATATAGAAGCATAGGTCACGTCCATCTATAAAGTTCCTCCCAATCTTGCTGCCCAAGATCGGGATAACAACATGCCAAATCTAGTTGGAATGTTTGCTACTACTATATCCATCAATACACTCTTAGCAGGAATCTGAGCTAAGGTGACAACTAAATCCTTTATCAACCCTAGGAATTTTACCTTTCTAGAATCAAAGGAGAATAAACCTTTGTAGGTTCTGGTAATTTGGAGTCCTAGATGGTCCATGACTGACTTAGGAATGAGGTTATGTGAAGCTTTGGAATCTAACATGGTGTTGTGAAGAATCATATCATGTACATTTAGACTTACATAAAATGGGTGTATGTCATCATTTGAACTAGTGACATGTGGGCCAAAAACAAATTCAGGAGCATCATCATCTAGGTTTAAAGAATCTTGTGAATTTATGTTGACTTGATTAATTTTTGAATTTTTAATCATAGTAGAAATTATTTTCCTATATTTCTCATTTCTCAAAAGTTCAGCAAAAGGAATGGATACTTTCAACTTACTAATTTCAGACTCCATATTAAAGGTTGACTGTAATTTTTCTGCATCTTTGGTCTCCTTTTTTGCTTCTTCTATCTTTTTTGGATTGTCCTTCTTTGGCTCCTTTGGTTACTTCAAAATCTCTTTTCTAGGTTCATCTTGTTTTTCAGTTGTTGTCTTTTTTGGTGGAGAATTGATAGGGGCATTCTTATTTATGAGGTTATACTACCTTTGGAAATTTTCCACCGCATTATTATACCCCTATTGATAAAAAATCAAAATCACAGAGATGAACATTTTCTTTTTCTCCTGAGCATCCAGCAGAAATGTCATGTTCCTCTTTGGTGGAAAACACTTGGGTTTCTTTGTCATCGAAACACTCAATCCTATGATATTTTTCATCAATAGTATCGTCATCAACAAAATATTCTGGAAAAGGAGGTCGAACAACAGGTTGTTGTTCTTGAAGAGCTTTATATTCTCTAGGACAATTTTGAGCATCCTGGGATCTCCTGAAATTCAGATTTCTAACTTGAGGATGATTTTCACCTTGGGGAGGGGTCAATTTATCCACCAAATTCTCCATAGTTTTCAACATCACATCAAATTACAAGTCAAGAGATGAAGAGAAACCTTCTTTAAAAGCCACTCTTTTTTCAACCTTCATTTTTTCTTTCATTGCCGATAAATTGTCCTCCACTCCAATTACATTACTCTGCATTTGCTCTAAAGTAGAAATATTTCTTTCATGGAGCTGATAAGCCAAATCGGCATCAAAAAAGTCAGGATAGTGTAATAAATCTAAACTAGGAGGAGGTTTGATCTCAGTTGGAATAGAATTATAAATCTTATTAAACCTAATCGTGAATTCTTGAAAAAATTATCCTATGTTCCTTTTAAGGGCATCATACTCGGCTAAAATATGCAAGGGGCTCTTCTTCACTTTCCATCTAAAGAGAAACAACTATTAGAATTGATGAAAAGTATTGATACTAGCTGCAAGTAAATATATGAACCATTTCTTCACCTCACTTGACAGACTTTGTGCAAAAAGTCTCAGTTTAATTTCCTCATGGTCAACTTCTTCTATATCTATAAAATCATTAAGTTTGTTTACATGGTGCTCAACTATATAATATTCAGTACCATAAAATTGAATAAGACATTGTCCATAATTCTGTGGGAGGTCTTGGATCGACCCTCCAAGATCCAAAGGTGTATATTAGGCAACCATAGGGCTTATATGTGAAATTATAGTAACAACAGGGCTAAGGACAACAAAAGTCACAAGTATTGAGATTGTTGGAATGGAAGTTGATGGAATATGCTTTTGAAAAACTCTAGATGACAAATGAGTAGTTGAGGTAAACAAATATGGGATGAAATAAGGAAAATTTGGAGATTTAGGAGTGGCTTCTTGAAGTTCCTGGACTTTTTGTTCCAATTTCTGAAAATGACACAAAATCTCAAAATATTGGGGTAAAAGATCTCTAGTTCTGGGATAGAGGGCCCAGGCATGAAATTCATAAGATCTACTGGATCAAGAACAATTTCTGATAAAATACTCTCGGACCTAAATCTACGTAAATTACTTTCAAATTTGATATCTAGCACCAAGTCTTCAAAATTTTCAAGCTTTGCAAGTAGCGAAAAATATCTTTCTAAATCAGCCTTACCTATTTCCTTAGGAGTATTTTTCATGAACAACTTTTTTGGGCATGACAAAATCTGAGGTGGATTTGTATTAGGGCTCCTTCGATTATAAATTCCTGTATGAGCCAGAACTCCGTCAATTAGAACCCTTCAAATCATAATGTGGAGTCTTCATAGAAAACAACCTGCAACCAAACTGATAGACAAATCTTTGTTTGCCCTCAGAGAGCTGATATTTAATAATCACATCATTAGGGGAAAAAATATGCTTCTCATTCCCCAACAACAACACCAAAATGTTATCACTTAAAGAAAACCCTGGCTGCGGGAAAAATCCTAAGGTAACCTCAAACTTCTTTTAGGTTGAAAGTTTTCCCTTCAACCCCGAGAGGGGTCTCTTCCTAAAACTCAACTACTCTATGGTCACTATAGTAGAAGTTTTTGCAATTAAGTTTGGTGGCCAGATTTAAATCATAGGATAAAATTGGTTGGGAAGTTTACAAAACATACCATTGGGCATGGAGTCAAGTTCTAAACAAGGTTACAAATCTAATGAGCAAGTTATAAAAAGCATGATTGCAGAAAATCCTTTGACTGTTTGACAAATTGGAAGAAAAGAATTGAAATGAAACAGAGTTTATAACTGATTGAGGAAACAAATACTAATGGATGATAAATACAAGAAAGGAGAATAAATGAAATCCAATCTTAACTACTAACATTTCTAGACATGAAATAAAGTTTTTATAACAAAGAGTAAACTGGCAGGGAACTACAACACTTCAGTTTCCTACAAAATGCTCATTAAAAATTGTAAATATATTCAAGATTTCTCAAATATACTAGAATGCAAATATGTTTTTCAATAAATTCCAACCCTTGTTCATTCTTAATAAATTGTTTTATATAACTTACATCAACTGTTTGCAAAATAATAGTCTCCATATTAATTACAATAATCTGAGATATATAAAATACCTTCATGTTCATGCATGTAAAATATAAAACTTAGATACACTCAGTTTTTCCTAAAAAAACTACAGGAAAACATGTTCATATATAGGTGAAGTAAAATATCTCTTAAATTGTCTTCCTTTGAAAAAGAAACATCTCCATAACTAATAGCTCAACATCCTAGCTGGAAAAAAAAGGCCCTCTCCAAAACATGTCCAAAATTCCTCCAAAACTCCTTTTATATTCGTCCTTCTTTCTTTCGAACCTTCTAGAAAAAACGTTGATATTGCTATTGTTAGCTTCACTGGTTTTGTTCTTTGTATATTTCGCTAATAGATTGACTGTCAGCATTTTCTTTTCTGCATAATTTCAAAATCGAACAATAGGAAGGTTAACGTTTTTACTTGTTTGAATATCGCTAACAACGGAGATGTTAGTGCTCTATCTTTTCTCCAAAATCATTGACATACTGAATGCCGACTTTCATCCCTGTATCATTTTCTATCCACTGACACACAATTTCGCCCCAAAACAGCTGACAATGGATTTGTCATATTCATCAAAAAAACGTTGACGATGGGAATGTCAGCTCTCCCACCTTTTCTACTGCATATAAAAACTATTAGGACGACTGTCAATGATAAAAATGAAAACCCTATTTCATGAAATATATAGGTAAAATTCTAAGTTTTATCGCCCAAGAACCTTAGTTGAGAGTACTAGCTTCCCTGAGAAATGCATCCACCTTCTCCAATATTTGTTTTTTTCTTTACCTTGTCTCCATAGGTCCCTATTTTCATAGTTTCTTTTCCTTTGCTCTTCTTAGAGCCTGTATCCTTCTTCATGTTGATGATGAGGTCCTTCAGTGGCATGTTGTTAACATAAATCACCTACTTGGCCAACTCTAGGTTATTTCTGAGTTTGATTTCATATCTTAACTTGTTAGTTGGCCTTGTATGGGGTCTCTTTCCACCCTTGAAAACTTTAAATAGTGTCTCCTCCTCATCACTTTCGACCTTTTCTTATTTTCCTTTAGGAACCTCAATTTTAGTTTTGTGTGCAAGCAACGTTTTGAAAGGAAGAGCCATAGCTTGGTAAGAACCAATATCAACAAGTGGTTTTACACGGGATACAGGATCTGGTTTATGAAGCCCGTCACTTTTCCTTTGGTAAACATTAGGAATCTTTGGACCAGATGATGAATATGGAACTTATAGGTTTTCATGGCTAGGAGGTGGCTCCATAGGAGTTTGAACTTTAATTTTCTTCTCTTTTTTGGTAGCCTTTGGTGCTCCTCTTCATCTCTTAAGAGGTTGAGGTTGAAAACCTCCCCAAAAAAGGAAATGGCTCTAAGTCCTTTCTAACTTGGCTAGCTAATTTTTTATTAACAATTTTATTAGGGCTTCATGGTATACAAAATGAGAGGAGGGATCTCTATGGGCCCTAAACCTAGCTCTCATATGTTTAAGGCTTTCTAAAAAATAAAAACATGGATTTATTCTGATTTCACTAGCAAGATATGGAGGAAATAAAAATGGTAGAGGTTTACCCAATTAAACCATCCTTCTCAAGAAAAATATTGTTGATAGAGGTGTAAAGGGACATGCCATTTTTCCTGCAACGACTCCTTTTGAACTCTAGCCCTCCAATTTTCCCTCTAAATTCTTCTTTGAAGAAGAAAGGGACATTGATCCCTACCAACACATGGCTATGGAAAATCCTCTCTCCATCTACTAGTAAGTTTATGGCCTCAATAATGGTTTTCTCTCTAATTGAAAATGAAAAGCCTCCCACCTCCATGCGATTTCCATCTAACCCTTGAGAAAATACCGAGCCACTGCATCATGGTAGTCAGTAGAGTGGTTGAAGAATTTTCTCCAACCAACTTGCTAAAACAAGTGATGAATTTTAGGGTATATGTCTAGCAAATATGGAGCTTTGGGGTCAGATAGGTTCACTTTGCCTCCTTTCCCCATTGCGCTATGTGGTCTTCCTAGGATTAAATCCTGAATCCCTTTGATAAAAATGGTTTTCAATGCCAAGTGTGACTGAATCAGAATTAACAAAAAAAAAATTGTTGATGGGACAAGGTAAAACAACTCGACATGCGTATGAGATAAGAGAGTTGGTGAGTGAATAATCATGAAGTTTCAGGTTATGATTACGAATGAAGTTCGTATCATATGGTAAGATCATATTAAATGACATTCATTTATTACAGCGAAGGAAAAATGATTAACTAATACATTTACCCCTTCAAAACGGATAGAAACATGTTTCAATGAAAACGTTGATGTTGATGTGGTCAGTATAGTCATTACTTTCTAAATTTAAAAATTGGTTTTGGCACTAACAGTTGGCCTGTCAGCCAAAATGAAAATTGTTGATACACCCATTGTTAGTGAATTCCTTCACAAGACCATATTAGATCACTAAAATGATGATAACCCCGCTATTAGTAATTTCCCTATTTTATTACAACTAAAATGTTGACACTAAGACTATTAGCATAATCTGAAAATATAAAAAATGAAGTTTATTGTGACAATAGAGTCAAATCTAGAGACAATGTGTCTTCATGGAATGAGTTTGGGTCTTGAACATCAGGGAAACAAAATTCCTTGCGAGCGAGGTTGGTCATAACCTCGAGAGTGATTTCTCTTGTTGAAAATACAACACAATTTCTTTGAGGAAAATATGCAAAGGCTAGTCAAGCTATGAATTCAAGAAAGTGATAGGTAGTTGGGACTATCATATAGTACAAACTAGAATTCACAATACTAAAATAGTCTTACTTTTCTAGGAAACTTCCCCAACAATCAAAACAGAATTGGTCAAAGTCCAAAGGAAACCATGGGTCGTGAATTTCCATATCAGTGTTCATTAGATGTTCTTGAGTATAGGGATTGGATGTTACAATTTTTGGGGTGGGTTTTTGAGGTTTATTGAGATTAAGCATAATGAAATTTGGGTTTAGTTCAATATGTAAATAACTATAGTTAAAGAGAAGCAACATATATTGAGTTTTACTACTTGCAAGTTGACCTAGACACCAATTGTAGAATTGTCTTAAACTTGAAAAGGATGAGAAAATTTCCAAACAAAACCCATTTTTAACCTTTCGGTTTGAGTGGGAAAAGGGAGTTTCTTATGGTACAAGCGTAGGTGAATGGTGTGACGAGAAGAGGACATGGGAGGTGAGGTGGTTGTTTGAGGTGGCAGGGAGAGACAACAGATAATTCTGGGTGACCTGTTCCCTTGACAGGTGGAGAGGCCTCATGCTGGGAGTCTGGCAATTTTACAAAAACTTTTACAACCCTACGCTACCCCCCACTAGTGGTTTCTAAGAAATGTATGAGGGGTGGTGCAATCAATCACTCCTTTTAAAACCCATGCATGTTGGTGTCGCACAATTACTTCTGATGTGGTTGTCGATTGGACAAAACATAACCTTCTTTTGGAGCTACATGGTGTTTAGTTTGTGGGCTTGATTGTTGTGGGCCCACCTACTTTGGATTATGTGTCGAGCCCTCAAAAAGTTAGGCCATAGAATAATAACAATACATTGGATTCTAACCTTAGCATAAAACTTTGTTCCCCCCCTTTTATTTTCATTTTTCTTTTTCTCCCCCTTTTTTATTTTTTATTTTTCCATATATATATATATATATATATATATATAGAGAGAGAGAGAGAGAGAGAGAGAGAGAGAGAGAGAGAGAGAGAGAGATATAGATATATATCTTATTTTATTTTTTTGTTAATTTTGGGAAAATAACAGGAAGAGCTACAACAATCCTAATACCTTAAGTGCACACTTTCCCATATGGAAATATACCTCTTTATCATTTTAATTTTTAACTTGAATTATTTTTAAAATAAAATTGTATATAGTGAAAATTAATAGTTTATATCATCAAAATAGAAAACATATATTGTTTCAAAAAAAGTTTTAATAGCTATATTTAAATTTTTAAAATTAGTATATTTGATCAATAGAGAAGTTATATATATATATATATATATATATATCTTAAGATGGTGGTTTCATAAGTGGCAATGGAGCCATTGGGAGGTGTCCATATTCATGATCAATAAGTCTTGAGCTTTCAATCAAGACACTAACTAGCTCAACATGTCTCAAAAGCACATGCATATTCTTAGGTGTGACCAATTTTTATGTCCCTTCAACCCCACTTTTTACTATTTTGGGACTGCGTGACATATTTTAAGAGTCATTGAAAAAAATTGACAATCCCTAGTCTACATCAAGGGCCAAGTCAACACCATACATCCTCTATAGATCCCATAATAACATTCTAATGGACTTTTTTTCATAAATTTGGTTTAAATTGAGAAAAATACCTAAATAATACCCTAAACATAATTAGTGACCATGTTGTATTACATGGAAATTAATTACTATGGAACCTAGTCAAAATCCAAAATCCCCTTCATCGAGCCACAATTTAGAAAAACCAAACCCCAACCAAAAGAAAAGAAATCCAGATGATGAAATAGATGCATCCTTGGCTAATTTGAGGTCACTAATAGAATATCCCCAAAATAATAGAGATTCATTATGATTTTCTTTGGAAAATTCATTAAACTCAATTGTATCATCTATCCCCGATACCTAAGGCCAATTAACCAATATTTATGTTTATAGGGATATAATGTGTCAATACTATAGAACTAGTCTAAATAACTACTAAATTAGAGACCTCAACATTATGAAAAAAGAGTTGTTGTCTCTGTTCGCTAACACAAGAAACAACCAACCTTCACCTATCAATCAAAATGAATTTGTATGGATCAGTGCACCTGCCAACCATTTCGATACAATTGGATGGATAGGTGGTTCATGGTATTTGATAAACCTCCTTGTAATAATAGGGAGGTACATCTAATTTTCTAGAGGAATTTGTAACACCCTCCTCCCACATCTACCTAAGTAACCAGCCAACCGGGCTAAACATGTGACAAGAAGTTACTATGATATGATTCAACCTCCTAAGTCACCTTAAGGAAGTGGAACCGACAGAAACACATCATACATACCTTCCACATCAACAATAATACTCTCAGGAACCATCCCAACCTCTCAAGTAACCAGCTCTTGAGTCCCACTGAGTTTTTATACCATTACACTCCTAGACTCTGCCTTGATACGGGCATGATTGCATACAGGATGCTCTGGAGGCTCCCACAGCATTGGTATGCTTGCATCAAGGGAACTTTTTCCCCAGTGTTGTGTCTGCGCCCCCGGCATTGAGCCACTTTTTCGGGCCCAGAGCCCACATCACTTTCCAAAACTAAATGACACCTTCAGAACAGAAATATAGCAATGGAATGATGATACAAATTCAAATACTTGAACAAGGAATTGACCAGACCCCTACTAGCCATGCCAGAAATTTCATCAAACATGTCACAAATATGCAATCTACAGGTTTTAACAACAGATCTAAGCATAGGGGCCTCATACTCATCTAAGAATCACTAAGAAGCATTGATGCCTCAACACATTATTTGCAGTTTCATCCATTAGGCCATAGATACATCATTCATTCATTCAAAAGTGAAAACATGATGAGAGCCATACATAGACACTGCTATAATACATGTTCATAACCAACATAATAGCAATAGAAATACCAAGGAAACAACAACCATATAATCCACATATAAACTAGTATAAAACTAATGAATTAACAAGGATAAATAACGGCGTATTAATAATGCAAAGGCCAACCCGCTGTGGGACTTCCACGAACCACCCAATTGTAGACATGGCTAAGCCAAATCTCTCTTCATCCAGTAAACCCTGTGCCATATTCCAAGCATGAATGTGGGATCTCATAAAACACATCAATCAAACCATCTAGGGCTTCTAAAGATCAAACCATCTCAAACCATCAATTATGATTCCACCTCATGGCTGAACATCACAAAGCATCACAAAATTGGTCTCTACCCCAGCCTTCTAGGGCTCTAAAGAACTTTTGCCAACCAAAGCTTCCACGACTAGTAACTCAACCCACATCTTTCGCTAGGTTTCCAAAGAATTTGTCCAATCAGGGCTTCCAAGACTAGTAACTCGACCCACCAAGGCTTCTAGGACTAGTAACTCAACCCAAGTTGTTACAGGGTTTCCAAAGTATTTGTCCAAATACGAGTTCCAGGAACTAGTAACTCAACCCAAGCCAAAGGAAACATGAGAACCAACCAGAAAAACAAAGAAATGAACCACAACACCATGGCTATCCAAAAAATGGTGAGGCTAGGAAAATCCACTATCAATCCAGGCAATCCTCAATGCTAGTGACAGATCATGACCAATAAACCACATGCATATGACATGCATGCCAAAAATAGTGAGGAAAACATACATGCAACTTGGTACCTAAAAGGAAAACCTGATGTAGTTGTTGATCCCGATGTCCTCTTACACTTCCTTGCTCTTCCTTTGCCTTATGTGCTCCAAAACTCCAAGTATGCCACATTCTCCAAGTGTGCTCCAATAAAACTCTAAGTTTCCAAGAGTATGTGAGAGAGAGAATAGAAAGAGAGCTCTAAAAATGAACTGACAAAGTCTACCAACTGACCCTCAAAAGTCTCTTTATGAATGAGGCCTCTATTTTCTTCAATTTCGATGGTGGAGGCCCTGCAAAATTGGTAGCCAAAATCCCACACATATGGCATCTACAAAAAGAGTATATGGGTACTAGGTAATTATTTACTTGAGCTGACATGCTCCTGTCATCGGAAAAATGGAAAATGCCAGAAAGCGAGTCAGAACAACCATGTGTCCTCACATTTCAGATCAACAATTGAACCTATTCCAATCATCTAACAAATGATCGGACGAAGCAAAACGATGGTGGGAGGGGAGCTCATCCACTAGGGAAATTCCTTGCAGTGTAATTAATATATATTATGTTTTTTTATATTATAGTTTTTATGTGTTGGTTAATAATTTTAATATTATATAAAAATTATAATAATACATGTTTTTTATTATAATAATGATATATAAAAATATTATTTATAGTAATAATTTTATATTACTATTACAAGAACTAGAGTCTAATTAATTACAAGACATTTTAGAATACCATATATTTATGTACATACATTAACTATCTCAACCAATAAATTTAGTTAGTTGAGATAATATCTAAACCACATTTAAAACTATGAGCTAAACTAAACTAATTAAAAATCATTATATGATGATGAATATCACACAATAAACACTGACAAGTAGGAAATAATATCTCCAACACCCTCCCCTGATAATCTCTAATCTCTATCTTGTAAATTATGTATCAACATCTTTATCCACTTTTGAAATTTCATAGCTTGAGCTTCATCACAACCATCCATATTGATATATACTTCTACTTGATCCCTTGAACAAGTCCTAGTGCTATATTGTTATCTAGAAAAGCATTAGGGAAATTTTGAGGTAAAAATGGGCCTTAAAAAAATATGTACTAAAATAAGGATAACTTTAAAAGAACCAATACGATTCAATATGATGATGTCATCCCCAGGGGTAAATATATTGGAAGGAAAAGAAGAAAAATATTTTTTAATTGTATTTCTAGCTTATCTCCTTATAAGTTAACTCAAATTTCATGAATAAAAAACCTTTGGATGCAGAAATAAATTCCACATTGAATGATTACCCACTATGCATACTTCTAAGTAGACTCACATCAAAAAAATAAAATGAAGAAACCATGTTGAACACACATTTTTCAAGCATTTTCAATTTTTTTTCAATGTGGATCTATTCAAAAGTATGCAAAGTGAGAAATCATTGGATGTGAAATTTAACTATGCATTTAATAGGTGTCTACACATGACATTTGAGTAAACCAATAAAGAGATAAGCCAAAAATAAAATAAAAAAAGAGTTTCCTTTCTTTTTCTTTAAAAATTCATAACCATTATTTTATTTTTTTAACATTTATTTTATTGTATTCTTTAGGAGACTCATTTTAGACCTAAAAATCCCTCTAATTAAGTATAAATTTTAAATGTACCAAGAGTCAATCTTACAACATGATATTTGTCTATATTCATCATTTTTTATTTATTCCATTTACTAAAAAAATATATAATAATATAAAAGAATCTGACATGACTATTGTCAATGACACTATGACATCTTCCTTTACTAATTGATAGTCAATTCCATACCCAATGCCTTGATTTCAGCACCAACAATAGCAATAATATTCATTTACCACCATTGAGAGCTCAATGCCACTAATTCTGCATGTGTTTAACTCATCCCCTTATAATTATTCTCTATTTCACCATTATTATCATTGGATCGTAGTAGCTCCATGTTGTATGACATAAGTTTCAAATAATTGTTTGGCCATATACATATTCATGAGTAACAGCTAACCAAGTATATATACTTCACACTTCAACAAACTTACCACATAGGAAAAAAAGGGAAAAATAAAAATACATGCACCCTAGTAATCTATACCAAATTAATCTCACATTTGGTCCCCCCATAATAGAGTTACACCCCGAGTTTCTACCTCTGATACCAAATTACAAGACACTCAAGAATATCATGTGTTTAGGCTTAAGATAGATTGATTATGTTAGCCACTCAATCTAGTTAGTTGAAATAATATCTCAACCACACAATCCAATTAATGAACACTCATTATATGATAATGGATACCACAAAATAAAGGAAAGATCACAAGTAATAGTTAATATCTCTAACATAGCTAATAAACATTTTGGCCTTTTTTCTTGTCATTTTTCTATTATGTTAAATATTCTTTAGAATAATAAATTTAAGTTGTGTAATCTATAGAATCCAATTATGCCAAGGTTTTTTAGCATGTTGAATCCATTTATGGACTTGACATTTGAACCAACAAGAAATCATAATCTCACGCAAAATTGTATTACATAGTTTCAAAATTATATATATATATATATATATATATATATATATATATATATATATATATATATATATATATATCCTTTCTACTGTTATAATTAAATTGCTTAATTCAAAAAATATCATATGAGTATGTGATATATGAACATGAGTCATGGTTTTTTGGGGCATGTGGTATTAGTAAGTCATGGTATTGGCTCTTGCATAATAAAAAATATTATTTACGAATCTCTATGGTAAAATGGGAGTGAATCTCCATGGTTAAGAATATTGTTGGATGTTTTTAAATGTATATATGTTTAACTCATATATTAATTCATTTTATAAATAATAATATATTTTTGTGAAGATTGTATTACCTCAAAATTTCAGCATAAATCAGATAAACATATCAGTGTTCATGCAAAAACCAGTCTTGATCTACCACTAGGGAAGCTAGATCTATTAACCATTAACTAAAATCCGAGTAGTATCAAGAAAAAATTACTGAAACTTAGAAATTGTTGAAACTACCATATACTGAACTACAGAAGGAAATAAAACAATTGCGTGATGGCATGACATTACATCAAGAGTTTGAAGAGGTGACTATCACTAGGTCTCGAGCACTTGTATGAGGTGGACCAAGAGGTTTTATGCCATACTAAAATTGGCTTTCCATATAAGCGAATTGGGCATCCAAACTAGCAAGACATGAGGGTTGGTATTGTTGCACCTATTTCATTTATTCAAATATGAGTTGATATCATTGCAATATTCATGATTTTCCTTTTAGACCCTTCTTATAAGATTTTTCATCTGCAAGTGGAGGGTAATGGACTTCAAGTACTAATTATGTCTTTCGTTGGTATGTTCAGGGGTTGGGAACCCAATTAGCCACCTCCTTTAGGATTTCTAAATCTGAAAAACCTTACTGATCATTGGTTATGAGGGTTTCACGTTGATGGATTTCTTCATGAATTTTAGGGGGTTTGGTAGAATGGAAGATGGTTTCCACTTCTTAGGCATGGACTCTGTTGGGTCCCTATAATACTAGTGATTACCCCATTACTATTGTAGTTGTATCCCTTATTAATATTGGTGTGCCCCTATTGTCCCCATATTGTTATTACTGTGCCCCATAGAATCCCTCTATTGTTATTTTTGTGGCTTTATATTATTATTGTTAGGTCGGCTGGGTTATATTGTGACTCCTTAGACTCCTATATATAGAAAGGAGGTTTTTTCATTTGAATCATCCAAGAATTTCTCATTTGTGTAATGTAAAGGAGGTTGCCCCCTCGAAGATACTAAATTCTAAGGCATTGATCTCTCTTTTCTATCTTTTTGTGAGTTGGCTTCATAACATTTGGTATCAGAGCTTTGGATTCTAGGGTTTCACTGTTCCAAACAAGTCATCGTGGAATTTTCGCTATAACTTTTTTTTTGTGACGTTTCAGAAGCTAAAACAAAAACCCATTTGATAATAAATCACATTGAATCTTGGATCCGAATTTTAGAGCTTTTCGCTCTTTATATGCAGATATATGATCTGAGGAAGTTGGTCTTTTTGCAGATTCCTGAATTACAATTCCAAACAGGTGACCTGGGGAAAATCATCATAACTTTCTCTCTGAGCATTGGATTGAAATTTCGTAAGAAGGTATAGAAAGAGGACAGACTTTAGTTTCTTGTATATCTTTTTCATATCCAAAGGTCGAAACAGTGACTCGTGGCACGTCGTACAAGTTCTCTCTACTGAACTAGTCTATAATCAGGTCATCTTGGGAGATTGTGCATAACTCTTCCTTGGAGAATCCAATTTGGATCAGACTGGTGGCATTGGAAAGAGGACACAGAGGGCTACTACAGATCGCAAATTCAGAACTGGATGATTCGAAATTGCAGAGATACATCAGATTCAATATCAAGCTTCTACAAAGTGAAAAAAGGTGTGTAGTTTTTTTAAAAAAATTTCATAAGCTTGGTTTGAAAAATTAGTTTGAATCGGTAATTGATGCCCCGAGGAAAAAAAAATGAAAACACCTAGTAAGCAACCTGAAATCTCTAGCATGACTCATGAAGAAGAGGAAGAAATGCAACATGATATATCAAAATTACGAGACCAAGTGCAACAAGTGTCACTTGCACAAAAAACAACAGAAACTAAGATGGATGGTTTAAGGAAAGATGTAGAAGCTAAGATGGATGGTTTAAAGAAAGGTGTAGAAGCTAAGATGGATTGTTTAAAGAAAGGTGTAGAAGCTAAGATGGATGGCATGTAAGCTAAGATGAACGGCATGGACACTAAAATTGATGGCATGGATGATAAGATGGAAGAATTGAAGATAAATATGAATAAGTTGCTACAAGAAATGGTCACTAATGGTGAAAGGGTAGTAAAGGAAATTCATGATGAGAACAAAAAAAATGTTAATCATGATTCCATAGACTCTAATGCTGGATTGAAGACCCACCATATTCCAAAAATCAATATGAGGAAGTTTGATGGCAAGGATCATGCAACATGGATATTGTAGATGGAGCAATTTTTCGATCTCAATAATGTGCAAAACACACAAAAGGTACGTATTGCAACTTTATCTTTGGAACCAAATCAGTTTGTATGGTATCAATGGCTTTGCTCTCATAAACAAATTATCACTTGGGCAATTTTTACAAAAGAATTGACAGCACATTATGAGGATACAAAAAGCAACACTTTTTTTAGCCAATTGATAAGTCTCAAAAAAAAGGGTTCAATAATGGAGCACATTGAGGAGTTCTAAAAATTGAACATAAGGGTAAAAAATATTCCAGAGGAGCATAGGATTGATGTGTTCATAGGGACTTTAAAGGATAATATCCAACATGATGTTCGCCTTTGGGAACTTGATTCATTAGAGAAGGTATTCAGGTTAGCAAGAAAAATGGAAAGAAAAATTATGGAAACCAGGAAGCATACCACTCACAACTATAAAGATGGAAGTGTTGTTGCCCCTAGTCTTCCACAACCTATAAGGTTGACACCACAACAATTGGAAGAAAGAGCAAAAGGGCTTTGTTACAATTGTGATAGCAAATACACTAAAGGTCATAAGTGTGCTAAGAAAAAATTATTCTACATAGATTGTGAAGAGGAAGAAGAAAAGGAGCAAGAAAGGTCAAAAGAAGAGGATATACTCCAGGAGCAAAGCCTAGATAAAGAAGAAATGAAACTAACCATATCTTGTAATGCATTGGCAGGAATTACCACTCCTCAAACCATCAAGATAGAAGGACAAATCAAGAAAAAAAAGGTAATAGTGTTGATTGATTCAGGAAGTACCCACAATTTTATTCATTGTAAGGTAGCAAAAGAATTGAATTGCTTCTTATATCCAGCATCAGAGTGTCAAGTGATGGTTGCAAACGGAGGAACAATAAATTGCTCTGGAAAGTGCCATAATATCAAGCTATCCATGGGAGAATATGTATTGACTAGCCCAATGCTTTCCATTCCAATGGGAGATGCTGATGTTGTACTAGGAGTCCAATGGCTACAATCCTTGGGTACAATAGCTTTTAATTTTCAAGGACTTTTCATGAAATTTTCTGTGGAAGGAAAGGAAGTTGAATTAAGGGTATCGCAGGGAAACCGGGAAAGATAATCAGCTCTAACAATATGACAAAGCTTCTAAAAAAGGAACAAAGAGGTGTAATTGCACAATTATGTTCAATAGATGTTTCCACATTGGAATTATCTATTTCTCCAGATCTCCAAAAAGTCTTGGACAATCATTCCAAGGTATTTGAGACTCCGAAAGGTCTCCCACCTATTCGTGATCATGATCATGCTATTCATCTGATTCCAACAAGTGTTCCTCCAAACATCAATCCGTACAGATATCCCTATGCCCAAAAGAGTGAAACTGAATGTATGGTTGCAGAAATGCTAGAGGCTGGTATAATTCAACCGAGTCAAAGTTCTTTCTCTACTCCAATAGTATTGGTGCACAAGAAGGATGGATCATAGCACATGTGTCCACATTATAGGGAGCTCAATAAGCTCACTATTAAAGATAAGTTTCTCATTCCTGTCATTGATGAATTACTGGATGAATTACATGGATCAATTTACTTCACCAAGTTGGATCTTCGTTCAGGATATCATCAAATCAGAATGAAGACTGAAGACATTCCGAAAACAACATTTAGAACTCATGAGGGTCATTATGAATTTTTGGTCATGCCTTTTGGCCTTACCAATGCACCTTCAACGTTTCAAGGTTTGATGAATTCCATTTTCAAACCATTCCTTAGAAAATTTGTGTTAGTATTTTTTTATGATATACTAATCTACAGCAAGTCTTAGAAGGATCATGTTGAACATGTTGATAGGGTGCTACAACTATTGGAGGAGAAACAATTATATGCAAAAAGATCCAAATGTTTCTTTGGAGTACAAGAGGTGGAATATCTGGGTCATATTGTATCTCATGAAGGAGTTAAGGTAGACCCTAGCAAAATTAAAGCCATTAAAGGAATGGAAAATCCCCACATCCATAAAGCATATGTGAGAATTTCTCGGGTTGACAGGGTATTATTGCAAGTTTGTTAAGAATTATGGGAGAATAGCAGCACCTCTAACAACATTATTGAAGGAAGATGCATTTTCATGGACTCCCATCAACCAACACCCCAATCAAGGGATAAATAATGATAATTTAAATTAAAGTTATAATTATTTAATTTTTATTTAAAAAAGTAAAAATAATGTTGACATTATGAGATGTATTATGAGATAAGTGTCTTAATACCTATAGATATTTACCAACTATTTAATATATATATATATATATATATATATACATTGAAAATTAAAAAAATATATATATCTATAGTTTATAAATAATAGAATATTAATTAAATATTATGTTTTTTTATATTAATTGTTTTATATAAATAACTATAATATTAAAAAAATTATGAAATTTTCATTTTTCAAGAATGCCCTATTTCTGGAATCGTCTTCATAATTTGTCATTATTCTGAACCCCGCACATGCTTCCTCCACACATCCGTACTTTGTACAATGATAGCCACCTCCGCACATGCTTCCTCTAAACATATGCACTCCGCATAATGAAAAACCTTCGCAATGTTCATGCCTTCGCACACACTTCCTCTGAACATTCGTACTCCACACAATGAAAGCCACCTCCACACAACTTTCGCTATTCCTTCCTCAACACATCAACAACAACTGAAAGTGAAAATGAAAATACAAATGAAATTTTTGTATAATGACAAAATAAGAACTTGATACAATGTGAAATATGTACATATGCATGTTATCCACACATTTTTTTTATTTCATACTTCTCAAACATAAATGGCACGCCATGTCATTGCAGAGTACATTTTTACCCACACAATTTTTCATTTCATACTGCTCAAACACAAATGGCATGCCATGGCATTGCACGATACATTCCCTTGTTTGCAAAGGTAAGGACAACATTTACATGCCATTTTCTCCTTCTTAGCCCTCCATGATTGCTAAATTATTTATTTAGCAATGTTGAAAGTGTTTATAATATATATCATATCTTTCTCATTGTCGCCCATCCAAATTATGAAATGTCGACCTTTTCTCAACAAAATTCGTAGTGAGGTATTCATTGTTTGCCTTGCATTATTTATCTTTCCATTTTCATGCGGAATGGATTATTTATTTTCATTTTTCGTGCAATAAGTGATGGTCTAAAATATGTATTTTATTAAAATTAATGCATTAAATGTGTAATTTTTTTATTTTCCATGACACACCAAAGGTAACTCATTACTGTATGCCGAGTGTAACTCATTGTTGTATGCCGAGTGCAGATAGCTTTCATTGCGCAGAGTTTTCTCTACACTCCCCACAATGACAAAGCTTCAACACAATTTATACATACTATGTTTGTTCTAGCTAAGCATTGACCCATCAGCTGCTAGTAATAATTTCTCAAAGTTGTAGTTATCGAGACTATTTGGAGTGTTTGTGGATTACTTCAAAATAATTTCTCAAAGTTGTAGTTATCGAGACTATTTGGAGTGTTTGTGGATTACTTCAATTTTTTTGAATTAATCATAAAATTATTGTTGAGCCAACAATTCGTTTCCAGTTACATGAGTTCAATCTTTCAAAGTTATAAAGTCTTCAGATATTCATGTTCCAATTACACATAAAAATAATAGCACTCGGTAGTCAATTATGAAAAAAAAACAAATATAACAGGTATGAAGTATGTTGAAGCTTTGTCATTGTGCGGCTTATAGAGAAAGCTCCATATACAACGAGTTAACTGATAAAAAAGAACCATCTAATTTAAATATTTTATGTAACCTCAACTTTAGGTGCCAACCATTTGCGTGTGATGATGTGTTTCTTGGTTTAACCTCAACTTTAGGTGCAAACCATTTAAGTGTGATGATATGTTTCTTGGTTTGGATTATGGAGGCGAATCACTGGTTGTCAACTCATATAATTGACAATAATGAATTTTTTTAAGGAAACAAAGAAGTAGAATTTTTTTAAGGAAACAAAGAAGTAGTGCTAGTGATGATGTGGATGACTCGGCATTTTGAATCGCTCAATTCCATAGTAGCATAATTTCCCTATTTCCATTTGTGTCCATCCCAAGACTATTGTTTTAATTTTAATACATTAAGTCTGAATATATATATGATTTAATCAATTAGATTTTATTGAATATATGCATTTGTCTTAATTTTGAAAATATACGTTAATATTAATATTTTACTACTTTGAAAATCATGTTCTTTGTTGTATAATATAGATTATTTTAAAATTTAAATATATATAGAAATTAATATATAAAATAATTAATTTTAATTTTGATGTATTAATTTAAAATGCAATGATTTTAAATAACGATGATATTTTGTAATAATGTGTTTTTCTTTGGATGTTTTTAATTGTATTATGTTTTAACCATTTTGGATTGGAATGCCTGCAATTGAACTTGCTTTATTTATTATTATGGTTATCTCTATGTAATTAGCTTCGCCTCATTTTTATTATTAATAAATTGTGTGGAAGTTCGCACAATGGATTTCCTCAGTAGTTGTGGACATATGCATTTGTGTTAATTTTGAAAATATACGTTAATATTAATATTTTAATGCTTTGAAAATCATGCTTTTAGTTTTGATATTTTAATGCTTTGAAATAATGTCATATTGTGTAATAATGTTTTTTAATTTTGATGCAATGTGAATTTTAATTGAAAAATAATATATAGATTAGTTTAAATTTTAAATATATATCGAAATTAATATATAAAATAATTAAATTTAATTTGATAAGTTAATTTAAATTTTAATACTTTCAAATAATGAATGTTACAAATTGTTTTTCTTTAGATCTTTCAATTATAATGAGTTTTAACTTTTTTGAAGTTAGTTTATTGTTATGTATCTATATGTAATTAGATTAGATTAGTTTCAAGTTTTAAGAATTTAGCCATTTATAAGAAATTGTTTATTGTTGTAAGCATTTTTTGTTGTGCCATATATTCTCAGATAGATTTAGAGAATTGCACTTGGAAAATTTGAACTATCTGCATATTTGTATTTAGATATTTAGAAATTCCATATGAAGAAGTTTTAGTGTTCTATATATCAAAAAATTATGAACCCTTCCTTTTACCCAAGATTGGTTAAAATAAAAGGCGTTTTAAGAATTTATCTCGTTCTAAAAAATTGTTTATGGGTGTAATGCATTCTTTGTTGTGTTATATATTCATTGATAGATTTAGATAATTGCAGCTGGAAAAATGTGAACTATGTGCATATTTGTATTTAGATATTTAGAAATCTCATATGAAGAAGTTTTAGTGTTCTATATATGAGAGAATTACGACTGCATCGCTTTACCCGAGATTGGTTAAAATAAAAAACGTTTTAATGGCCGTGGCATTTAAGCTCGGAAATTTAAAGCATTTTCACCTGGATTGTTAATAGACATTGAAGCTTTTTATTTGGAATTTTTACGCCATTTAAGTGCATAGGACACAAAGCTAGCTTTATGAGCTAGCATTCTTTAAAATGTTGCAAATTCTGCAACTTTGGAAACATAAAATTTACGGGAGTGCGCAGGAAGGAATTTTCGCATGTGAGCCCTTTGCAAATTGCTTCTTTGCATCCTACATTCTACATAGCTCCATGCATAAAAAGTTAAGATGAAAACAAGGTTTAAAACAAAATAATAGAAAAACGCACTAGCGTTATTGTCATAATGTCAGATCCAATGTCAATGTCAAATAACTCAACCATGAAACACCCCTGGGCTTATGTAACATTCCCTAGAAAATTAGCTTTTTTTTATTATTATTTTAGAATGATTTTTCAAGCAGTGACAAATATCAAAATAAATCACTTTTCATTAAGGGAATTATATCTCATCAGAGTTGGCTCTATCAATAGAAAATTAAAAATAGGTTTTCCAAAAAATTAAAAAATTATTTTTGAATTTACAAAAAAATATAAATATTCGACATTTTCTTGAAAGTTTAGTTAAAATTGCAAAATCACAACAAAATAATTGAGAGTCAACGCAATTTAACCGGGAGGTGTTATAGTCTCAAGTGAAGCAAATACAAATAATTGTAAATATAAATTATAAGCTATAAATAATATTATGTTTATTACGCCTATAGGCATACCTATTTCAACTCACGGTGGATGTAGGTTTGGGATTTTTATTTTTTTAAATGAATGGCCTAGATTTCATGTTAGCAGAATATTCATTATCTAATAGAGTCTTCCACAGTTGTGATTTCAGTAACTCACTTCATTTTGTCGGTTACAAAAGTGTTAAATAAATATTTTAATAATATATTTCAAACGATGGTCTATGCGTTTTATTCCACACAACCACCGTTGTAACTGATCCTCTCACATTTACCTGCTTTTACAAGCTCTCTAAGGTAAACATGATCTGAATGTTACTATGACATGACCCAACCTCCAAGTTCTAGTTGTGGGAGTGGAACCTACAAATAGGAACACATACTATCACCCCTCAGGGACACTAGATCACTCAACAGCCTGGCAAACACACCTGGTGATCAATCATTGCGCTAGAACTCAATTTCACAAGATTAACACCCCAATCGCACCCATAAGCCTTCCTCCCTGCAATTATGACCAAAATTTCAATGTATTGTGCCAGCAGTCGCAAGAACGGTGCCATTTTTTCAGGATAGCCTCCAGACCACTATCCAAAACTTTTTAGAATCAGGTTTTAGATGATGACAAATCTAAACAATTAATACTAGGGCTAGATCGTGCCCAAAACATGCCTAATACATGATAAACATTTCATCAAACATATGATAAACATCATGAATGCATATATGATCATAAACATTTAAACTTCGTCAGAGAATTACTAAGAAAATCCAATTCCCTCTCAAGTAGCTACAACAACACTTGTTAGCCCATGTATTCATCAACCATCCAATAACTTATAGAATCATGAACAATATACATAGAAAGAGAACATCATATAACCATGCATATAACTAGAATAGGAACCATGACAAGTCAACTATCAAATCAAAATAATAACCAGTACATGTGATCATTGATCACATTAGGAAAATAGCTCATATTAACATATGTAAGGCCAATCAAGTTAGGGACTTCCACGTACTTCCTGCTCATAGATTGAGCTTGACCAAAACTCTTTTTCATCCAATCACCCCCGTACCATGTTCCAAGCATGAATGTGGGATCTCACATGATAAACCAAGACATAACCAAACAAACAATCCAAAGGTTAAACCACCTCCACCCTCAAACTACTGTGATCTCACCTAAACCAATTATGAAATCACAAAACCAAAACAAGATTGGATTCCTCATAATTCCTTCACCATACCCAAAGGAATTTTCTTGTCTACACCCACCTATTGAGGGCTTCCCAAAGAAAAACATATCCACCCCTAACCCTTGAGATTTTCCTGAGACCACCTCAACTGGATCCAAAATCTTTTGGCAATCCAAAGCTCAACCTAGAATGAATCCCATCACACTATGGCTACTCAGAAAATGGCAAGGCAAGGTTAAAACCACAGTCAATCGAGGAAAAAAACATGTCAATGATAGGAAATGAACCAAATAACCAAATGCATGTACCATTTATTCATATCCCAGCAAAGAAATTGTACATGCAACCTGTTACCTACAAAATTTTCCTATTGTAGCTACTGATCCAACTTTCTCCTTGTGCTCCCTTGCTTTCCTTTGCTCTCTCTCTCTCTTTCTAAAATTGATCCAAAGCAAAAATT
Organism: Pinus tabuliformis; assembly: GCA_031772625.1. Lineage (NCBI taxonomy): Eukaryota > Viridiplantae > Streptophyta > Pinopsida > Pinales > Pinaceae > Pinus > Pinus tabuliformis. The sequence goes on from CM062805.1 coordinate 619,835,966, forward strand.
GACAAAAACTATGAATTGTTTCTCTGATGCCTTTTTATCATTTATCTCTTATTTTCTTTCATTTTCCTTAATTTTCTATCACTTTCTCTCTAATTTTCCTTGCATGCATATTTGAGTCTCTTTGTCTTCCTTTTCTCCTATTTTTCTTTATTTTGCATAATTAAATGTCATATATTGCCTCTTTTCCTTTTCCCATGCCTTTGCCAATTTCATAGTCATTATTAAACCACAAGTGATGCCCACTATAACATTTTCCCACCATTTAGTTTGGAATGTGTGTCCCATAACCTTGGTCTTATTTTATTTACATGGAAAATCAACCTGGGGTTGTTACAAACCCCTCCTCCTTGGAGGAATATCGTCATTGATGTTCCATGACACCTAGGACCAGCAAACTGTTGAAAACAAAATACCTATGGAGCTTTATAATATAGCTTGATGTAGTATTTACAACGACATCCTGCTGAAAATAAGCAAACTTACTGCTTATTGGAGCTTTATAACACATCTCATTGCGGTATTTACAAAAACAATTATATATATATATATATATATATATACCAAAATCTCATTTGCTTCAACTACCAAATAAGGAAGGATATAATGTGCACATTTGATCAACCATCTCCCATGTAGCTTCATTGGGCCCAAAGTGCTTTCAATGCACTTTAACCTGCTCTATTGCTTGGTTCTAAAGCATAAGATGTTTCCATTGCAGAATGCATTGTGGCTTTAGCTAGAACTCTTCCTCTCACTCCACTTGTAATATAAACCAATCAATCACGTGATCAACATTCTGTGCATATCTCTTAAGCAATGAAACATGGAAAACATCATGGACTTTCACTGTTAGCAGAAGTGCAACTCTGTAGGTCACTATTCCAATCCTCTCAAGGATCTCAAAAGGCCCACAATACCGAGGTTCCAACTTGGCACATGGCCCAATCCTTAAGTTGCTTCTCTTGGGCTTGATGTGCAAGTAAACATTCTCCCTAACCTGAAACTTGTTGAATGCTCTATGTTGATCCACATATCTCTTCTACCTATCATGTGTTGCCTTTAAATTCCTCTTAATAACCTACATCTCTTGCTCCATGTTAGCCAACATATCTAGTCCAATCAACACCTTGTTCACTGGATCACTCCAGTTGATAGGAGTATTACAACTCCACCCATAGAGAGCCTCAAATGGGCTCATCTTCAAGGATTCCTGATACCCATTGTTATAAGTAAACTCCACTAGTGGAAGATACTCCTCCCACTTCCTTTGTTGATGCATGACATACATCCGCAACATATCCTCAATAATCTTATTAACCCTCTCTATCTGTCCATTTTTCGGCATATGATAAGCTAAACTGAAAACTAACTTTGTCCCCAAGCCTATTGTTATCACATTTTTACTCTGGAATCTCAAAAATTGTTGATAACAGGAGTGTCAACGCAAATTTTTAATAAACGAGTTGAAGAACTGACAATGGGAGTGTCAGCATTGTCGTCATTTTGAAAATTTAAAATTGCGCTAACATTCGTCCCATCCGTAGAATTATCATGTTCCAGATGCAAAAAGATGACAACATGATTGTCATCGATTTCAAGAAAGGAAGCCCAAAAGGAGGAACAGTTCAAAAAAAGGCCATTTTTTAGTGGAAGACAACACAATTTCCAATGGAGGAGGCAGCAGATCAATCAACATTTTGATCCATGTATTTCAACCAGTTTTATAGCATTTTTTATGATGTAGATACAAATAGGATTTGGAAGTTTTATATGAATTTGTTTATGATATACATTGTTGTTTTTAGATGTTGTAATTAAATCTTTGCTAGAAACATGTTGTAAGTTATGGTCTATTCTATAAACACAAACTCTGGAGAATAAAAAAAGGGTTGGAAATTTTTGGCAGAACCTTCATATATTTTGTATACATTTTAACATAAATAAAAATTATTGTGATCGGTGTTATTTGTTCATAATTTCAGAGATTCTTGTGTGATGGTTTTACGGTCTGTCTGCTAGTACTTGTCACTTATTTGTTTCATAATCTTATTCATATGTACTCCTCACTTTGGAAATCAAGTTATTAAAATTGAAATATCTATTTATCAGCTCAGATTTACCATTGCCAAAGTGTTATATGTTTTTAGCTTAAACATATTTAGAAAAATTCACTAGTTGCTTTGTTTTTGGTATTTATTTCTATCTGGTTCTATCATATCTAAACGAGGAATTGTCTAAGAAAGTTGTTACTACCTTTCCTATGTATCTTATTCATATATCTTATAAGTAGTAACTTATTGTCAAGCAAACTCCATGCAATGGTTTTTCCCATCCTTTCCATACAAATTTTGTTTAAATCCAATCAAATCTAGTCAATGTGTTAAGTACATAACTAATCATTTTGACTCAGTTATAGAAGGGATCCCCCTTCGAATTGAAAGGGATAGATTTGAATTCAAAAGATTGGTTAGAGATTACATTAGAATTTTTCTTTTACAGCTATGGTTTTCTCTAAGAGATAATACCTACAAATAACTCCTTCCAAAACTTGGAAGTGAACTTGGCAACCCTATCTAATATAATATTTTTGGGAACTCCATGAAACATCACTATCTCCCTGATAAATATTAGAGCTACCTCACTAGTGGGATTCATAGACTTTAGTGTAATTAAGTGAGCTACCTTTATCAACCTATCAACCACAAACATGATGGTATCATGATGCTTCGATGTCCTTGAAAAAACTGTAATGAAGTCTATGGAAATGGCCTCCCATTTCCATTTTGGAATCAAAATAGGTTGCAATAGACCAGTTGGGTGGTTATACTCAGCTTTCACATGCTAACATTCCAACCACTTTGCAACAAACGCAGCCACCTCTTTCTTCAAATTCATCCAATAGTAGAACTTCTTGATAGTTGTCAAAGTCTTCTAATATCCTAGGTGGCCTTAATATGGCTTGACATGAAACTCCCTTAATATGAGCTTCTTCAACTCACTATTATCTGACACATAAATCATGTTCCTAAATCTAAGCAAGCCATTTTTTGTAAGGTGATGCTCCTCATCCTGATAACCCTGTTGCAACCTCTACTTCAGTTGTTGGTACTTCTCATCATGTTTCCCTGCATGTAAAATTTTCTCCTATAAATATGTTCCGTAAGAGCTCATAGTTGAAATATGATTTACTTACACTCTTCTAATGAGAGCGTATACAACCCAATTCTCCTTTCCCTCAATATACATGATCTCGAAATCAAAATCACTAAGGATAGCCAATCATCTCACTTGCTTGGCATTCAGATTAGGTTGGTCAAATAAGAACCTCAACCCACTGTGATCACTCATTAGAACTAACCTCATGCCAAGGAGATAATGTCTCCACATCTTCATTGCATGAATGACCATTGTCATCTCAATATCATGAGTCACATAGTTACGCTCGTGCTTATTCAACTTCTTTAGCATACCACATGTCCTTCTTGCATTAGGACTCCACCTAGTCCTTTTCTTGTAAACATTTGTACAGACTACAAACTCCTTATCAAGATCTGCAAACTTCAATATTGTAGTGTTTGTAATCAAATGTTTCAACTGCTCAAAACTATCTACACATTCCTCATTTCATTCAAACTTTTTTCCTTTTCTCTATAAAGATGCGATAGGATAGCCAATGCCTGAGAAGTTCCTAATGAACCACTTGGAATAACATGCTACTCCCATCAATGATCTAGCCTCATTCATATTCCTTTTATTTTTCCACTCCATGATAGCCTTGATATTTTCTGGATCCAATGCTATCCCTTCCTTGGAAACAACATGTCCCAAGTAATGAATTTGAGGCTGAAAGAAACTACACTTACTAAGCTTGGCATACAATTTATGATATCCCAACAATCTCAACATTGATGTCAGGTGCTCTACATGATCCTCCTCATTCTTCGAGTATATCAATATATCATCAATAAACACTATCACAAAATTATATAGGTAAAAACGCAACACACTATTCATCAAACACATAAAGGTGGTTGGAGCATTTGTAAGACCAAAAGGAACCACCACAAACTCATAGTGCCCATACCTTGTATGAAATGTAGTCTTGTAAATATCTTCTTCTTTGATGCACACCTAATGATACCTAATCTCATATAAATCTTTGAGAATATTGTTTCTCCCTTCAGTTGATCAAATAAGTCTTCAATTCTCAGCAACGGGTACATGTTCTTGATCATCACCTTGTTTAGCTATTTATAATCAATGCGCAATATGATACTACCATCTTTCTTCTTTACAAACAACATTGGTGCACCCCATGGTGACATAATTGCCCTTATGTATCCTTTATCAATCATTTCCTTAAGTTGTAACTTCAATTCCACCAACTTTGGAGTAATCATCCTGTAAGGTGCCTTAGATGTTGGTGCTACTCCTAGTATTAGCTCAATAGATAAATCCACTTCTCTATGAGGTGCTAACTATGGAATATTTGTTGGAAACACATCCTGAAACTGCTGCAAAATGTGATACTTCCTCAGGACTTCATCATCCTCAACATCCTTCCCTTTATCACTAGAAATAAGCACTACAAACAATACACATCCCTTCTTGCAAATGCACTTATATTACATAGTTGTAACCATTCTCATTGATGCAAGATTCTTCTTTCCCTCCAAGATTCTCCTTTTTCCATTATCATCCAGGCACTCAATGGCCTTCTCATAACAATATATCTTGTTCCTGTGAATAAATATCCAATCCATGCCCAAAATCATGTTATATGATCCCAAAGGATGCACATTTTGATGTGCTAATGTAGGAATTTCATGAAGATAAAACGCACAATATCTCACCCAGTGTTGAACTCTTCTCTTGGTCCCTATAGCCAATTGCATCAACCAAAATTATGCATGCACTTCCTTACTCAAATGACACTCATCCACCAAGTCAGGACTTACATAACTATAATTAGATCTAGGATCAATCAAAATGGAATAAACTCGATCACAAATCTTACATTCCATCTCAATAATGGATTATTGATGATCTTCCTGCCCTTTATCAAGTGTTGCATAGATCCGAGGAATGCTTTGACTAGCATCCCCAACTATTTGTTCCTCCTGAGCATTGTAGATCTAAGGCCTGCCACCCTGGTGAAATGGACAATCCTTCTTGCCATGGTCTTTACAACAAATCTGACACTACAATGTCCATTATCATTCCTTTTATCCTAATGCTCTCTAGGATGAGGCCCATGTCCGTTCTCAATTGTATTAAACCTCTTGTAACTAAGACACATTTTTTCCTCACCTGCATCTTGATATACTCCTCACTTCTTAGGTCATTTTCCTTTAGTCTTCTCATTCCCTTTCCAGTCATGTCTAAACTCAAGCTTGTGCTTTGAATGTTCATAGAAATGCTCCAATTTCCTAATGACTTCCTCCGATGACAAGGGCTCATCAAACTAAATATGGTCTCTTAATGTTATTATAAACTCACTAATGAACCTTGAATCTTCGCTTTCTCATCCTTGAGATATGGCACATATCTCAACAACTCTAGAAATTTGGTTGTATATTCTTCATCTTTCATGGAACCCATCCTAAGCTCACAGAATTCCTTATCCTTTCCATCATAATACCTCTCATATAGGTACTTCTTTCTGAAGAGTCTTTCAAACTCACCCCAAGTCGGTTTTGCTTATCTAATGCCTTTTACATTCTTCACTTCTTCCCACCAGATATCTTCTTTCCCTTTGAGGCTTAAGGTAGTTATCTTGTCTTTCATGTTCTTTAAATAATCATGAAATCTGAAGAATTTCCTCGTCTGAAGCATCCATGCTTATAAATCCTTTAATTTATTTACTCTCCATTAAAATTAGGAGGCTTGGATTTCTTTAAATCCTTTGGCAAGTACTCACTCCTCCTATGGTGTTCGCAATGATGACGATTATGTCTCCTTGAAGAAGAACTAGAATAAAACCTATATGTACCAGTCCTATTGTTAGGTGTATCTAAGAATATTCCACTCTTCATTGTATCCTCCCTATCCAGTGTGTGTCTCGCTGAGACCTACTGCCATCTTCCCCATTAGTCTTCTCTTCTTGCCTATCTCCATGATTAATCCCCATCTAACCTTGTTTTTTCAACTCTCAAAGGCTTTGAAGAATCATTTCATTGAATTCTGCTTGCTTTTCCTGAGCCCTTTCAAGTCTTTCTTGTGGCTTAATTAATCTGTTATTATCTTCTTTGAAAATTCAAATCTTTGCCCTCGGACTCCTCAATGTGTCTGTTATATCAAGACAATACTCTTCTCCTAGCTACTCAACTGATTTTTCCCATTCCATTCATTTCACATCAGGCCTATATGGGGATTCAAGTGAACTATAATCCACCATTATGTTCTTAATCTTTAGCATTTTATTTCCTACCAACATACCATGTTAGATAAACCAAATGTTATGAAATTATATATTACACAGCAATGAAACACATAAAATATTGCAGAAACACAAATACAGAAAACACATAAAAAAAAGAGACAGATATACGTGGTTCACCTAATTTGGGCAACATCCATGGACAAACAGCTAGTCCTTTCTTTATATTATCTATCAAAATGAAGAGATACAACCTATAGCAAATATGTTGTAATTTCCTCTTGGCTCTCACACAATCTCCTCTGTCTTTCTCGCTTAGAATACACATATGCATAGCCACAATACAATTACCTCGTATATAACAAGGGTTTGCCTTCTATGGGAAAAAAATTCCAAATTAAACATAACTTCTACTATCAGATCATCTTTCTAATGAATAGATTAGATTGAATACAAAATTAAAATATTTTACAAGGCATTTTTACATCTATTTTTAGCTTCAAAGGCGCTACCCACGAACCTCTTCCAGGGGGACTCATAAAATCATCATTATGAACTAGGATCCAATGCGGTGATACCTTTGAATAAAGAAGATAATCAGGCTCCACACCCAACAATCTCCCATTTGGAGACTGATTATAACAACTCCATCGCTGCTTCATTTACTGGACAATGCTTCCACTTTGGACCTATTCATTTCTCATCTTCATCAACATACTTGAAGACCAATTGAAACTGAGAAAAATCTTATTTTTTCCCTAGTTAGAACTTTTGTTAACATATTTGTAGGATTCTGACTAGTGTGTATCTTTTCTGGCTTAAACTATCCATATTCCAACACTAACCATATGAAATGGTACTTGAGCTATATATGTTTAGGTTTGGAATGAAATGTTGATTTCTTTTGTAACACACTCCTCCCACATCTACCCAAGCAACTAGACATCCAGGATAAATATGTGATGAGAGACCACTATGATATGATTTGACCTCCTAAGTCATGTTAAGGAAGTGGAACTGACGAAAACACACCATACAGACATTCAACATCAGCTTCAGGACCCATGGGAACCATTCCAACACTTCAGGTAGCTTGCCCCTAAGTCCTACTGAAGCCTTGACCAACTTAGCCCTTAGTCGCTCTCATGCTATAGGCATGACAGCATCCAAGGAACTCTAGTCGCTCTCACAGGCTTGCCTACCAGTGTCCAAAGACTCATTTTGTCAGTGATGTGCTAACATGCCCAAGATTTGAGCCACTTTTTTAGGCCCAGAGCCTAGGTCACTACCCAGAATGGAATCATAACTTAAGACTAGTAAAAGAACAAGGAAACAATGATGCAAAACCAATAGGTTAAATGAGACCTTAATCAAATCCCTACTAGCCATAACAGGTGTTTCATCAAACATATCACAAACATGTAATCTATAGGTGTAACCAACAAAATTAAACATATGGATCTCCAACTTATCTGGTAATTGCTAAGAACCATTGTTCCCTCGTGTCATTTTCTGCATTATCATCTATTAGGTCATAGATACATTATCCACTCATTTACAAGTAAAAATATGTTGAGAGCCATACATAGTTGCTACCATAAAAAATACATATAACCATCATAGTAACAACAGAAATACCATAAATATATTAGTCATACATTAGTACATTTACACATGAAAACCAAGTCGGAATGAATTTCTCATTAATGAATGCAATAAACCAACTAGGGATGGGATTACCACGTTCCACCTGACCATATTAGCTGAGCCATGTCTCTCTTCAGTTAATCACCCTTGTGCCATATTCCAAGCATGAATGTGGGACTCATTGAACACACCAAAAGAACCAATCAAGCATGGATGCCACCGGAGTTCTCCACCTACACCGTGAGGAATTTGAGTGCCTCCTAGTCTCTCAGGCTTTATCGTAATCCATAGTCTGATCTAGGGATCACTAAGCCCTACAGTAAGACACACTCTCCAAGCTTTACTGTGCATCCCATCCTGGGACTACTAGGCCCAACATAGATAAATCCACCTCTTGGCTTTATTATATATCACGCCATTCATTGGCAAGGATTCCTAGGCCCACCAAGGCACACAATCTTGGCTTTACCACAACCCATAGTCTAGCTTGGGGGTTACTGGGCCAGTGGATTTACCATGATCCATAGTCCAGTTGAGAAACCGCTAGGCCATGTGTTTGTAATTTCAGAGATCCACCCCACTCAGCTTCGAATCCATCTAGCCACCCCATATCAACCGAAGTATGAGAACCCATCTCATCAAGGTTATCCAGAAATGGAAAGGCTAGGCTAAAGAACGTTATCACACCTGGAAAAACCCATGCCATGAAAGAAACAACCACATGCAACACCATGCTTTCCAGATTTAGCAAGGAAAATACACATGCAAATCAATAACAACAATGAATCCTACTATAGTTGCGTGATCCTGCCTTTCCCTTCTTGATATTTTCTTCTTTTTTCCTTCTTTGTTGTTCTTGCTCCAATGCCAAAGTGCTCCAAGAAAACTCTAGGTTTCCAAGAGTGAGAGAGAGATAGAGAATAATGAGAGAGCTCCAAAACAAAACTAACAAAAGGTTACCAAGTGATCCTCAGAAGCCTAATTATTAATGAGGCCTCTATTTTCTTCATTTTCCATTATTTTCCTTCAATTCCTCCTCACATGCAACTTGTGACCTTTCACCTCCTTTTCTCCTAATTTCCATTATTTTCATAAATAAATGTGCCAGAAATGTCATTTTTCCTTTCCAAAACCTTTGTCATTTCCTTTACCAATTGCCTTAGCCATAAACAACCAAATGAACACCCCCGAGGATGTCTTGCAAAACATTCAGCTTGGAATAAGTGTCCCATAAACCATGGTTATTATTTTTAACTTTTATTACATCGAATTTTCATGAGGGCTATTACAAAACCCTCCCCTTTGGGGGACATTGTCATCGGTATTCAATCACACATATACCTCAACAAAGCACTGAAAGAATACATACTGCTCATGGAGCTTTATAACATAGCTCGATGCAGTATTTACAATGATCAACCTGTTGAGTTCCAACCCATACCACTTATTGGAACTTTATAGTTTAGCTCATGGCAATATTTACATCCATATACATATGTGCATATAGCAATATGACTAGAATACACATCAAAACATATACCAAACACCATATCAAAACTACTTTTCCTCAACTGGAAAACAAGGAAGGATACATAGCCCACATCTGATCCACCACATTCCATCTAGCTTCATCGATCCCAAAGTACTTTCACTACACCTTTACCTACTCGATTACTCACTTTCGAAGCATGAGCACCTTTTTCTACAATATACATTAAGGCTCTAGTTGGAATTCTCCATCTAGTTCCACCTACAATACAGACCATTCAATCACATGATCAACATCTTTAACATACTTCTTAAGCAATGACAGATGGAAAAAATCACGGATTTTCACTGTTGGAGGCAATGCAAGTCGATAGACTACTAGCCCAATCCTCTCATTGATACTAAAGGGTACAAAAGACCATGGTGCCAACTTGGCACATGATCCAATCTGTAAGGACCTCTTATTTGGTTTGATGCATAAGTACACCTGATCCCCAACCTTGAACTCCTTGAACAACCTATCCTGATCTTCATGGCTCTTATGCTTATCATGTGCTACCTTTATATTCTTCTTGATCACTTACATTTCATGTTCCATGTCTGCCAACATATCTGGTCAAATTAGCACCTTGTTAACAGGATCACTCCAACTAATAGGTGTATTACAACTCTGCCTATATAATGCCTCAAAAGGACTCATCCTCAATGACTCCTGATAACCATTATTGTATGCAAACTCAAGCAATGGAAGGTACTCTTCCCACTTCCGTTATTGATGCATCACATACATCCTCAACAATATCCTATTGAACCTCTCTTTTTGTCCATCTGTTAGCAAATGATAAGATGTACTGAAGGCCAACTCTGTGCCCAATCCTCAAAACAACTCCTTCCAAAAATTGGAAGTGAAATTTGCATCCCTGTCTGACACAATATTCTTTGGAAAACCATGCAATCTAACCACATCTCTGATGAAAACTTGTGCCACATCGCTATTTGAGAATGTAGACTTCACTGGAATGAAGTGTGCAACCTTTGTCAACTTATCCACAACAACCATGATGGAATCGTGTTATCTCACTGTCTTCAGAAACCCTATGAGTAAGTCCATGATAATGACCTCCCATTTCCACTCTAGAATTGCGATCGGTTGTAGCAGTCCACCTGGGTGTTTACACTCTGCATTCACACGCTGACAATCAAAAAACCTAGCCACAAACTCTTCTACATCCCTCTTCGGATTCAACCAATAATAATATTTCTTCACTACAGTCAATGTCTTCTTATAACCTAGGTGACCTGAATAAGGTTTCGCATGAAACTCTCTCAAGATCACCTTCTTGAGTTCGTTGCTATCTATAACATATATCCTATCTCTGAATCTGACCAATCCATTCCCTTAAGAAAATAATCCACACACTGTGCACCTGCACCTGTACCTATACCACTACCTGTACCTGTAACACTATCTGTACATGTACCTGTACCTATACCATCACTTATACCTGCACCTATACTATGTTACAACCTATGCAAAATCTCCATATATCTGACATCTTGTTGGCCTGCCTACAAGATCCTATCTTGTAGATCTGTCCCATAGGAGCTCATAGTTTCCAAGTAATTTACCTGTACCCACCTACTAAGAGAATCTACCACCCTGTGCTCTTTACCTTTAATATACCTAATCTCGAAATCAAATTCGCTAATCGTGGCCAACAAATACCTCAACCTCACATGATCACCCATCAGTACAAACCTCCTTCCAAGAAGAGAGTGTCTCCACATCTTCAATGCATGTATAATCATTGCTAACTCAAGATCATGTGTGGGGTATTTTTGTTCATGCTCATGCAATTTCTGCGACTCATAGCATACCACCTGTCCATCTTGCATAAGGAATCCACCAAGTCCTCTCTTGCAAGCATCTATGCATACTACAAACTCTTTGCCCGTATCTGCAATCTATAACACTAGTGCATATGTCAACAACTGCTTAAGCTTTTCAAAAATAGCCTCACACTCCTTTGTCCATTCGAACTTCTTACATTTCCTCTACAATGATGTGATAAGATAAGAAATATGTGAGAAGTTACTGATGAACCTCCTATAATAGCCTACCAAACCCATGAAATATCTCACCGCATCCACATTAGTAGGAGATACCCATTCCATGATGGCGCTTATCTTTTCAGGATCTACTATAATGCCCTCCTTGGAGACAACATGCCCCAAGTAGTGTACCTCAGTCTAAAAGAAACAACACTTGCTGAGCATAGCATACAACTAACGCTCTCTCAACAAACTCGACACTGCTACCAAATGTTCGACGTGCTCTTCTTCATCTTTAGAATATACCAGTATATCATCAATGAACACAATAACAAACTTATCCAAAAACAAACGCAACACACTATTCATCAAGCACATAAATGTAGCTGGAGCATTAGTTGAGACAAATGGAACTACAACAAAATCATATTGCCCATACCTAGTCGAAAAATTTGTCTTGTAAATGTCCTCCTCTTTGATGCATACCTAATGGTATCCGAGTCTCAGATCAATCTTTGACAACAATGTTGCTCCCTTCAACTAATCGAACAAGTCATCGATCTTTGGTAAAGGGTACATGTTCTTGATAGTCACTTTGTTCAAATGCTTGTAGTCAATTCATAATCTAAGAGTTCCATCTTTCTTCTTTACAAACAATACTGGTTCGCCCCAAGGTGATACACTTGGCCTAATGTATCCCTTGTCCAACATTTCCTTCAACTATAGCTTTAACTCATCCAACTCTGGTGTGCTCATCCTATAAGGTGCTTTTGATGCTAGAGCTACCCCTAGCACTAACTCAATAGAAATTCTAACTCCCTATGAAGTGGCAACTCTATAATGTCCTCAGGAAACATGTCTTGAAACTACTGCAAAATTGGGTACCTGCTCAATACATCTACATCCTCAACCTCCTTACCCTTATCACTAGAAATGTGCACTGCAAATAACATACACCATTTCCCGCAACTATGTTTTGCTTGCATAGTTGTCACCATCCTCACTGATGTGGCTTTATTCTTACCCTGCAAGACTCTTCGTTCCCCATTGTCATGAACACACTCAGTGGATTTGTCATAGCAGTATACCTTGGTTCTATGAAGATACAACCAATCCATGTCCAACAACATATTATATGATCCCAATGGTAGTACATTTATATATGCTTATGTAGACATACAATTTAAATCAAATGCACAAGCTCTTACCCAATGATGAACTCACTTCTTTGTATTTGTAGCCAACTGCACTAACCAAGACTTTGTATGCAGTTCCTTTCTCAAACCACACTTATCCCCCAATTCAGGACTAACATAACTATAATTAGATCCAGGATCATTCAAAATATAAATAACTTGATCACAAAGCTTACTATCCAACTAATCTGAAATCTACAGGATTGATTATTTGTGCAATTTCACGAACATTAACAAAGGTTACATATGTGTTAATGAAAGAGGGAAATTAAGTTATTAATATGCCTTAAAAATCAAACTTTGAGAACTGAAATGAAGAATAAACAACAGAAATAAAAGACACAAACATAGCAAACATTGTTGATGGAGTTTGTCCCTCTTGGACTATGCCTTTGGGTCCACTTCCAATGGGAATCTATTATATTATGATTTCTCCATAAAGGTTCTTTACATGGAATTTCACCAACTAAACTGTGCACACATGCACTATTGGTTACTATCAAAAGGAAGCCCTCTATCTCATCTTTCCAATCATTATCTCTGTTCTCAAAATGGCTCAAGGATGGCCAAGATATGCTTACATGAAGAAAAGAAGTCACATACAACACCTTGTTCTCAAACTAACTGTTCACTCCTAAACTCACTGGTGCAATGGAAAAAAATTATAAGCCTCGGGCAGGTTCTAGGGTCGAACCTCCTGGGCTATAGTTGGCAATTTGTTTGGAATTGGTATAGTAATTACATAATTGTGCAATAACATAACTTGATGCTTTAATATATATAGTATATAGTTTCAAAAAATATATTACATAGTCTTTTTAATGGACCGCGCCTCGAACTATTGTAACATTATCATATAGTTTAAACAAAATACCCAAACCAATGCATGTATACAATAGGCATGTGGCATATGGTTGATACCCTATGGTTTAAACATTAGACTGTAACATGTATCGAACTCCACGCTGGAATATTTGACATATGTTTAAACTTTAGACCTCAGTAATGTATGATGGTTGTGTTGTGCCATATTTAGAGCACTGCTTGTTTTGTCGGGTAAAAGAGTTGAGGGTTTCATGTGGCCGCCGAATCTGGTGGGCTCTTCCAACCCTTTCCTCCCATACCATAAAAATTCAACTTCAAATACAACTTTTGCGCCAATGTATTATAACGATATTCCAGGGTTTGTTGGAAAAGATTCCGTGATATGAATGGGAGGTCGGGGGTTCAAGACCTGAATCTACCCATCCACCTTCTCATTGACATTGACCACCTTCCACATGTCAAGATGTAGATCTGCCACCTAGCCTGCAAAGGCACAATTTTTTTTGTTGCTTGCTAAAAACTTCAGCGGGCATTTTCTTACTCATACGGAGGTCATTTGTGAAACCGAATATACAATCAGAATCATTGTGATGAGCACTACGACCTGGTTCTGAGCATTTTGATAATCCTCCTGGATCAGTCCTCTCCATTGGAAGCTTTTAGACAAGGAAAATTTTAAGGATGGAAAAATTTCTTGAAGTTTAAAAACATTGGCGAATCTCACTAATCCCTAATATGCAAACTATACAATGTTTATTGATATATTTGTAAAATTATTCAAATTTATAATGATTTTATATATAGCCTCTATACAATGTTGGCGATTATTAAGGTAAAATAATTTTATATTCTAAAATTTGGGCGAATCGTCTTTTATAAAATTGGAAATTGGCGAATCTTTTTTGTGGAAAAATCATGGAAAATTAGCCCACTAGGCGAACATTAGCCCCTAAAATTTTCCATGCTTTTAGACCACCAAAAGTTTGGTTTTAAGCATACATGAGGTGAGGGTACAACTCCCTCACCCTTCTGATCTCCATCCATATTGCCTTGCTTCGATACATGCCTTTGAGTCCCACTCAAAGATATTCAACATCTCCATGCATAGAAGTGTGGACCTTCCTGTCCAATATGGTATCTTTCTACAACTCAGTCATGTATTCAGGTGCAAAATCATCTACAGTTGGAATTTGAACATTCTCCTCTGGATCCATGATAATAGGAGGTTCATACAACTTTAAATTTTCAGCATTTACAACTGAGTATATGTTGATGTATGGAGGCAAATTTAACCAGAATTCATTGTGGCCAATCTTTTCAACAATTTCAAAAGGACCATACTTGATCGGTTTCAACTTTTTACCTTCACCTTTCATCCTTTCTATGCTGATATGTAGCAATACTTGATCACAAACTTGAAAGTGAGACCCACCTTATGCTTATCATGGGGCATTTTGTACCTGGCTTAACTTTTCTCCAATTGATCCTGCACTACTTCATGAATCTTCTGGATTCTTTGAATGAACTTGATTACTTTATTGACATCTCCATGTCCATCCTCCTGATCTTTGTCACCAAACAAGAAGTCCATTTGTGATTTCGGTGGGTACCCAAAACATGTCTCAAAAGGAAATTTACCTGTAGAAGAATGCAAGGCCTGGTTGTAAGCATGTTGGACATAGTGTAAATATTCATCCCACAACATAGGATGTTTGCTGCAATAATCCCTAAGAAGTTGTACCACTATTATGTTCACCACTTTTGTTTGATCATTTGTTTGTGGATGAAAAGTTGTGCTTTTTTTCATCTTAGTGCCCATGAGTCCCCACAAAGTGGACCAAAAATATCCCATGAAATGAGAGTCCCAATCTGAAATGATGGAAGTAGGAAACCCAAAATGAACCCATACATTTGAAAATAACATATGTGCACTTTGTACAACAGTTAATTTTTTCTTACATGGAACAAGGATACACATTTTGATAAATATATCATCCACAACATACAAATAATCATGCCCTTTTCTAGACGTAGCAAGTCCTCCTACAAAATCCATAGATATATTATCCCATGGTCTAGAAGGAACTGGAAGAGGCATATACAAACCGAACTTTCTATTTCTTGGTTTTCTTGTTGAACACATGACACAACCTTTAATGTACTTAGCAATTGTTTCATTAATTTGAGGCCAATAGAAATACCTTTGTAACTGTGCCACTCTCTTAACTACACCAAAATTCCCTAAAACATGAGAAGAATGTGCTTCCTTGATCATATGCGCTCTTTCTCCCTATGGTATGCACAACTTTCCAAGATGGTATAATAACCTGTCTTGAACATGATAATTCAATTCTTCCTCCTGAGAACCTTGAGTTAGTGATTCATAAACATCTTTGAAATCAGTATCTTCAACATATTGTTCAATGTAACTTTCATGTGCTAAAGAACTATTTTGAAGTATAACTAAAGCATTCAAAGATGGTCTTGACAATATATCAGCTACTTTGTTTGTTGTTCCTTTCTTATATTTGATTACTAATTGAAACTTCTACAAAAAACCCATCCATATATAATGTTGAGACTGCTGCAATTTAGTTTGGGATTGAAGGTATAGAAGTGGCTGATGATCTGTATGAATCATTGTTTCTTTGCACAATGAATAATGTTTCCATTTCTTAACACTTTTTACTAATGCAAATAGTTCTTTGTCATATGTTGGATAGTTAGCAATTGCTTTAGAAAATGTTTCTAAATGAAAACAAATAGGCTTTCCTTTTTTAAATAACACTACACTCGTTGCATACCCACTAGCATTAGTTTCTATTTAAAATGGTTGTTGAAGGTCTGGCAAAGCTAATATTGGAGTTGTCACAATTTTTTGCTTTAAAGTATCAAATGTTTTTTGTTGCTTTCCTACCCACTGAAAAGATACTTTAGAACTTGTTAAAGCATGAAGTGGTGATGCAATAAAAGAGAAATGAGAAATGAATTTACTGTAATATTCAGCTGAACCCAAGAAACTTCTAACTTCCGTCACATTCTGTGGTCTTGGCCACTTAACAATCACATTGATTTTAGCTGGATCTATTTTAAGATGACCACCTCCAACTATGTAACCAATATATACTAAGGAAGTTTTCCCAAATTCACATTTAGAAAGTTTGAGATACACTTTCTCTCTTTGAAACACATCAAAAATGTGTTTCACATGCTTAACATGTTCTTCCAAACTTGAACTGAAAATAAGAATATCATTCAGATAGACTATGAAAAAATTATCAATAAAAGGACGAAACACAATAAAGGTTACTAGAGAATTGCATAAACCAAATGGCATAACCAACCATTCATAAAGCCCCTGTCTAGTCTTAAATGCAGATTTCCATATATCATTCTCTATAATACGAATTTGATGATAACCAATTCTTAAACCAGTAGTAAACAACATTCTTTAATTGATCAAGAAAATCTTATATTCTTGGAATAGGATACCTATTCTTTATGGTGATTTTATTCAAAGGTATGAAATCAACACACATTCTCCAAGTTTTGTCTTTCTTAGGTACTAAAATGATTGGTGATCCACATGGAGATGAACAAGGTTGAATGAAGCCTTTATCAACCAATTCCTAAATTTTTTCTTAATTTCTTCATTTTCTATTACCAAAATATGACACATGCCAATATTCGGAAGAGGAGCATCAGATTGTAATTGAATCTCATGTTGTATTTCTCATTTTGGAGGTAGAATTTTTGGTTCTTTAAACAATTCCTTATAAGAATCAACTATTTCAACCAACTTGTCTTTAAAATGAGTATCACACCCTTGAAAATAATCATACTTATCTTTAGGTTTATCCTTAACTAACATGAGAACATACATTTTACTTGAACTTATGAGTCCTTTCTTCTGACTTACATTGATTAAATCCAAGCTTGTTTTAATCTTATGTTCCTTGACAACATATTCAATTCCATCCTTAACAAGATGATATTTAGTCTCCTTTCTATGAAATATGGCATCTCGATCATAAAGATAAGGACTACCCAACATAACTCCACATATTTCTAAAGGAATCACATCTAAATCAACTTCATCAACAAAATTAGTTGCGATTGAAAATCTTAACTAACACTGTTTTTTGACATGCATATGATTGTTTTCCTTTAACCATCCTAAAGGGTAAGGTTTTGGATGATTCTTAGTTTCTAATCCCAATTATATTAATAGTAACTCCTCAAACATTAGATTTTCCTATGATCCACTACTGAATAATGTATCTATCTTAGTGTGCTTGGAGATAACTCTAATATGAAACAATTCATCTCTCTTCTTTTCTTCAATCACATCATTAAATTTTGAAGAGGATGCAGAACAAGTAGAACTAGAGATAGATTCAAAAGGATTACATGTCAAACCCATAGTGGTTATCTTCCATTCATCACCGCAATCAGATCCCAAGTCTTGTTGGATTGCAGCATTAGATTTCTTCTCACCCTTCTTCTTAAGGAACTTCTTTGGCTTAAGTTCTGGATGAAGCTTCCAACACTTGGACTCATCATGTCCAACCCTCTGACAATGAGTACAAGTTGGAATTTCTCCTTCTTTATTAACTATTTCTGATTTCTTCCCCTTTTATTTTTTGAATACTTGAATGGTATCTTTGAAAAGTTGAACTAAAATGATCTGCCACCTTATTCAATATGAATGGCTTGTACACACACTTCATCAAAGCCAATTGGATTAAACATAAGAAATGTATGTTGCAAATAAGAATGCAAACTTCCAATATAATTTAACAAAGTTTCCCATGTGTTTAATGGAATGTTAAGTGTTAAATCATTTTTCCTTAATTCCTGTGTAAACTCTTGCACACTCTATCCTTTACCTTGCCTCAAATGTTGTCAATCTATTACAGCATGTTGCATATATCTTAAAGGATAGAATTACTTTCTAAGAGCTTTAATAAACTTAGAACATGAAGAGATAATTTTACCTTTATCCTTTAAATATAACTAAGTTTTACTTTCCAACCAAATCAAAGTTGATCCCCCCATTCTAAGTGTAGCTAACTGAATTTTCGCAAAATCATCAACAATATTCTGAATTCTACAATACACTTCAAGTTGTTTAATCCAGTTATCTAACTTTTCAGGATTCATTTCACCATCATATATGGGCAGTTCAAATTTAACATCAAGCTTTAGGAAAGGAGATTTCTTATGTTTCTTCTTTGATTCAAAATCTAAATCTGAGCTTAAATTATCAAAAGATGAAGAAGAAGAAGATGAATATGGAGGAGAAGGAGGTTCATTACCATCAGCTTTTTCCTTGACCTTTTTCACTTACATTCCTTTAGAAGATGAAGTTGAATCTCTAGTCTTCCTGTCTTCATAAAGTTTTGCAATCATCCTTTGCATATTCAAGAACATCTACTCAAATTTATCCTCGCTCTTTGTCTCAGGAGCTTCTCCTTCATTTGAACTTGTCATTTTTTACGAGACTTTCTTATTTCCAATCTCTAGATTTAATTCTTCAAGTTTCCCTTCTCCAAATTGCGACCTGGATCTAGTCAACATTCACATTGGTAAATATCTTGCTTAAACATCATAAACCTCGCCCCGATACCAACATATGATCTTCAATCTACAGGATTGATTATTCGTGCAATTTCACCAACATTAACTAAGGTTTCATATGTGTGAATGAAAGATGGAAATTAAGTTTTTAATATGCCTTAAACATCAAACTTTGAGAACTGAAATGAAGAATAAATAGTAGCAATAAAATATGCAAACACAACAAACATTGTTGACGGAGTTCGTCCCTCCTGGACTACATCTCCGAGTTCGCTTCCAATGGGCATCTGTTATATTAGAAATGCTCCAAAATGGTTATTTACATGGAATTTAATCAATTGAACTGTGCACATAGACACTGTTGGTTACTGTCAAAAATAAGCCCTCTGTTCTCAAAATGGATCAAGGATGGCCAAGATATGCTTACATGAAGAAAAATAGTCACATACAACACCTTGTTCTGAAACTCATTATTCACTCCTAAACTCATTGGTTTAATGGAAAACTTTTTGTAAGCCTCGGGTAGGTTCTAGGGTCGAACCTCCCATGCTATAGTTGGCAATTTGTTTGGAGTTGGTATAACAATTACATAATGGTGCAATAACATAACTAGGTGCTTTAATATATATAGTATATAGTTTCAAAAACTATATTACATAGTATTTTTAATGGACCACACCCCGAACTGTTGTAACATTATGATATAATTTAAACAAAATACCCAAATAGGTGGATATATATAATAGGCAAGTGACATATGGCTGATACCCTCTGGTTTAAATATTAGATTGTAACATGTATCGAACTTCACGCTGGCATATTTGACATATGTTTAAACTTTAGACTTCAGTAATGTATGATGGTTGTGTTGTGCCATATTTAGAGCACATATTTTTGTGTTGGGTAATACAGTCGAGGGTTTAGGGGGGCTGCCGAATCTGCTAGGCTCCACCAACCCTTTCCTCACATACCATAACAAATCAACTTCAAATTCAACTTTTCCGCCAATGTATTATAATGATATGCCATGGTTTGTTGGCAAAGATTTTGTGATATGAACGGGAGGTTGCAAGTTCGAGCCCCAACTCTGCCCATACATCTTCTCGTTGACTTTGACCACCTGCCACATGTCAAGATGTAGAGCTGCCACCTCGCTTGCAAAGACACAATTTTTTTTTCCTGTTTGCTAAAAAATTTAGCTACCATTTTCTTACTCATATAAAGGCCATTTATGAAACTGAATATACCACCAGAATCAGTGCGACGAGCACTATGACTTAGTGTTGGTTTCGAGACCATATGAGACTCTAGAATTCTGAGCATTTTGAGAATCCTCCTAGATCACCAACTCTATGATAAATGTCATATTCTCTTTGTGTTTGTTGTCCACGACTGTATAAATACGAGGAATACTCTGCCCTACATCTCCAATAGTTTTTGCCTCCTATGCATTGCATATATTAGGCCTACCACCCTGATTCTATGAACAATATCTCCTAAGTTGTTCCTCACCACATGTCAAACACTCCAACTCACCAGTTCCCTCACCTGTATGCTTTTGTTTTGACACATGTCCTTGTCTAGTTAAATTAAACTTCTTTTCTGGTGCCACATTTTCTTTCTAATATACATTCTAAGGCCTTGTTCTCTTGGGATGCCATTTACCTTTACCTTTGTCCTTCCCTTTCCATCCTTGCTGAGATCCATTCTTATGCTTTGATTGTTCATAGCAATGCTTCAATTTCCCAATGACTTCCTCAAGTTATCGAGGCTCATCATACTCAATCCAATATCTAAATGCTAATGGAATACCACTGACAAATCCTTGAACTTTAGCCTTGTTATTGGTAAGATACGATACATACCTCAATAGCTCCAAAAACTTGGTTTTGTACTCTTTGTTTGTCATTTCCCCCATCTTTAGCTCATATAATTCTTTATCCTTACTATCGTAGCACCTTTCGGAGAAGTACTTGTTCCTTAAAATCCTCATGAACTCCCGCCAACTCAAGTAATCTGTCCTGATGTCTTTGACCCACTTCACATCTTCCCACCAAATGTCTACTTTACCTTTCAAGTTGAAGATAGTTATTTTTTCCTTCATGTTATCTATGTACTCATGCAACTCAATGAATTTTTCCATCCTAAGTATCCAAACCTCGACATCTTCTGACTTCTTCACATATCCATCAAAAGTGGGTGGCTTCACTTTCTTAAACTCATCTGGCAAGTATCCTCTACCATTCCTCCTATAATCATGATAATGATGATGATCATGATGTTTATCAAAACCGAAACTAAAATAGTACCTGTACTCATCACCCCTCCTATCTGGAGTGTCCAACAACCTGCCATATCTCACTATATTAGATCTATCTAACATATGTCTACCAAGAGACCCACTTCCATATGCTCCATTAGTTATATCCTCCTATCCATGGATGATGTGGAGTGGCCCTTGTCTCTGCAATTCTAACAAACTTTGAAGTAGTATTGCATTAACCCATGCTTTTTTCTCTTATGCATGTATGATCCTATCATTATCCGCCTTACAAATCCTTATTTCTTCCTTCAAGATTCCCAACATATCCACCAAATCAGAAGAGTGCCCCACACCACGTTGCTCATCTGATTCATGTAGGTTTTAACCCCCTACAGAAATTACCTGCATAAGAATTTTAAAACACAGAAAATAAACAATGCGAGAGCATAACACATAAAACACATATACACAAAGATTTTCCCCTAGATCCCAAAATCGGGACTACCAACTTGATTTTTCATTATGTTCCTTTCAATGTTACAATACATATTTATACATGCCGAAGCATCCAATACCACGGACCGAAAACCATCACGTCTAAAAACATGGACCGAAAAACCATCATGTCCAAAAACATGGACCGAAAAACCATTGCGTCCAAAAAACATGTGCGAAAATCATGCACAAAACCATAGGTGGGTCCGCCCAACCTAACATATGGTCCAACCCCATAAAGTGGGGTTATGGGTATGCCTCAAACCCCCTGTGCCCTCCCCCCTCTAACCCCCAGTTAATTACGTCGGCTAGTCGTGGAAAGAATATAACACAACCCAACATTCTCCCACTTGTTGTTTTCTTTCCATAGGGGGCCACAAGAGAGATTAGTCATTTATCCAGCCCTGCAATGCCCATTGTTTCTCTACACCAAGAGAACTTCTCAAAGCTCACATATTTTGTCAATGCATCTGCAGTATTCTTCAAAGTGTCCACCTTTACCAACAACACCTTTTTGTCTTCTATCATATCCCTCACAAAGTGATACTGAACAACAATGTGCTTTGTCTTTGAATGATATGCAGGGTTCTTTGCCAAGAAAATTGCACTTTGGTTGTCACAATCTATCCTTATAGATTCTTGTACTAACCCCATACTTGAACACAATCTCTGCAACCAAACTGCTTCCTTGCTTGCATGAATGGCTGCCATGTATTCTACCTCTGTAGTTGATAGTGCCACTATAGATTGTTTCTTACTCATCCAACTGACTGCACCTCCAAATAGGTTAAACACATACCCACTTGTAGATCTTCTCTAATCCAAATCTCTAGCCCAGTCTGCATCAACAAAGCCATGAATATCCAACATTTTGTCAAATCCTGGTCTTCCTTGGTAGCACAAACCATAATCACTAGTGCCACGAAAATACCCGAAAACCCGCTTCATTGTTGTCGAGTGCTCCTTCCCTGGTTTTGACATAAACCTGCTCAATACTCCCATTGCATGTGCAATGTCTAGTCTAGTACAAACCATAGCATACATCAGGCTACTGACTACACTTGCATATGGAACACGGGACACATCCTCTTCCTCTTCTTGTGTCTTGGGACACTGTTCAGCAGATAACCTCACACCTACAGGAATAGGAACCTTAACCGGCTTACTATCCTGCATATTAAACCTCTATAGTATTGTCTCGACATACTTCCTCTAGTTTAACCAGAGCTTCCTCTTTTCCTGATCTCTTTTAATTCCCATGCCCAAAATATAGTTTGTAGCACCAAGATCTTTCATGTCAAATTTGGAGGACAATTGGGTCTTCAAATCCTAGATAATTTCTTTATCATTTCCAACCAGCAACATATTATCCACATACAAGACCAGATAAATAACATGGTCACCAATTAATTTAAAATACACACAGTGATCTGCTTTGCTTCTGGTGAATCCAAGTCCCCGTATAAATGTATCAAATTTTTTATACCACATCCTTCGTTACTATTTTAACCCATACAGAGACTTCTTTAGCTTGCATACTAGTTCTTTCTTACCCTTCATCGTAAAGCCTTCAGGTTGCTTCATGTAGATCTCCTCTTCCAGATCCCCGTGAAGAAATGTTTTCTTCACATCCATCTGTTCTACCTCAAAATCAAAAGTAGCAGTAACAGATAAAGGTAATCTAATAGAAGTCACCTTGGCAACAGGAGAAAAAATATGACCAAAATCAATTCTCAGCACCTAGGAATAACCTTTTGCTACCAACCGAGCTTTGTATTTCTCCACCTTCCCTTCTGCATTTGTCTTCTTTTTGAACACCCATTTGCTGCCAATGGGTTTCCTTCCAGCCGAAAACTCCACTAGATCCCAAGCCTCATTTTTGTGCAAAGATGTCATTTCATCAACCATGGCCTCTTTCTGGAGTTTGCCATCCTCTGAATCTACTGCTTCCTTCACAGTTTTGGGATCATCGTCAATAATAGATAAAGTAAAATTTGAACAGAAATCAGATGGACTATACCTTTCTGGCTACCTTCTTTCTCGAACTAATCTTCTCAGACCCGGAGTTTGTGGCTCTTCATCTTCTGATTCCTCCTCTGCTATAGAGTCTGATTCTTCCTCCTTTAGCTCAAACTCTATCTTCTTAGTTTCCTTTGGTTGGACTTCATGTTTAATAACATCTTTCACCTCTCTGAACACCACATCTCAGCTATACACAACCTTCCTTGTTATTGGGTTCCAAAGCTTATAACCCTTTAAACCATCCTTATACCCAATAAAGGTGCACTTTTTAGATTTACTATCCAACTTGGTTCATTTCTCCCTTGGAACATGTACATATGCATCACATCCAAATACCCTCATATGCGAAAGAGAGGGTTTCTTACTAGTCCATACCTCTTGTGGAGTTTTATCCTCCAACGTTGATGAAGGTGATCTATTGACCAGGTAACATTCTATCTCCTCCGCCTCTGCCCAAAATTCTTGTCCTAACCCGGCATCACTGAGCATGCCTCTTGCCCTTTCCATCTTGTTCATTCTTTCTGCAACTCCATTTTGCTGAGGTCTATATGGAGTAGTCTTATCTCATGCTATACCACACTTCTTATAGTATTCTTCAAATTCCTTACTGCAAAACTCTCCACCGTTATCTATCCTCAACACCTTTATCTTCTTCTCTATCTGGTATTCCACCAGAGCCTTAAATTCTTTAAACCTTTCAAAGACTTCAGATTTATTCTTATGGAAATATATCCATGTACTCCTTGAGAAGTCATCTATAAATGATACATAGTACACAGACTTACCTAGTGATGGAACCTTCACAAGTCCAAACACATCAGTGTGCACAAGCTCTAATATTTGTTTTGCCCTCTTACTACCAGAGGGGAAACTCACCCGATTCTACTTCCCGTATACACAATTTTCACAGAAATCAAAATCTAGAGAGCTATTACTCATACCTTTACCATGAAGTATTCGAAGGCCCTTCTCTCCAATATGTCCAAGCCTTTGATGCCACAACATGGTCTTCTCTCCAAAGACCACTAGATTTTCTGCTCCACTTTTAGGAACCACAAAACTGTTGCACCCATCAACAACTGTGTTACCTTGTGACTTGTACAGAGTTCCAATCTGAACTCCCCGCATCAATACCAATGCTCCCCAAACCATCTTGTAGGTATCCTTCTCGAACACTGTTTTTACACCTGCATCATCCAACTTGCTTACAGAAATTAGATTTCTGGCCAATGTAGGAATATGAAGAACACCCGGAAGTGTTCTAACCCTTCCACCTTGTAGCTTCAACTTTACTTTCTGCGACCAATGATTCTAGACTTCCTATCATCCCCTAAGAATACATCACCACCATCGTATTTCTCATATTCGCAGAACCACTCTCTATAGAGATTGAAGTGAAAGGATGCACCTAAGACAAATAACCATGCCTCATGATCTACATGTGTACTTGAAGAAACCAAGTACACATCCCCACCTTCATCTGAGGTGGTTTTCACCTCTGCAGAAGGAGCATCATCAGATCCCTTTCCTTTGTCAGGAGCTTTATATTTACAATCCCTTTTGTAGTGCCCTTCCTTTCCGCATTTCCAGCACACCACCTTTACAAGTTTTCCTGGAGATTTATATCTCCCTCTAGATTTAGATCTCCCACTCAATGACTTATTTTTGTTTCTATTTTGGGACCATCCTCATACATACAAGGCATCACCATTCTGGCTCTCCATATTTTTCCATCTCGTCTCCTCCGTCAGCAAGGCTAAGACTATTTCATCAAACTGCAAGGCAGTTGCATTGCTACCTATTGCAATAACCAGACTATCCCATGAATCTGGTAGAGAACAAAACAAACTGATGCACTTATCTTCATCTAAAATTTTAATATCAATAGATGTTAACTAACTTACCACAGCATTAAATTCGTTCAGATGCTCTGTCAACGAGTCTCCATCTTTCATCCTCAAGTTATACAGCTTTTTCCACAGGAATAGTTTATTCACCAGAGACTTAGATTGGTACAAAGTCCCTAACTTGTCCCTCAAATCCTTCACCATAGCTTCCCCTGATACATTCAGCAATACTAGATCTGAGACACACAATCGTATTGTGCTCTTTGCCTTCCGATCCAACTTCTTCCATTCTTCATCAGACACTCCCGTTGGTTTAGTACCCGGATCTACTACAATCCATTGATCTTTATCCACCAACAGATCCTCCATCTTGAGTTTCCACAACTCAAAACTCTGATCATTAAATTTCTCGATCTCTATTTTTCCATTGCTCACCATCTTCTTTCACCACTAGAATTGATCTCATAGATCTCCCACTGAACAGGGTTTACCATAGGCCCGAGCGAAACCCCTCAGCAACAAAGGCATCCCCTTGAAGCCAAAACAACTCTGATACCAAATGTAGGTTTTAACCCTATACAGAAATTACTTGAATGCGAATTCTAAAACATAGAAAATAAACAATGCAAGAGCATAACAGATAAAACACATATACATAGAGATTTTCCCCTAGATCCCAAAACTAGGACTACCAGCTTGATTTTTCATTATGTTATTTTCAATGTTACAATACATATTTATACATGTTGAAGCATCCAATACCATGGACCGAAAACCATCGCGTCCAAAAAACATGTGCAAAAATCATGCACAAAACCATAGGTGGGTCTGCCCAACCTAACATATGGTCCAAAACCATAATTTTTTGGGGCGTTGCCCCAGACCCCATAAAGTGGGGTTATGGGTATGCCTCAAACCCCTTGTGACCTCCCCCCTCTGACCCTCGGTTAATTATGTGGACTAGTCGTGGAAAGAATATAACACAACCCAACAATTCATAGGGATATTCTATGTAGTCTACCACCTTGCTAGCCATTTGATGTCTTTCTTTCAAGGCATAATATGTTATATAAACCAAATCATAACAAACCAACGTACCTTAGTATAAATTGGGGAGGTTACCTCGTTTGTAAGATCATCCAAATCAGTGTGATACATGTATAACATAGACATAATAGCATATAGACACACAAATAAATTCATCAACACATAAACATCATTCTAGTTAGGGTCCAGTCATCAATGCAAGTCCATATCAACAATGCATGCTATGACCTCATGCATGACATCAACCATTACTCCATTATACACATTTCCACATGCAACCATCAACATGCATAAGCAATGCCTAATCAACTACACATACACATGAATGCATGTAGTCGAGCATAAGCGATCAATTCTTGTAACCAACCTACAAGACTGATACATGTAATCAAACATACAGGAATTCAGCCTAACATACAAGGATGTAATCAAGTGACATATAACAACATGTAAGCAACATATAACAATATGTAACCAGTCATATACTCATGACGATGCATTTTACAATAACATCAAGTTCCTCATGAAAACCTTACTACAACCATGATCAACATTATGGCAGCGATGTAACAAGCACATGGAATGCAAATGTAAAAGACACACATGCAACTGACATGCATGTATGACCAACAGACGTCGCCCATCTAGTCCAAGGGGTGAGCCATGCTCTGATACCATTATGTAACACCCTCCTCCCACATCTACCCAAGCAACCGGTGACCCCGGGTAAATATGCGACAAGAGGTCACTATGATATGATTTGACATCCTAAGTCACATTAAGGAAGTGTAACTGACAAAAAAACACCATACAGACATTTAACATAAGCTTCAAGACCCTTAGGAACCATGCCAACACTTCAAGAAGCTTACCCCTGAGTCCTACTAAAGTTTTGATCAACTTAGCCCTTAGTCGCTCTCATGCTATAAGCATGACAGTGTCCAAGGACCTCCAGTCGCACTCACAATCTTTACCGCCAGCAGCCAGAGCCTCATTTTCTTAGTGTTGTGCCAATGTCCCTAGGATTTGATCCACTTTTTCAGGTTCAGAGCCCAAGTCACTGCGCATAATGGAATGATAACTTAAGACTAGTAAAAGAACAGGGAAACAATTATGAAAAAGAAATAGGTTAAAAAACATCCTTAATCAAACCCTATCCATAACAAGTGTTTCATCAAACATATCACAAACATGTAATCTACAGGTGTAACCAACAGAATTAAACATAGGGATTTCGAAATTATCTAAGAATCTCTAAGAACCATTGTTCCCTCGTGTCATTTTCTGCATTATCATCTATTAGGTCATAGATACATTATCCACTCATTTACAAGTAAAAATATGTTGAGAGCCATACATAGTTGTTGCCATAAAACATACATATAACCAGCATAGTAACAACAGAAATACCATAAATATATAAGTCATACATCATTACATTTACACATGAAAACCAAGGGAATGAATTTATCATTAATAAATGCAATAAACCAACTGGAGATGGGACTACCATGTTCCATATGAGAATATATTGGCTGAGCCATGTCTCTCTTCAGCCAATCACTTCCAAGCATGAATTTGGGACTCATAGAACACACCGAAATAACCAAAAAAGCATGGATTCCACTGGAGTTCTCCACATACACCGTGAGGAATTTGAGTGCCTCCTAGTCTCTCAGGATTTATCGTAATCCAGAGTCTAATCTAGGGATCACTAGGCCCTACACTGAGACACTCTCTCTAGGATTTACCGTGCATCCCATCCTGGGACTACTAGGCCCAACGGAGATAAATCCACCTCTTGGATTTACTATATATCCTGTCTTTCACTAGCAAGGATTCCTAGGCCCACTGAGGTACACAATCCTAGCTTTACTGCAACCCATAGTCTGGCTCAAAGGTTACTAGGCCAGTGGCTTTACCATGATCCACACTCTGGTTCAAGGACCACTAGGCCATGTGTTTGTAATTTCAGAGATCCACCCCACTCAACTTCAAATCCATATGGCCATCACACATCAACCAAAGTATGAGAACCCATCTCATTAATGTTATCCATAAATGGCAAGGCTAGGTTGAAGAACATTGTCACACCTGGAAAAACCCATGCCATGACAGAAAACAACCACATGCAACACCATGCATGCCAAATCTAGCAAGGAAAATACACATGCAAATCGATACTTGTAATGAATCCTATTGTAGTTGCTTGATCCTACCTTTCCGTGCTTGATCTTCACTTCCTCTTGCCTTCTTTGCCTTTCTTCCTCCAATGCCTAAGTGGTCCAAGAAAACTCTAAGTGTCCAAGAGTGAGAGAGAGAGAGAGAATAATGAGAGAGCTCCAAAACCAAACTAACAAAAGTTTACAAACTGATCCTCAGAAGCCTTTTTATTAATGAGGCCTCTATTTTCTTCATTTTCCATTATTTTCCATCAGTTTCCTCCTCACATGCAACCTATGACCTTTCACCTCCTTTTCTCCTAATTTCCATTATTTTCATAAATAAATGTGCCAAAATTTCCATTTTTCCTTTCCAAAGCCTTTGCCATTTCCTTTGCCAATTTCCTTAGCCATAAACAACCAAATGAACACCCCCTAGGATATCTTGCCCAACATTCACCTTGGAATAAGTGTCCCATTAGTAGTGGTTATTAATTTTAACTTTTATTACATGGAATTTTCACCAGGTTTGTTACATCTTTGCAAGATGAATGGCACTTTGGTTGTCACTATATAACTTGCGCATCTCCTTCTTCTTACCCAATTCATCCATAAATATTTGCAACCAAATTATTTATTTACTAGCCTCTGTAGCAGTAACATACTCTACTTCCGACATTGAAAGTGCAACAACACTTTAATTTTTTTAAACCCAACTAATAGTTGTTCCACCTACAGTAAACACATACCCTGTGGTGCTCCTCATGTTATCTCTATCATTGCCATCCAATTTTCTTTTCCTGAATTGTTCTTGTAACTTCTGACAGCTCCCACTACATGTGCAATATCAGGCCTTATGTAGACCATTACATATATTAAGCTTCCAACTGCTGATGCAACACATCTTCTTACTTAGTTTGGATGGCTAGCCAAAGGTGTACTGACTAGTTTTTCATTCTTCATATTAAATATTTCCAACACCTTTTGTATGTACTCACTTTGATATAATGTTAATTTGTGATTTTTCATGTCTCTTGTTTCTCATACCAAGGATTTGTTTTGCATCACCCAAATCCTTCATAGAAAATGAATTTTCCAATTTTCCTTTGAGTGCATTTATTTCCTGCAGGTTAGACCCTACAACAAGCATGTGATCTACATACAATAACAATATAATATGGCTACCATCATTTTTCCTTTTGAGATAAACACAACGATCAGAGTGACATATAGTATAACCTTGTTCAGACATAAACTTGGCAAATTTTAGATACCACTACCTTAGAGCATGTTTTAAGACATACACGTTCTTCTTCAACCTGCACACTAGTTTATCCTTCCCTTTGACCTCATATCCTTGTGGTTGTTGCATATATATATCTTCCTCCAAATCCTCATGGAGAAAGGTCGTCTTTATATCTAACTACTCTAGATGCAAATCTTCTGCTACTAATAGACTTAAAATAGTTCTGATTGAAGTCATTTTAACAACACGAGAAAATATTTCATCAAAGTCTATACCTTTCTTCTGTGTAAACCCCTTCACCACAAGTCTAGCTTTATACCTTTTTCTACCTCCATCTTCTTCCTTCAACCTATAAACCTATTTATTCTACAATTTTGTTTTACCTATAGGAAACCTGACTAAGTCCCATGTCTGGTTATGTACAAATAGTTCCATCTCTTATTTCATGTCTAGCTCCCACTTCTTCCCGAATTCTAACAACATTGCTTCATCATAACATTTTGGTTCACCATAATCAGTCAGCAATACATAATATAATGAAAGAGAGTATCATTCAAGTGGTATACTGATCCTGGTAGATCTTCTAACACCACTTTCAGGTGTTTTAGGTGCTTCTTGTTGTTGTGGTAGTTATTGCCGTTGTGAATGTTGATCAATATTATTTTCAGACACCTTTAATTTTTCTATGATCTCATGAAGCACTACGTATTTTATATTTTATTTTTCCTTCTTCTTTTCCTACGTTAGATCCTTATACAAGACCCTTTCATTGAATATGACATCTCTACTCCTAATGATTTTGCGATTTTCATAATCATAAAAAAGATAACCAAAATCATTAACACCATATCCAATAAAGGTACATTTCTTTGATTTTACCTCAAGATTTGTTCTATTTTCTTTATTAAGGTGGACAAATGCATCACAATCGAAAGTCTTTAAAATGAGTAGTTTACCATTTTACCTGTCCATGCCTCCTTAGGAATACCACCATACAAGGAACTTGAAGGCCCTCTGTTTATTAGATAAACAGAAATATCTACAACATCTGCCCAAAATTTTAAAGGAAATCTTGCATGAAATCTCATGAACCTTACACACTCCATGATTGTCCTGTTGTTGGCTTCAGGTGTCTTGGACCCAGGTTCAGAGTTAGTTGCGCTAACCAACAAAACCATACACTACCAGCACTTTCGGCAACAACCCGCATGGCGTTGGCTGCAGTCTCACTCAAGGCAGTATTGGGGGATGCCAGAACCAGGCTTTTGCATCCAAAGAACTATGTGATGGGTTTTTGTTTCTTTAGGGCTTTATTCTGACCTTCACAAACTCTAACCCTTAAAATGCGGAAATTGCAGTAACTTATAGATAACATATTTAACTCTTCGCTAATTTCTCTAAACATTCATAACATCATGAAATTAACCAGATCTACCACTTTCATGCATCTATTAAGTATGTTTCATGATAAATTACTATAAACAGAGTGAACATAAAGTAAATTCAGAAGTAAAGCATAACACACAGATACACAAATAATGCTCCAAAATAGCCTTTTATTATGCCTAGATATTCTATTATATACTCTTTCTACCATGTGCACACAGTTGCAGGGGCCCGCACACTCAGCTGTGAACTTACCAAGGTCTCCGCGCATACAGTTGCAAGAGCCTTCCCATTTGCCTAAGTATAGAAAACAGACGTCTTACTTAGATCATTCACACATGGATTCTTAGATATCTATCATGACTTCCTATGACTCCTTTTTATATCATCTTCTTTTACAATACCATGGTCCGAGAACCATGGACAGGTCACAAAACAACTTAACTTATAACAACTATGGGGATTTGACCTTCCTAAAGCCCCTTTGACTCCTATCAACCTGTTATGTTCCTAGTCATAATTTTTGAATGGCTGAGGTCAAATATATAATATGTACATACCTTTGCTTTCTGCAAATGTCTTCCATATTCAAAAAATAAAAAAAAATTATATATACATCTATATATATATATATATAGATATAGATACATACATACATACATACATACATACATACATATATATACATATATATATATATATATATATATATATATATATATATATATATATATATATATATATAAAGAGGGTATGTCCTAAATGAAAAATCAAAGGACAAAAAGAATAAAAAAGGTCAAAAAAGATGAAAAAATTAACCCCATAAACAAAAAGACCATGAAAGTGTGCAAGTCCAAATGCCACTACTATTTACTTTTCTACATAATAATGATTGTGTGCAACTTGTTATTCATGCCATAATCCATGGTATTCAAAATATTTAAACTTGACTATTTCATGCTTTCAATTTCATGCTTATAGATAGAGAATAAACTCTAACCAAACTGTTTAACCTTGGCAGATAAGTAGATAGGTAGAGTGAATTAAAGGACCTCAACTATTTAATTTGAGCCGTTTGATATAATAAGGATAGACTTAGATAGATTACTTTTGTAAAAGAAAATAAAATGTTTGGATAAAGGGTTTTCCAGCTTAAGTGCACCCTAATAAAGAGTAGAAAAAATGGTAGGATGAGTAGATGGGTAAGTAGTTGAATGGTTGCAGAATTGTGATGACTGATTAGATAAGATCATATCATTTACCTTCATCAACAAATTTCCAAAGTATGGATGATAATTGAGCATTTACCAAAGTACACAAAGTCGATTGATTAAACTCCATCATTCATTACATTTTTCACTTAACTAATTACTAAGAAAAGTCTTAAAGTACCTAAAAATCTTAAGCTAAAGGGGCTCAAAGCATTTCTCTGACTTCTGGAGGGACCGGACCCTCGGCCCAATAACTTATATGTTCCAAGTACTAAAAGTTCTCTCACAAGCATTCACCCCTCATTAATTCACTCATTTTCCCTAATAAACCCCTTTTCCCTGAGGATAAAACCTTAGAAAAGTGATCCCCCCAAGTAAACCCCTTTTTCTGAAAAAACCCACAAAAATCACCCTAAGCCTAAGTTATAATGTGTTCATACAAAGCCAATAAATTATAAATATACTCTATACTTAGCACTAAAGTTATTTTCCACCTTCATTTCATATTAACTTATACATTATTTATATATTAATTCCCAAAATTTCCCTTTTTCTCTTATATATTTAAATCCCTTTAATATTTAATATCCCTACCCCAAAGTTTCAAACATAAACTTTATTTAGTGAATTATTAATGAGTTAACTAAGTCAATCAGTGGCTAATTAATAACCTAATCCCTCCACTGAATAAAAGAGATTAATTAATCAATCAGTGGTTAATTAATAATCTATCTCCGCCAATGAAATCACTCCCGATGTCATTAAACCTCCATAATCCGCAATTAATTAAACCCGCCACACTTAAACCTCTATCGGGCCCCTCCATTAAACTTCATATCAAATCCCTGCCCCGATCACCGTACAATCTGGTCCTTTTTGATCCAACGGTCGACGATCATATTGGGTGGCCTTCGAAGGCCGACCTTTACCCGCCCGATATGGGTGGTTTCTCTATTCACCCTGCTACTATGTGGCGCTCGATGAATGGCATCAGGCTACCTCTGCTCAAAACCACCCCAGTCCAAAGAGCGGTGTGATCAAACTAGCTTACTGCCTCCTGCTAATGACAAAATGTCCCATCCCCTTCTAAAATCCAAATGTACCTTTCCCCACACCCGCCAAAAAACAGTTGACTTTACCAATAAAACTAAAAACTGGCAGTTTTTCATTTTATTATGAAAAATACACTCAAACTCCCATGCAAGTGACAGAGTATGTTCGATGGCCAACCGACGTTCAACCGTCAACCTGCCAAAGCTACTAAACATACAGTCCATCCTTCAGGCAGGGACACCTCCTACAAACCGTGCACAGCCACCCATCAACCCGTTCACAGCCAAAACCAGGTATTTACCCAAATCCATTGTAAAACCTTGTCTCATTCCTAAAACCCATTACTCGATTGCTTTAAGCTAGTCAGTAATTAAGTAAAACAATTACTCAGCAATCTCAAACCACTTTCAATTAAGCCAATCTGCCCCCAATTAAACAGAAAACCTTTTTTCCCATTCTTGAATCCACAAGAACCAAGGATAGTTGTGCCCGTTGCATTGAATTTCTGGGCAATTTCCACTCCCCCATCAAGATTTAGACGATCTCCCTTTGGTAGACAAAGACTTTCAAATTAAAGACATCTTTGTTGAAGAATCCCAATTGAAATTGTGTTGCAGGTACAGAGACCAGTACTTGAACCATGCATACAAAATAGGTCTCTGGGAATCAAACCTGCCCAAGTACCAATTCCCCAGCCCATATCTTCCCCAAAATTGTTCACTATTGTCATGTGAGCTACAATCCCACCTTCAGAGCGGTGATGTCCCCCGATCAGACAGCACTTTTCACCATCTCCGCTATGTCAATAAATGAAATGTTGCAGTTGCAACCTGGTCAAAATCTTATTCTCCTTTCTATTGGAGACCTGCTTAACAGATTCCCAACACTCACCTCCATTAAAATTGCTCAGTTACTGCAGAATTTCATTGCAGAAGAAAAACACATACCAAAGGATCCCCCTCCTTGTCATCCTTTTTCTCTTAGCTTGGCAAAGACATCATATCAATGATATCCAATATTCTAGGTTATACTACTAGTGAATATGTATATGATATTATTCTTGCCTACATGTCCATTTTCACTCTTGGGAAGCCCCCTGCCATCATGTTTGACTATGAAAAATTCATCTCAGACAAAATGCATGATCAGTTCATGAGATTGGAAAACGAGAGAGTATTCAAATACTCATTAGTGTTGTATCATCTCTTTCTTTATTATCAATTTGACAAATTTCTCTTCACTGTTCAGAAGCTTGACACCAGAGGCAATCCTAGGTCAGTAGTATTCTGGACACCTTTAGTACACAGATATGAATCTTCATACTCCTATACATATTTTATAGATCTATTTGTGCATCCAGTAGCGACCATGCTGATAGGAAGTCCTCCTCCAAGAATCAGTGCAAATATCAGGAGCGTTCTACAGCTGTCCAAATAATACAAAGTGAGAGATTGGTACTTGTACCAAAATCACACTGAAATCAGAATCTATGGCTACAAATTGGCACATTACAAATTGCCAAGATACCCCCAAAGAGATTATTTTCTCTGGAGTACTAAAGGCAAATAATAAACTTTGATGAGGTGCATTTTTTGGAGGCCAAGAAGAAGGCACAGCTCTGAATAAAAGACTAGATAGGCCCCTTTGTGTGTAACAATAGAGAAGCTAGGAGAGTTGCAGAGGAAATTCTTCAAGGGCTCAAACTCAAACAAAGCTTCATCTAGAGATATTACCCCTTTGATGTCATATGTAACAGAATACAGAAAAACAAATTGTCTCCCTACATCCACCACCGAATTCCTGAAATAGAACAGTACACAAATCAACTAGAATGGGACGAGAATAATCTAGTAGACAGGGATAGCACAGAAACTGATGTCAATAATGTATTGATTGATTTAGAAAGAAGACTTGATGAAGATTCATTTGTATAGGTGCCAGGAGAACCCCAATCTCAAAGGGAATCATAGGGACATAGTGGGCAAACAGCAGAAGAAGGACCTCAAGAGCAAGAAGGATCAGAGCAGCCAGAGATATCAAAAGAACTTGCTCAGCCAGAACATATCATGAGTAATTCACCTATTTTACAGACTCCTCTAAATGAGAAGAAGAATGCTAAGAGAGATAGAGAGGAGGCCACTCCTTCTAGCAAACTTGTTGCCCAGACTTATGTCAAGAGGCAAAGGTTGAATCCATTTTCAGAACAAGAGTTCACTGAAGAAACAGCTGGAACTGTAGGTACAAAAAAAGTACGAAGCAAGCAAACCACTCCCTGAGGAGGTACACAAGAACCTTCCACTTCACAGGCTCAAATGCTAGACAGACAACAAAGTGTGGAAGTATCCTCATTCAGGGCTCCAACTCGCCAGAGCCAAGATATTAGGTAGAAATACAAAGAAATAAAGGCAAGGAATGAAAGATTGAAGGCCCAAAGCTATGCACCTTACCTAAAAATGGCTCCTACTAATCAGAAAAGGCTAATGTCAGCCTTTGATGTGAAATAAGGTAAAATGCAGATGACTTTCATGAAACCTACTACATAGCAGCCTAGGTCAATTGTAGATTACTTGAAAACTGACTTTGAAGTATTGGCAAAGGATATCCATCCTATTGACCAAATAGAATTAGACAAGCAGACTAGGGAAATGGTCTACTCCACCTTGACCAGCAAGGCAATTGTAGCTCACCAACTCCAAAATTCACTGAATAATATATCAGTGCAATTCCAATTAGAGAAGGCCTATTCACAAGTGAAAGACACCAGAATAAAGTCCTTAGAGGACTTATTCATAGAACTGGGGCATCATCCCAAGGATGTGAAATCTACAAAAAAGCTTACTAAAAAGAAAAATGATGACATAGCTGCGCTGAAAAAGCAGCTCAAAATTCCTCCTCTGCATCATCCTCAGACAGTTGAAGTATTGGAAACTCAGAAGGAGGAAGAGCTTATGGACTTAGTCCTTAAGTTGAATGAACAACTGAAAGAAATAGAGAAAGAGCTGGATAACATGATACAGTCTAGACAGAGTGAGTTGGCCACCACTCCTTATACTATAATTCCTACAGTCTCTACAGCAGTACCCTCCACATTGGCTACTTCTTTAGCACCAACAATTCCACCAGCTACAACTCTACCAGTTATAGGTACATCAACAAGCACAGGAACATCCACAGAAAAGATAGCCGAATTGGTGAAAGCCATGGAGGAAATGACCATCCAAGCTACTGAGCTCAAAAAACTTAGAAAACAAGTGTCAAGTTTGGAGACTGATTGCAAACTTGCACAAATACAATAGAAAGAAGAAGCTCAAAAGAATCAAAGAATGGGAGAAAGAATAAAAGTCCTTGAAAAGGACTTAACACTACAACAACCACTGGGAGACATGAAGGAGATTCTTTGGGCCAACATCATTGAATCCATCAATGATGTTTGGCCTTCTATTCAATTAATTTTTGGACAAACTAAACCGGTAAAAGTGGCTACAAAAGCAATTCACAAGACAATGGAAGAATTGGGAGATAAACTTGAAGAAGCCAACCAATTGATAGAATTTTTTAACAGCATAAACAGGTATCAACTTGATTAAATGGGAACAGAAGATAGAATAGGAACAATCATAGAAATCAAGAATATTCTCATCAAGAGGAACCTCATGCTCAGTGTTGAGAAAAAATGCCAGAGCATCCAAGCTGACATTGATAGATTTATGACCAAGTTTGGTATTTTAAGAGAAAAAGGACTTCTCAGTCCTATGGTAATACATGACAAGTTGATGACCCAAGATGATTGTGTTGAAAGACTAAACAAATTATCCAGTAGCCAAGCTAGTACTTCAGGGGTAAAATCTTTGCCCACCAGTAAGGTATTATATGATAGTCTGGAAAATATGTTTTTTATAGAGAATGAGGTAAAGCAATTGTTCGTCAATAGGCCAAATTTTTCCAAGTATATTGAAGCTAACGAGATATATAGAAAGATGATAAGGATTAAATTACCTGACAGTGAATGGTGGATGAAACTAGCAGATTACCTATAAATTTACTGCAGTAAATCTATATGATAGCCAGGTTAAACAGGTAAAACAGAGTCAAAGTATAACAAATAAAGAGTATCAGTAGATAGAAGACATAAAGTGAATCCAACACCTAAGTATCAAGAAACTGAAAGAGCCAAATCTGAATTACAACAGCCAGCATAGTCACAATAAAAGTGACAGCAAGAAGACAGTTCTCCATCTATCTATGTCTTCATGCTTGAAGATATTTTCGGTTTCCTGGAATAATTCTCATATTGTTATGAGATATTTTGTAATAATTTTTGTATAAAAACTTCAAAAATGGAAACAATTAGGGTGGATTAAAATACATTTCTGTAGACATTTTATATTGAGCCAAGGACCTATTGTACTCAAGACTGGACTGGCTTTGCTGGGTTATGAAATAAAGCTAAGGACATTTCACTAGATTCTTCTGCACATTTGGAACCAAATAAGTATTATCTCTTCCTGTTTAAATATTGTTTTCTCATCGCATGTGTCTCTTATGAAATCTGAAAAGTAAACAAGGAATGATACCTCAGAATTAGCTTAAATGCTCTTTGTTTTAACTGTTTACTTTATATATGTTTTCTTCTAAACTATCTTGGTCTGGGAATTCTTAATTTCTCCCTTACTTACATAGTGTTCCCCCCATTGGTCCATAATAAAGGATTCTTAGTTTCCCTTTGCTACTGATTATCCTTATTTTCATCTTAATCCTGATTAAGGATTTTTCATTGCCCTTTGCCCTAGTTAGGACTACCTCATCCATCTGAACCTGCAGATTTTCTTTTTGTTGTGCTAGCCTACACTGTTAACTCTTACTTTGTGATTGATCTAATCCAGTTAAGCCACTCTTTGATTGAATCCATAGCCCAATGGCCTGAAAACTTGTTTTTGCCCATATTTTCTCTTAATTCCACCACCCAATCAAAACAAAACAATCATGAGCACTAAGAACTAGCCTGAAATCCTACCCAAAACAAAGTTAAATTATAAAGAGAGAGCCCTCTCTGGACTTAGGTTGGCAGAACCCGAGTATAAAAGATTAGGTTTGTGGTTACCTCGGATTATTCCCTCTTTTAATAACTTCTAGGGAAGACTTCTGAGTGATAACATAGTAGCGACCATACTGGGGATTCAAAACCCTCAGTCTTAATAAACCTTTGAGAAATAACTTGCTCAGTTACTCCATAATTTTAATTGTTTACTTTCTATATGTTTTCTGCTAAACTATCTTGGTCTCGAAATTCTTAATTTCTCCCTTACTTCCATAGTGTTCCCCCGATTGGTCCATAATAAAGGATTCTTAGTTGCCCTTTGCTACTGATCATCCTTATTTTCTTCATCTTAATCCCGATTAAGGATTCTTCATTGCCCTTTGCCCTAGTTAGGACTACCTCATCCATCTAAGCCTATAGATTTTCTTTTTGCTGTGATAGCCTGCCCTGTTAACTCTTACTTTAGTGATTGATCTGATCCAATGAATCCACTCTTTGATTGACTCCATAGCCCAATGGCCTGAAAATTTGTTTCTACCCATATTTTCTCTTAATTCCACCACCCAATCAAAACAAAACAATCGTAAGCACTAAGAACTAGCCTGAAATCCTACCCAAAACAAAGTTAAATTATAAAGAGAGAGCCCTCTTTGGACTTAGGTTGGCTAGAACCCAAGTATAAAAGATTAGGTCTATGGTTACCTCGGATTATTCCCTCTTTTAATAACTTCTAGGGAAGACTTTTGAGTGATAACATAGTGGCGACCATACTGGGGATTCAAAACCCTCAGTCTTAATAAACCTTTAAGAAATAACTTGCTCAATTACTCTAGAATTTTAACTGTTTACTTTCTATATGTTTTCTGCTAAACTATCTTGGTTTGGGAATTCTTAATTTCTCCCTTATTTCCGTATTTTCCCCCCCATTTGTCCATAATAAAGGATTATTAGTTTCCCTTTGCTACTGATCATCCTTATTTTCTTCATCTTAATCCCGATTAAGGATTCTTCATTGCCCTCTGATTCTTCAAGGAGAACTCACTATACAAGGGCCAACCCTGATCCAAATCCTCCCCCTGTATTTGACAATCCCAACCTGATTTCGAGAATAATCAGAAGACAAGAAAGTTCAGTAAGCCAAAAACCTGTATTTAGATCCAATTCCTTCCCTAATGAGTGGTTTTTCATAGAAGACCTCCCTTTTGACGAGTATTTTGACCTTTCCTTATTTAGAACCAAGTCTAAGAGTGCACTTGAAGACACAGTTCTAGACCTAGAATTTACAGCAAAACTTGAATTCCAAAGGGCAAACTTGTAAATTGATCAGTACCTTCTGAATTCCCCTCAGTCATCCCTTACAACTGATAGAATCCCTAAACTTTCTGAAACAGCTTCAACATCTTTCAGTTCATCATCATTTCCGAAGTTCATTTCTCATCTCCATTCATACCTTCACTTCCCCATCAGCCTATCACTACCCATCAAATACCCACTACCTCTATTACCCCAAGTTCCCTTATTGTCCCAAATCCTCCTGCTACCACAACTCTTGTTCTCAATCTTGTCCAACTTAGAGCTATGGCACTCAGATATTCCCCCTTATGATGCCTACTCCTGAAGGTGTCTTGCCACCAGACTATCAGAGTAAAATTGACCTATTTGATGGCATTGGATCTTACACAGCACAATAGCACACAAAAAAATTGATAGATTATTTTGAGCTGCATGAAATTGACATAGGAGATGTCCAAATGAGAATTTTTGTCCAAACTCTAGCTGGAGAAGTGAGAACATGGTTTAGATCTTTGCCTCCTAATAATATAGATAGTTTAGAAGTTCTTTACCAACAATTTTTAAATAGGTGGGAGAAGAAAAAGAACCCTCTTCAAATTCTTTTTGAATATGAAACCTCAAGATGGGACCAAACGAAACCGTTCAGGACTACTGTACTAGGTTTAACAATGTATATAATGCAATACCACTTGATCTTAGGCCTCCACCTAGCTTAGCCCTAATCAAGTTTCTAGATGGGTTTGATACTGACATGTCTTTTCAACTTAGAGAAAGGAATCCCCCTACGATAGAAGATATGCAAAGAATAACACTTAGCATAGAAGCTAGTTTGCTATCCAAATGAGCTAGGGTTATAAACGAAAGAACACCCCTAAAAAATGAAACTTCACCATTTGATCAAAAAATGGATGCTTTACCTAAAGGAATGGAAAGATTGATGGATAGGATAGAATTCATTGAAAGGAAACCTCATTGGTATAACCAATAGACACCTCCAGTAAGGAATCCAAACTTTAGGAAGAACTAGAACCAAAATATTGGTAGAAATGGGAATGATCAAATAATTAGACCTCTTTTCCAAGAAAATTATGCTGAAACTTCCCATCAAGAAGACCCTGAGCTAGACACCCAAATTAACTTAATGGGGTTAGATTATGAGGAAACAGTCTTTCTCACTCAGGATGACCAAGAATTATACATGCTTCAGCAGTTACAAACCCAAACTAGAGAATCTTTCGACTACAAGTAGCAGTATGACTCTGCTATCTTCCAAGTGCATAAATAATACAATTTGAGAA
Source organism: Pinus tabuliformis (assembly GCA_031772625.1). Taxonomy (NCBI): domain Eukaryota; kingdom Viridiplantae; phylum Streptophyta; class Pinopsida; order Pinales; family Pinaceae; genus Pinus; species Pinus tabuliformis. The sequence goes on from CM062805.1 coordinate 619,877,494, forward strand.
GAAAAAAGAACATTGATGTTCCTGACCAAAATAAGAAAGTAGTACCTAATCAGCCGAAGAAAGTGAACGTTGCTCCAGTTACAAAAACTCTACAAATCATTTCTAAATCAAATCAAAACCCTCCCAGTCCCACCATTGAAGATGTAACCAATGACCAAACTTCTAATGAGCAACCTTCCACTTCAGTCCCCCTCAAGGGAACAGTGGAATAGCCTCTAGAAATTATATTATAAAATCTAATTAAAAAGACTCCAAACACTAAAAAAGAAGAACAAACTACTCCTAACCCTACTATTAAGGTTTCAAATGTTCAAATAGACAAGACCCCTTTGCCTTTCAATTTGGGAGTAGAGGTGGCCAAACTTAAAATCTCAGTTCCTTTAACATAATTGGTTAAACATGAAACTTACAAATCTCAAATAAGTAAATCCGTAAACTTCATTGAGAATGAAGACTCAGCTAACCTATTTGATGATCAACCGAGCTAAATTTTGGTCCTGATGTTAATGGAAAGTAGGTGGAAGGAGGGATACCACCCTTCTACATTACCTTTAATATCCACGATAAAACCCTACATAATGCCATGCTGGACTCTGGTGCTTCACACAATCTTATGCCTAAATTTGTTATGGAAAAGCTAAACTTGGATATCAATAGACCTTACAAGGACCTATTTTCATTTGATTCAAGCCAAGTTAAGTGCCTAGGACTTATAAAAGATCTGTGTGTTTCCCTAGTGCAGTACCCTACTAAGACCATTCGTATGGATATAGTTGTTGTTGATATACCACCTAAATATGGCATGTTGTTTTCTAGATCATGGGGTGCTAAACTCCAGGGATCTCTGCAACTTGACATGTCGTATGCTACCATATTAGTCTTTGGACATCCCAAAAAACTGTATAGAGAGACTCTGATGAAGTATGTAGTGAGTACCCAAGAGAGACCTCAAAAATTTCCTATATATTCAATGCATTCTGATATTGATTCTTTCATTCTTTACAATGATGAATCTAACCAAGAAGACACTTCAAACAATATAAATTTAGAACCAAAATAAATTGCAATATCAAAAGAAAAACAAAGTGTCAAAATTCAAGAAATTTTAGATAACAAAGATGACCAAGATATAGTAATCAAAGAAGATTTTGTTCCCCCAGATAGTAAGAATTATGAACATGAAATTCTATGGAATCTTGAATTCGATGGGTCAGTTAACAAACTAGGTGCAAGAGCAGGAGTATGGATTTACATCTTATAAAATGACCATTCAAAGGGTCATGCCTACAGATTGAACTTTAAATATACAAACAACATGGTCAAGTATGAAGCACTTCCGTTAGGTCTGAAACTGGTCAAAAGGTTAGGAGCCATAAGAGTCTCTATTTTGGGAGATTTTGAGTTGGTAATAAAACAAATTAAAGTTGTTTATACGATTAGGGATCCTAGGCTAGGATTTTATAGAGGAAAAGTTGTAGAAATACTAAATACTTTTTTAGAAACAAAGCTTGTTGTTATCCCAAGAAAACACATTATGCAAGCTCACAGCTTAGCCATGTTTGCCAGTACTTGCAAGTTGCCATTTCAGCCCAACCATCAATACATTGCTAAGGTTAGGCATAGACCTGCTATTCCTGACAACTTAAAGAACTGGAAAGTGTTCAATAATGATCAACAAATTAACAATTTTTTGACTTTAGATGAGGAATTTGTAAATAGCAACATAGACACAGACACATTAGATTTTATAGAAATTAACAAAGTAGAATATGAAAAGATAGATAGTTTCCATCCCACAAAGTTTACAAAATCAGATATTCAAAACCTAAAACAAATGGAAATTGATGAAACAATTGATGAAGAATCGAAAGTCATCCATCTTAAAGACAATTTTTTTCCTAAAGGATCAACTCCTTTGGAGGACTTATTTGATTCAAACGATGTCCCTAGAAATTTGAAAATGGAACCCTTAAAGTCAAACATTGAGGAATGTAACATAGGCTCTGAAGAAGATCCCAAAATGATAAAACTTTCAAAGTCATTACCTCCCAATGAAAAAGTGAAATACATAGAACTATTAAAGGAATTACAAGATGTTTTTGCTTGGAATTATGAGGACCTTAAGTCCTATGATACCAGCATAATACAACACACCATTCCCTTAAAAGAAAACCAGAAGCCTTTTAGACAGAAGCTTAGAAGGATTAACCTCGATCTATTGCCATCTATCGAAAAAGAGATCAAAAGAATGTATGAAGCTAAGATTATTGCACCAATTTGATTCTCAAATTGGGTTTCTAATTTGGTACCTACAAGAAAGAAAACTAGAAAAATTAGATTGTGTGTTAACCTTAGGAATTTAAATAAAGTTTCACTCAAGGATAACTACCCTCTTCCTAAAATGGATCACATATTACAGAGGGTAGTGGGTTCAACCAAAATCTCACTGCTAGATGGGTTTTCAAGTTATAACCAGATTTTAGTCCACCCAGATGATCAGGCAAAAACTGCATTCACTACTCCATGGGGCACTTTCATGTATGTGAAAATGCCTTTTGGGTTAAAAAACGTAGGGACCACCTTTCAAAGGGAAATGGACATAGCCTTTGCTAAGGAAATCTATGACTTTCGGGTAATATACCTAAATGATATCACAGTATTCTCTAAATTAGATCAGCAACACCTGGATCATCTCAGGCAGGTCTTCACCAAGTGTAGGAAGTATGGAATCTCTCTGAATCCTAAAAAATCTTTATTTGGGTTGGAAGAGGGAAAATTACTAGGCCACATAATCTCCAATGATGGTATCAGATTGACCCAACAAGAATTGAAGCCATTTTGCAGATACCACATCCTAGGAACATTAGAGAACTTCAAACATTTTCAAGTAAAATAAACTTCCTGAGAAGATTTATCTCTAACTTAGCTAAACTAACTAGGTTACTAAACAACATGTTAAAAAAATATTCAACTATTGGATGGACTCTAGAGGCTAAAAGGTCTTTGAAGATATAAAGTTAGCCTTAACACAAACATCAGTTCTCATCAATCCAATGATGATAGGGATTTCATCATATTTTCTTTTGCCTAAGAACATACCATTGCTGCAGTCCTACTGCAGAAAAATGATCAGGTTTTTGAACAACCAATAGCCTTCTTTAGTAAAGCCCTGAGAGATGCACCTTTAAAGTATAATATAATGGAAAAGCAAGCCTTTTCTCTAGTCAAAGCGATTAAAGATTTCAGGGTGTATATATTATATTCTCATGTAGTAGCTTATGTTCCCAATGTTGTAGTCAAAGACATCCTAACACAAGATGGACCAGATGGAAAGAAAGGGAAGTGGATAGCTACCATATTAGAATATGACTTAGAAATTAAGCCTACAAAATTGATCAAAGGCCAAGGTTTAGCCAAGCTTATGGTTGAATCGAACTATCAGGCCCTAGACATAAATTTCATATCAGAATTAGATAACGAAGAGGAGATGGTGACTCCATATATCAACAAGGCCTTTACTGACTCACCATGGTATGTTGACATTATATACATTCTACAAAATATTCAAGCTCCTCTTGAGTTATCCAGGACTAAAAGTAGGTTCTTAAAATGAAAACTTTGAAGTTTTTCATAATTGACAATGCTTTATTCTGGAAAAATCATGAAGGCATCCTTCTTAATTGTCTGTTAAAGGAAGAATCTGACAGATTATTACAAGAGTTTCATGCAGGTGAATGTGGGGGACATCTTTACTGGAATACCACAACTGATAATATCTTAAGAGCTAGTTTTTACTGGCCCACTCTATTTTCTGATGTAAAGAAATTTGTAACCTCATGTCACAAATGTTAGATTTTAAAAGGGAAAAAGAAAACTATTACCATTTCAATAATGGGGTCTTGACTTCATTGGTGAAATTCATCCCCCTTCCTCTACCCAACATAGATGGATATTGACTGCCACATGTTATTTTACAAAGTGGATAGAAGCCAAACCCTCAAGACAAGCCACTGATACAGTCATAATAGGTTTCCTTGAGGCCAACATTCTGTCGAGATTTAGTTGCCCAACCAAAATCATCACAGAAAATGCAGCAGCTTTTAAATCAAAGAGGATGCTTGATTTCTGTAACAAATATCATATAACCCTAGGTCACTCCACAGCCTACTATCCCCAAGGAAATGGACTAGCAGAATCTTCCAATAAGAGCTTCATGAATATCATCAAAAAAAAATTGGAAGATAACAAGAAAACCTGGAACAAGAAGCTAGTAAATGCCTTGTGGGCAGACAGGCTGACCACAAACAAATCCATTAGTACCTGTCCTTATCAGCTAGTCTATGGAATGGAGGTTGTTTTCACATCTTCCTTGGGAACACCAGTGATGAAATTGCTTCAAGAAGCACAGGTTGAGCCAAATGATATTCAAAGGAGGATAAACCAGACAATTCACTTGCAGTAGACCAGGGAAGAAGTGTATACCAGATCCCAAGTTGTGCAGGAGAGAATCAAAAAAGCCTTTGACAAAAGGACCAAGGCAGAAGATTTCTATCTAGGAGATAAAGTTTTGAAATGGGACTCAAGAAAGGAGGATAAAGGTAAACATTGGAAGTTTGACTTTATATGGAAAGGCCCTTACATCATTTATGATTTCAGAGGAAATAATGCTTATTTCCTTAAAGAATTGGATGGTGCAGAAGTAGAAGGAGGACTAGTTAATGGTCGAATACTTAACCACTATATAGATCCCAGTCACTGATTTCACTAATCACTTGTAAATATTTTATCTTTCACAAAGTTTATTGTTGATTGGATGGTAATTTTGGAGTTGAAGCCCGAAGAGAAGGCCCTAAGCTTCAAAAGTTTCACTGTCATAAATATCAATAAAGAAACAAAGTAAAATGGAAAAGTTACAGAGTAAAATCATAGTAATTCAAAAGGCCATTGATCTACTAATTCTTGACATTTCACAAGGAAATTCCATCCCCAAGTGGAGCCACTGTCATGTTCCTATACTAATAGAAGTCATAATTTTTGAATGGCTGAGGTCAAATCTACAATATGTACATACATTTACTTTCTGCAAATGTTTTCCATATTCAAAAAATCAAAAAAAAAATTAACAAAAAAATATAAAGAGGGTATGTCCTAAAAGAAAAATCAAAGGACAAAAAGAATAAAAAAGGTCAAAAAAGATGAAAAAATGAATCCCCAAAACAAAAAGACCATGAAAGTGTGCAAGTCCAAATGCCACTATTTACTTTTCTACATAATAATGATTGTGTGCAACTTGTTATTCATGCCACAATCCATGGTAGTCAAAATGTTTAAACGTGGCTATTTCATGCTTTCAATTTCATGCTTATAGATAGAGAATAAAATCTGACCAAATTGTTTAATCTTGGCAGATAAGTAGATAGGTAGAGTGAATTAAAAGAGCTCAACTTTTTAATCTGGACCCTTGGATGTAATAAGGATAAACTTAGATAGATTGCTTTTGTAAAAGAAAAGAAAATATTTGGATAAAGGGTTTGCCAGCTTAAGTGCACCCTAATAAAGTGTAGAAAAAGTGGTAGGATGTGTAGATGGGTAAGTAGTTGAATGGTTGCAGAATTGTGATGATTGATTAGATAAGATCATATCATTTACCTTCATCATAAAATTTATAAGGTATGGATGATAATTCAGCATTTACCAAAGTACACAAAGTCAATTGATTAACCTCCATCATTCATTACATTTTTCACTTAAATAATTACTTAGAAAAGTCTTAAAGTACCTAAAAATCTTAATCTAAAGGGGCTCAGAGCATTTCTCTGACTTTTGGAGGGACCAGACCCTTGGCCCAATAAGTTATAGGTTCTAAGTACTAAAATTTCCCTCACAATCATTCACCCCTCCATAATTTCCTAAAAAAACCCTTTTTCTTGAGGATAAAACCTTAGAAAAGTGATCACCCCAAGTAAACCCCGAAGTTTGAAACATAAACTTTATTTAGTGAATGATTAATGGGTTAATTAAGTCGATTAGCGGCTAATTAATAACCAAAACACTCCACCGAATAAAAGAGATTAATCAATCAATCAGTGGTTAATTAATAATCTATCTCCACCAATGAAATCACTCCTAATGTCATTAAACCTCCATAATACACAATTAATTAAACCTGCCACACTTAAACCTCCGTCGGGCCCCTCCATTAAACCTCATATCAAATCCCTTCCCCGACCACCATACGATCTGGTCCCTTTTGATCCAACGATTGATGATCATATCGGGCGGCCTCCGAAGGCCAACCTTTACCCACCCGATATGGGTGGTTTCTCTATTCACCCCGCTACTACATTGCGCCCGATGAATGGCATCAGGCTACCTCTGCTCAAAACCACCCCAACCCAAAGAGCGGTGTCATCAAACTTGCTTACCGCTCCCTGCTAACGACAAAATGTCTCATCCCCTTCTAAAATCCAAATGTACCTTTCCCCGCACCCACCAAAAAATAGTTGACTTTACCAATAAAACTAAAAACTCACAGTTTTTCGTTTTATTATGAAAAATACACTCAAAATCCCATGCAAGCAACAAAGTACGTTCAACAACCAACCCACGTTCAACTGTCAACTTGCCAAAGCTTCTGAACATATAGTCCATCCTTTAGTCATGGACGCCTCCTGTAAACCATGCACAGCCGTCCATCAACCCTTTCACAGCCAAAACCAAGTATTTACCCAAATCCACTGTAAAACCATGTCTCATTCCTAAAACCCATTACTCAATTGCTTTAATTTAGTTAGTAATTAAGTAAAACAATCACTCAGAAATCTCAAACCACTCTGAATTGAGCCAATCTGCCCCCAATTAAATAGAAAACCCTTTTTCCCATTCTTGAATCCACAAGAACCAAGGATGGTTGTGCCAGCTGCATTGAATTTCTAGCCAATTTCCACTCCCCATCAAGATTTAGACCATCTCCTTTTGGCAGACAAATAATTTCAAATTAAATACATCTCTGTTGAAGAATCCCCATTGAAATTGTGCTGCAGGTACAGAGGCCAGTACTTGAACCATGTAGACAAAATAGGTCTGTGGGAATCAAACCTACCCAAGTACCAATTCCCCAACATCCATATCTTCCCTGAAATTGTTCACTATTTTCATGCGAGCTACAATCCCACCTTAAGAGTGGTGATGTCCCCCAACCAGACAGTACTTTTCACAATCTCCGCTGAGTCCATAAATGAAATGTTGCAGTTGAAACCTGGTCAAAATCTTACTCCCCTTTCTATTGGAGACCTGATTAATAGATTCCCTACACTCACCTCCATCAAACTTGCTCAGTTACTCCAGAATTTCATTGTAGAAGAAAAACACATACCAAAGGATCCCCCTCCTTACATGTCATCCTTTTTCTCTCAGCTTGGCAAAGACATCATACCAATGATATCCAGTATTCTAGGCTATACTACTAATGAATATGTAGATGATATTATTCTTTCCTACATGTCCATTTTCACTCCTGGGCAGCCCCCTGCCATCATGTTTGACCATGAAAAATTCATCTCAAACAAAATGCATGATCAGTTCATGAGATTGGAAAACAAGAGAGTATTCAAATACTCATCAATGTTGTATCATCTCTTTCTTTATTATCAATCTGACAAATTTCCCTTCACTATTCAGAAGCTTGACACTAGAGGCAATCATAGGTTAGTAGTATTCTGGACACCTTTAATCCACAAATATGAATCTCCATACTCGTATACAGATTTTATAGATCTATTGTGCATCTAGTAGCGACCATGCTGATAGGAAGTCCTCCTCCAAAAATCAGTGCAAATATCAGGAGGGTCCTATAGCTGTCCAAACAGTACAAACTGGGAGATTGGTACTTGTACCAAAATCACACTGAAATCAGAATCTATGGCTCCGAATTGGCACCTTACAAATTGCCAAGTTACCTCCCATTGAGATTATTTGCTCTGGAGTACTACAGGCAAATAATCAACTCTGATGAGTTGCATTTTGTGAAGGGCAAGAAGAAGGCACAGCTCTAAATAAAAGACCAGCTAGGCCCCTTTGTGTGTAACAATAGAGAAGTTGGGAGAGTTGTAGAGGAAATTCTTCAAGGGCTCAAACTCAAACATAGCTTCATCTGGAGATATGACCCCTTTGATGTCATCTGTAACAGAAGAAAGAAAAACAAATTGTCTCCCTACATCCACCACCGAATTCCTGAAACAGAACAGTATGAAAATAAACCAAAATGGGTGGAGAATACTCTAGTAGACATGGATAGCACATAAACTGTTGTCAATAATGTATTGATTGATTTAGAAATAAGGCTTGACAAAGATTCATTTGTACAGGTTCTAGGAAAACCCCAATCTCAAAGGGAATCACAGGGACACAGTGGGAAAACAAAAGAAGAAGGACCTCAAGAGAAAGAGGACTCAGAGCAGCCAGAGATATCAGAAGAACTTACTCAGCCAGAACATATCATGAGTTATCCACCTATTTTATGGACTCCTCTAAATGAGGAGAAGAATCCTAAGAGAGATGTAGAGGAGGCCACTCCTAGCAGACCTGTTGCCCAAACTTCTGTCAAGAGGCAAAGGTTGAATCCATTTTTAGAACAAGAGTTCATTGAAGAAACAATTGGAACTGCAGGTACATAAAGAGTAGAAAGCAAGCAGACCACTCCCTCAGGAGGTACACAAGAACCTTCCACTTCACAGGCTCAAATGCTAGAGAGACAACAAAGCGTGGAAGTATCTTCATTCAAGGCTGCAACTGGCCAGAGCCAAGATATTAGGGAGAAATACAAAGAAATAAAGGCCAAGAATGAAATATTGAAGGCCCAAAGCTATGCACATTACCTAAAAATGGCTCCTACTAATCAGACAAGGCTAATGTCAGCCTTTGATGTGAAAGAGGGTAAAATGCATATGACTTTCATTAAACCTACTACACAACAACCTAGGTCAATTGCAGATTACTTGAAAACTGACTTTGAAGTATTGGCAAAGGATATCCATCCTATTGACCAAACAGAATTACACAAGAAGACTAGGGAAATGGTCTACTCCACGTTGACCAGCAAGGTAATTGTAGCTCATCAACTCCAAAATTGGTTGAATAATATATCAACGCAATTCCAGTTAGAGAAGGCCTCTTCACAGGCCAAAGATACCAGGATAAAGTCCTTAGAGGACTTAGTCATAGAATTGGGGCATGATCCCAAGGATGTGAAAGTTGCAGAAAATCTTATTAAAAAGAAAAATGATGACAACTGCACTGAAAAAGAAACTCGAAATTCCTCCTCTGCATCATCCTCAGACAGTTGAAGTATTGGAAACTCGGAAAGAGGAAGAGCTTATGGACTTAGTCCTTAAGCTAAATGAACAACTGAAAGAAACAAAGAAAGAGTTGGATAACATGGTACATTCTAGACAAATTGATTTGGCCACCACCCCTCAGACTGTAATTCCTATAGTCTCTATAGCAGTACCCTCCACATTGGCTACTTCTTTAGCACCAACAGTTCCACCAGCTATAGCTCTGCCAGTTACAGGTACATCAACAAGCACAGGGACATCCACAGAAAAGACAGCTGAATTGGTGAAAGCCATGGAGGAAATGACCATCCAGGCTACTGAGCTCAAAAAAATTAGAAAACATGTATCAAGTTTGGAGACTGATTGCAAACTTGCACAAATACAACAGAAAGAAGAAGCTCAAAAGAATCAAAGAATGGGAGAAAGAATAAAAGTCCTTGAAAAGGACTTAACATTGCAACAACCACTGGGAGACATGAAGGAGATTCTTTGGGCCAACACCATTGACTCCATAAATGATGTTTAACCTTCTATTCAAGTAATTTTTGAACAAACTGAACTGGTAAAAGTGGCTACAGAAGCAATTCACAAGACAATGGAAGAATTGGGGGATAAACCTGAAGAAGCCAACCAATTGATATAATTTTTTAATAGCAAAAGCAGGTATCAACTTGATGAAATGGGAATAGAAGATAGAATAGGAACAATCATAGAAATCAAGAAGATTCTCACCAAGAGGAACCTCATGCTCAGTGTTGAGAAAAAATGCCAAAGCATCCAAGTTGACATTGATAGATTTATGACCAAGTTTGGTATTTTAAGAGAAAAAGGATTTCCCAGTCCTATGGTAATACATGACAAGATGATGACCCGAGATGATTATGTTGAAAGACTAAACAAATTAGCCAGCAGCCAAGCTAGTACTTCAGGGGTAAAATATTTTCCCACCGGTAAGGTATTATATGATAGTCTGGAAAATCTATTTTTTATAGAGCATGAGGTAAAGCACTTGTTCATCAATAGGCCAAATTTTCCCAAGTATATTGAAGCTGGCGAGATATATAGAAAGATGATAAGGATGAAATTACGTGATAGTGAATGGTGGATGAAACTAACAGATTTACTATAAAGTTACTACAGTAAATATATATGGCAGCCACGTTAAATAGGTAAAACAGAGTCAAAGTATAACAGGTAAAGAGTATCAGTAGGTAGGATACATAAAGTGAATCTATCACATAAGTATCAAGCAACTGAAAGAGCCAAATCTGAATTACAACAACCAACACGGTCACAATAAAAGGGACAACAAGAAGACAGTTCTCCATCTGTCTCTATCTTCATGCTTGAAGATATTTTCGGTTTCCTAGAACAATTCTCATATTGTTATGAGATATTTTGTAACAATTTTTGTATAAAAACTTCACAAATGGAAGTAATTAGGGTGGATTAAAATAAATTTCTATAGACATTTTATATTGAGCCAAGGAGCTATTGTACTCAAGACTAGACTGGTTTTGTTGGGTTATGAAATAAAGCTAAGGACATTTCACTGGATTCTTGTGCACAGTTGGAACCAAATAAGTATTATCTCTTCATGTTTAAATATTGTTTTCTCATCATGTTATAAATATTCACATGTGTCTCTTATGAAATCTAAAAAGTAAACAAGGAATGATACCTCAAAATTAGCTTAAATGCTCTCTATTTTAACTGTTTACTTTCTATATGTTTTATGCAAAACTATCTTGGTCTGGGAATTCTTAATTGCTCCCTTACTTCCATAGTTTCCCCCCTTTGGTCCATAGTAAAGGATTCTTAGTTTCCCTTTGCTACTAATCATCCTTCTTTTCTTCATCTTAATCCCGGTTAAGGATTCTTCATTACCCTTTGCCCTGGTTAGGACTACCTCATCCATCTGAACCTGTAGATTTTCTTTTTGTTATGTTAGCCTGCCTTGTGAACTCTTACTTTAGTGATTAATATGATCCAATTAAGCCACTCTCTGATTGACTCCATAGCCCAATGGCCTGAAAACTTGTTTCCACCCATCTGTTTTCTTAATTTCACCACCCAATCAAAACAAAACAGTCATGAGCAGTAAGAACTAGCCTAAAATCCTACCCAAAACAAAGTTAAATTATAAAGAGAGAGCCCTCTCTAGACTTAGGTTGGCTAGAACCCGAATCTAAAAGATTAGGTTTGTGGTTACCTCAAATTATTCCCTCTTTTAATAACTTCTAGGGAAGACTTCTAAGTGATAACACGACCTTCGTGCTCCACTCATCAAAATGCAGAGATTTTACAGTAATAACAAAAATTGTTTACAAAATTGACCCCAAGGGACCCTGTCGTAATAGGCCCCCAACACAAATTCATGACTCGTCCTCGAGTCACTCTGCTGGTGTTGCCTCGATCTTTGCCTATAGACCAATAGATTTTATATTCAATACTTGAATATTTGTTGTCCCCTACGCATTAGCCTGACAAACTTCCTCAACCAACTTTTCAGTAGTCGGACCTTTGACTGCAAGGCCCGTGGTTCTGTGTGTCTGCTGCGTGGCCTTCATCTTCCTCTGCACCAAATGTGTCAATTGGCTGGCCTGATCTTCCCAGGGAAATTTCCATGAAGATATGATGGATTCCTTCCATTGTAGCTCATCAATATCACTCTAGATGATATTTCCCTTCTGTAATTTGGTGACCCTTTGCACTAGTGCTAAGGTCCTCACTATAGATCTGATCTCATCAAACTGCCTTTGTTTCTCTCATATTTTTTCTTCTAATTTCTACAAAGTTGGAACCTCCTACAGCAAGGTCCACGGTTCCATGGCTTGTTCAAACAAGTGGGTGCAGCCCTTGACTGCAACTTCTAATGTAGCCATCTCTTCTTTAATAGTAGCCTCATTCTGCTCCCTGACTTCAAGAGGAGTGATAGGCTAAAGCTTAAGTTGGAGCTCAGATATCTGTAGTTGTAGTTCAAAATGAACTTTACCAATCTCCTCCTTTGATTCCTTTACTACAGTAGCTAGCTTCTAAATCATTTCTATGAAGGCCGCTTTTACTAGAATCTGGAGTTTAGGAAGCTCACAATAAGCCTCCGCTATTGCTACTTCTAGTAGTTGAATATGTGCAATAACTTCTTCGCATTCCTTAAGAGGTTGTGCCTTTTCCTTAAACATTTGTTGGTTTTTGTTTTTTACTTTGTTGATGACCAATAGTGCACGTTATTCCTAAACTCTAAGCTCAGATGATACCCCTTGATGCAGCTCGTGTAGTGTGTGAATAGGGAGCACCGCAAGGTTCAAATTCAAATCCTTCATGTGCAAGAGGTGCGCCATGCATTATGATGTCTCAGCGTGTAGTGACCCCTCTAGTAACTGAATTGTGTGAAGGTCCATGCTGATTTATGCTGCTAAGGTTGACCCATTCGCTTATTTCAAACTTGCTTGCTTCAGGCTCGCCTATCCAATGCTCACTTGAATAATGCTTGTCTGGACTTGTAATTACCTCAAGCCTTGTTGTACCTTATCCAATCTCTGATGGTACTAGTCCTCAATGTGACTCCAAATACTCTCCATTGCATCATGGACCACATCACCAATCTCGTCCAAGTCCCCCTCTGTGAGGACCAAAGGTATCGTTCTCACAGACTTATCAAATTTCTACTTCTTGCACGGTCCCATAGAGCTCTACTTCTACCTATTTTTGACAATGGAGGGGGACTCCAAGCCTATGCCCCCTTCCTCTTCACCCTCTATTTCACCCTCCACATTGGTGCGCTCTATGTTAGATTCACCGAGGTCAATGGTGTTCTATGACATTGTGGCACCTTTCTCATTCGGCACCTTTGTTGCTTTGGTAGAGACCTTCCCTTTGTAGAAGCCTCTTTCTGCTACATGGCATTTTCTTTCGCCGCAACCTTTTCTTTTGCATAAGCCTTTTGTGTTTCCTTCTTTTTCTCTTTCATTACTACTGTAGTTTTCTTTGCTTCACCTTACTAGTTCCTGTGTCGACGTCAGAAGGGGTGAACCAATCGCTTGGCCATTTAATGACGACCCTAGAATATCATCTTCGACAACCAAGTATGGAAACTTGTGCCGTGTTCCCATGGCATCTTTCTTCACGTGAATATGTAGATTATGAAAATCATCCTTGAAATCAACAACATTGGTATAATGACCGTGCAAGCTAGGTGATAACCGTGGTTGTTGGTTAATCACCATCCTCAACTCTGATTCAAATAAGACCCAAATGGTCTTTGTCTCCATAACATGCTTAGGGTACTTGGTCGCCCATAATGAGGTGAACTTTGTGGCCTCTGGTAGATCTAGATCATGCTACGGGAACTAGCTTTCCTTTGGTGTCCTCCATGCCACCAGCGCAATCAAAAAAAGTAGCCACGCGTAGTGGAACACCTTTCCATCATCCTGGGCCTCTCTATAATCCTCCAAAAACTCATGACATAAGTATTGAGTCTAGTTGTATTGGACTCCTTTGGTGCACTGTGTAGCCAGAGATACCACTAGCACTGGCACTTTATCTGTGTGACACTTCCTCATGATTTTCTCAACCAAAATTTATGCAGCAAACTACACTGCGCCATTTGAGATGGAACTGACTGCACAACAACATGCCTTCTTCACCAACCTGAAGTCACACTTCATTTGATCTGCTAACTTCTTCTCTTGCAATTTTCCTACAAAAGCATTCGCAGGGTCTATTCCTTGATACGACAGGAGTGTGATCTGGTGAATCAGCATATCCATGATAGGAATGGGTCCTCCCAACCAAAGGCACCCATCATGAACCAGCTTCAATAATTGACGCACACAAATCATGTTAATGGCATTGCGGGTGAAATGCAGCACCCAAAACATGTTTAGTAGTCTTGCGCACCCAACTCTAGCCACCCATCTGATTGGATCAAGCTATGTCACCTCTAATTGTTTATAATACACCTTCCTCAAGTATTTTCTTGGTTCCAACTGTAGGAACTTTTCATGATCCTCCAAGTCCCAATCCTCCATCTTCAAGTATGGTATCTAGGCCAGCAAATTTCACCCAGACTACATGTCTCCGTCAGCAATGGTGTGGAGACCATGAACTTCGCTGAATTCGAGTCTTTAGGAACTTTAGCCGTGGGTTTCCTTGGTGGTATGTAAGACAGTTTTCAATTTATCAGCTCATCTTCCTCTACATTAATCTCCTCAATTCCCATTGTTAGTTCTTCCTCATCTAGGACCAAAGGTTCCATCGACTACTTGGTTCTATCCATTTTACCCTTTTCTCTGATCTCCGTGGGGTTTTCGTGCAGCGATGGCTGCCCTGGTGCTTTTTGGGGCTTCTTCTTCTTCTTTTCTCTGGTCACAGAAGTATATGGCTTATGTCTCAGCGACCTAGGCATTGTAGTAGGTAAACTGGTAGGCACAGGTTGGTTCAGCTTAGGCTCAAGTCAAGTTGCAGTCATTCTTTTGAGGAATCTTTCGTGCTGCCAATCAGTGAAATTCATGAATCCTGGCTGTGAAATCTTCTCTTTAAGTATTTCCCAATCTTCTGCAGACATACAGAAATTATTTTGGGACAAGCTAAAGCACAAAATCTCAAGGAAAATTCTCAAGAATAAAAGTGTTTGAATGTGGAGCAGGATGTTGTATTTATAGCCCAATTTGAATTCAATCCATATGTTCCCTCCAAATCCCTATCATTAATGCATGTTTAGAAGAAAATTTCCAAAGATATCCACCTTAAATGCTCTCCCCCTGCTCCTTTTAATGGAAAATTTTCCATCTAATCAGCTACAGTGCTTCCAACAGTCACTTTTTGGCTAGGCTGTATAGAACCCATCATTCTAGCGCATATCCTCTGTCGCAGCTCTCCTTTGTTCCTTTCCTCAATTTTTCGTGTAACCCATTCACTTCGCCCAACCATCCTTCTAGCAATGTATTTTATATTCCCTCACTCCCTTGAAGTTGCTTGGAGTACTAAGACTACCTCGCATCCATATAGTCATTGCGCAGGGGTGGGATCACCCCTGTACAATTTTTAACCTACCCCCATTGACCTTTCCTCGAAAAAATTTCTCATTCAGCTTTGCAAGTTGAACTGTGCCTCCATCTGCAATCTCCTAGATAATATATGGCCCCAGCCAATGCATTTGGAACTTCCTCGAAAACTTCGTGAACTTACTATCATACAGCAATACCATATCCCCACTCTTAAAGGCGTGTTTCTTAATATGGTGATCATGTCATGCCTTTTCGTGATCCTTCCACACTTATTGATGAAAATCGGCCAAGAGATGATCTTCCTCTAATGCAACTAACTGTACGAGGCATTCTTCCATGGTATCTCGATCGGTCATGTCTGTAACTGTAGCAATCCAAAAACTTGGCATGATGTACTCCATTAGCATCACATATTCTTGTCCATAAACCAGTCTAAATGGCATTTGTCTAGTCAACATTTTATAGGTGGTTCTATACACCCATAGGATAGCTAGTATGCACACATCCCAATCATTCTGTTTTGCATAAAAATCCTCGTTAAAGCATTCTCCAGGATTCTATTAAAGGCTTCCACCATTTTGTTTGCTTGAGGATGGTATGGTGTACATTTTTGTTGATACATCTGGAACTCTTCAAGCAAGGTAGAAATTGTTTCATTCAAGAAGTGTGAACCCCTATCACTCATAAGAATTTTATGGAGGCCAAACCAAGACAAAATGTATTCAAAAATAAACTTCACAGCTATGGTCACGCTACAATCCTTCATGGGCTACGCCTCAACCCACCTGGTCAAGTATTTAGTTGTTGTAATGATGTATCTTGCCCCTGTCTTCTTTCCTAGTGGTTGAATTTATCCCATGAAATCTATTGCCTACTTATCAAACACTTGTAACGAAACCTATTTGTTCAAAGGATATTCATCCCTTTGCAATAACCTCCCCGTTCTCTGATAGACATCACAAGCTTGACAATACTCATTATAATCCTTATGCACAATTGTCCACCATAGCCTTGCTTGTAGGATCTTCTGTGCAGTTTCTCTTCCCGCATAATGTCCTCCCTCAACTCCTCCATGTGCTTCAGCGAGTATACGTGGTCATTCATACTCCTGGACATACCTACACAGCACTTCATCCAATCCCATTTTATATTTGTGCCCTACAATAACAAAAAAAATTGCAGCCCTGACAAACAATTCATTTTTTTGTTGTGTCGTATATCCTTTAGGAGTTGTACCCATAAACAAGAACTGAATCATGTCTAGAAAATGTTCATCTATGATGTGCACAACAAAGAGTTGCGCATCAGGCAATCCTTCCTCCATATTTTTAGGTTCATCACCATTCTCAATCCGCGAGAGGTGATCTGGTCCAACATTCAATCGCCCTAGCTTCATAATTACTTCAAAGTCATATTCTTGAAAGAGAAGCAACCATCTACAAATGCCCCCCCCCCCCCACCAACACAGGCTTGTTGATCATGTACTTCAAAGCATAATGGTTTGTGTACATTTTCAAGTGTGCACCCAACAAATAGTGCCTGAACTTTTGGAGTGCATACATTATCGCCAATCTTCAACAATTTCCTGCTCACAAATGATATCGGGTGGTCAATATAACCTGTGCGTGGTTGGGTTAGCACATCTCCTAATGCTATGCAAGATGCATCTACATGTATGTGGATTTCCTTCTTCCAGTCAGGGTACACTAGAATAGGCATTGTGACCATTTTTTCCTTTAATACATCCAAACTCTTCTGGAAATCATCATTCCTGCAAAACATTGCGTCCTTCTTCAGTAATCTCTCCATGGGTGTAATGATCTTCACATATTCTTTGATGAATTTCCTATAATATCTTGTATGGCCCAACATCGCGTGCAGTTGTTTGAGATTCTTTGGAGGCTCCAAATTGATCATTACTACAATTTTTGCAAGGTCTACCATGAACCCCTGCTTATAGACAACATGGCACAAAAGTATCCCATATGGTATGCAGAATATGCATTTCTTCAGATTAAGGGATATATGATACTTCCAACAAGTATCTGGCATGAGGCAAAGACTGGCAACATGTATCTTTACTAACCCAAGCATTGTCCAATCACAAAAGTAAACCTCCGAAAAACTTATGAGTAAATTCTTTGAAAGTTGCGACTACCACCCTAGAGAAGATTGTAAGGGAATTCTTAAGTCCAAAGGGCATAACTATATACTGAAAACAACCCCATTTAGTAGTGAATGTATTCTTACTCTGATCCTCTGGCGCAATCTTGATCTGTTGATACCTTGGGAACCCATCGGTAAACAAATAGGCTTCCTGACCTCCAACATTCTCTAATACTTCATCTGTGAATGGTGTAGGAAATGGATCATGGATACAAGCATCATTCAACTTTCTCAAATCTACACAAATCTAAATTTCGCCTTTCGTCTTCTTTTCCTAAACCACCATAGGACTAACCCAGTCTGATTTCTCGACAAGCTTAATAATCCCGACTGCAAGCATCTTATCAAATTTTGCATGCACTTTTCACTGGATTTGTATCTAGCTTTAGAGTGATCTTCATGACACCCAAATCACCTACTATCCCCTTCAGATCAGAGAACTTGGTGGCAAACAAGTCCTAATACTCCTGCAATAACTCTGTGACTTTGTCCACTGTGTCCTCATCCCAATAGTCACCTATGTTTGTGAACTTCAGCTATTCTTCCAACCCAATATTCACCTACTTGGTCTTCAAGGGCTTTGAGATATGAGGGACTTCCGCCTTAGGCCCCGCCACTTCACGTTGTCCTTCTTACTTAGAAATATTGATGTTCCTAGGATATTTTTCGCCTTCACCTGCAGTCACATTGTAGCATTCCAGAGCATGGCGCAGCTGCGTACTCCAGTCCGGTTGTACCCATGTGACAAATTCTTCCGACATTCTTAATATTGCAGCTTTGCTCTCCTGTAACGCTTCATCAATACACTCAAATCCATCCTCAAAACTAAAATTTAACAGAAAACTTTCCTTCAGAACATCCCACTTTGTGGTTTTGTGTCGCAGCTCTGTTTCTAGATACCATTTCGTCATAATAGTATTTAAAGTGTGGTATAATATGTGAACCCATTCTGGTTGTGGTTCTTCTCCCCATGCTTTCATCCATTGAGCCAGATTCTTGTATGGATCATGATCTGGAATTTATCCAAGACAAATAATTAAAGGTATTACAGACTCATGTGCATGGATGTGCCTATGTTACTTATGCAATGGATCGATAAGATTGCTAGAATACATAGACACTGAGGAAATCAGAGAAAACATAATAGTCAAACATGTAAAAAAGACAAGTTTAATAAGTAGTTCACCCAATGCTCCTAGGCTACGTCTCCTGGTCTAGCCTTTCAGTGGTGGCCTCTCTATTATGTTTTCAAGCAGAGTTTTTACAATAGTGAGCTCGATAGTAGACTCACTAAACAGAATGAAGTCAGTAAGAATGGAGTGCACAAACTCTCCTTACTGAAACTCGACCTCTGAGGGTCACAGTAGTATGACAGGCCTATGCCGAGGAGTTTGATTGAACCTCTCAAGCCTTCAATGGAGTACGCAGACTCTTTAACTCTTTCTGGCTCTCTCTGGTTTGATGTTGCCTTCAGGTCAACTCGGCTTCTACTCTCTTTTCTCTGCTTATTAGCTTCATGCGCCTCTGTTACTTTGCCTCCCATGTTGTCTTTCTGCTTCTGTCAGGTCACGGCTTTTAAAGACAATCTTCTCTTTTGGCAGTTCGTTTCCACTTCCTGTCCTTCTGGTTTCCTTACCTCTATCCATTCGAATTCCTCTACTCTGCGTCATCATCACTAGGTAATGCCTCGCAGGGAGGTGGCCACCGGTTTCCCAACGAACTGGGTGTCAGATTCCTTGAGTCATATTTGAATGGTCAATAATTCGTTTGCTTCAAGATCATCCATTAATCATGAATCATTTTCCAACTCATCATCCACGTCGGACTTCAAATCCCCTATCATCTTTCTTTTTGACCTATCAAATCCGGTCAGTCATTGGGATGCATCTCCGTTGTTGATCTGGGCCCCCCAGATCCTACGATTGTCCTTCATATCAGGCAGACAAGTCACATGATATCTACCCATCTGATGTGGGTGGTTTTCTCTCTCATCCACCGGACGCATGTCGCTCAATGTGTGGCATCAGGCAAGACTCAGTCAAAACTGCTTACTGCCTCGAGGCCTTCCGATATCCTGCCGGTTTGTGGAATCCCACGCTACAGAACCGAAACAGTTACTTTTCCATTTTTCATAGTGATTTTGGGTCCGGGCACTTCGAGGCTTTCCTTCACTGAGGGGGACGCCCTATGATACATGATTAGCACTTAGCACTTAGCACTAATCATGTATCCGAAACCACCCTTGTTTCTTGATTTGGCCTCCAATTTTGCCAGTTTGCACCAGTGCGTGTGTTACAGGGAAAAGTGTCTATTTAGAACTGCTCTATCCCACTAAGGTGTGATAGCTGCCTTAGAAACAAACAGAGAAAAACTACTTTTGTATTTCCTTTATGAATTATAGATATAGAGGAATAGAAAGAACCAACATGTGTCTTGCGCTAATCCTTTGATCCAATCCTTCTCTTCTTTGATAGTCTCCAGCTACCTGCTCCCTTGCATGCCCAGCTTCACAAAGTACCTGTAAGATCACAGAAGAAGAGCATTATACAAAGACATGGATCTATATTCATAAACAACTTAGGATCAGATTTAAGTTAACCATACAAATGTAACAAGCATCAATGATACAAAAGCATGGAGGAGAACTCAAATAGTTTTTATTGATAAACAAGAAAAGATCCAGGAGGAGTTACAACCAGTGGTTCCGACCCAGCATCAACCTCCCAGCAAAGAAGCCCCTTTTCACCTCAAACAAAGCATAAATCAACCAACAATCTGATGTTTGTCTTTAGAAACCAACAGCAATTCCTTACAATATACAAAATTCCAGCCTCCCACCTCTGGATCTTTGGGATGAGAGATCTATATATAGATATTTGCAAAGGTGTGAGTCAGCTCTGGGTTTTTGATTAGTGTCTTCTCTCTGATAGTTCTTGATGCCACTTGGAGATCTCATTGATCTCTTACTCATCCTTGGGCGATTCTGAGAGGCAAGTGTCCCAGGAGAAGTTTCTGGAAGATTCCATGATCATCCACCTCGCAAACTGTGTCCGCCACTTGTCTTTTCTCGTCCATCGCACCCCATAGAAGGGCTTTTTGAAATGCAAAGCACTTCCCGTGTGTACAAGGTGCAATGCATCGCACTCTGGCCATGGAGCAAGTGCAATGATCCAGTTTTGACCAGTTCTGAGTAGTTTTTCATGGAGAACTTCTGGGGGAAGCTGTAATCTTTTGACCTTGTTCCTTTAGAAGTTATAAAAACACTTTTAGGGACTTAGGAGCCCTTGGTTTATGGACATTTCATGCTTGGGGTTGTAGGGTAAAAAAATGTCTATAACAGTTGCCCCCTAAAGTATGAGGCCATTAACCTTTTGGTGTCGGGTGAAATGCTTTATTATGAGGATCTGAAGTTCTTTCAATGCTGGGAGGAGACCTGTAATAAGATACAATACAATACATTATCTTCATAATATTTTCATGATCTAGCTGAGGCGGGCATTCCCATGCTCAGCTTTATAAATTCATTTTCATGTACATAGGACAGACAATCGTCTGAGTGTAGACTGATGATTCTGATAGAGCCATCATCCTTTTGATAGGATGATTATCTGTGCTGCAATGATGTACATTTAATGTCTTTATTTCCTTGAATATATATCGCAGCCTGGATGGATGAAACTAGATCTGGGGTCTTCAATCTCGTTTGATCTTTACTCGAAGTACAAGTCGATCCATGTGAGAAATGTTCTGAAGTCGAACATGGAAAGACATCGCTTGATTACCAGTCGATGATGTAAACTGTTAACAAGCGCGAGAGGAATCACCGATAATGATAATGACCGTCAAGGTACTGCAGTACAATTCACGTGGTGTGAATAAAGGACTTGGCGTCAAACACCACGCAAAATCTTTCGGTCGAAGGCCATTGATGTAAACCTGTCGCCGGAAGTGAGAAACTTGCCATTGAGGCATGCAAGCTTCAAAGTACTGAATGGGGTGTTCCTAGATCAACTTCTTGGATAATGAGCTGATGTCGACAAGAAGTGATCCGTCACAGGAGGGCCTTAATGAATCCCACATCAATGACACGGAACGGAGCAAATGATTTTAATGGAGGTGAAAACGATCTGGTGATATAAGGTTCAGGGTGGCGGTCATGAAAGAATGGAGTATAATGTATGGTAGTGGGTGAGACACAGGTGAATTCTCTGAATGACTTCTCTTGAACATATCGACGACACTGATGTGATGGATTGGTAGCATTAACCCCAAATGTGGATGGTATGGCGTGACCATGGTGATGTGACCAGTGAATGAAACAACCCAACCCGACTCGGACACGGAGTGGAAGTGTCATGTTCAAGAGCGACTTGCTACCAACAAAGTTTCTTCAAGTTTTTCTTCCCAATTTTCCCAAGCCATTGCTGACCAGTACCTCTTTATTTTTGTCAAGCTTGAGGAGGATAACATATGCTTGTTCTATAATTTGCCCTTCGGACAAACCCATCGCTATGTTTTAACGAGCCTAGCGATAGTGAAACTCGTTCTCGTCTATAGACAAGTTTGTCGCTATTAATCTTTTTAACGAGTTTAACGACAAAGATAACTCGATCCTTTTCAATTTTAGAGAGTCTGAAAAGGAACGTAAAGGTAACTCCAAAAGTCCTTTTTCGTCATCTAATCCCTTAAGTCCGAAAAAGTATGAAACAATATAGAAGGGATGAATTTTCGATAGTTTTAACCAGCCGAACAAAACAAGCGCTCGATCTTTTTGTGTAATAATCCCTCAGGTCCAAAAAGATTAAAATCTAGAGGAGGGATAGCACTTCCTGTCCCTTTAACGAGCTGGAGAGGCCAATGGCTCGGCAATCTTTTCATATTTTACGAGTCAGTTGAAAAGAGCTTAAAGGAGACTCGTCTTTTGAGGAACGAGTGATAAAACGGGTAGCAGCTGATTCCAGGTAAGGTTTGGAATTTTCCAATCACGGCGGTGTCACAAGGATGGCTAGTGAAATCACTCTTTGCAGCTGTTCCTCAAAATGGGTAAACAATCAAATGGAGGTGAATGATCGGCCAATGAAAAAGTGGAGGTGACGGTGCAAACACGACCAAGGCTTTAACGACTGAAGTACTACATTCATGATGGTTATTTACCGAGGAATAGTTCATTTTTTAACGAGCTTAAACGTGGGGAGAAACATTTGCTCATGTCTTATGTTTATTTTTTAACGAGCTTGAACTATGTGCTAAAACTGCTCTATGCGGGTTTATTTTTTAACGAGCTTGAACCCTGCAGTAACACTGCTCGTGGCGGGTTTATTTTTTTTAATGAGGTTGACACAGTAAACGAACTATCCTCATGACTCCTTGTCTCATTTTTTAATGAGGTTGACACGAGATAAGAACTGTCCTCAGAATCCACCATATTTACAGTATTTGATAGAGAATCAAAAACTGAAGGATGATTAAGGTTGCTGGAATAACCTTCGTGGTAATTTGGAAGACGGGAGCGATGGTGGTAATCTTCCCACGGTGCCTCTCCTATCATTGAATGAATGATTCCTTCGTCTGTTGAATGTACATGCGACGAAGGATTTGAAGAGGTGCCATATTCCTTAGACCTATCTATCCAAACACTCGATGAGCGCTGATTTGGGTTTGCCCCCAAGCCAAGATATAGAAGATTTCATATTGCAGGTTCCCACTGTGGCCACTTCCGTCAGATTACTCGGAGGCGGTAAGGCAAAAGTACCCATTAAGGCGGGGTCTTTTAGGAGGCCTACTCCAATATTTTGAAGCGAATGATTGCTTCCATAGACCATTGGAATGCTTCTCGTAACTTGTGAACTGTTGGGGAGAAATGTTTGTTGGTCGACTATTGTAATTTTTCCTTAGAAGGGAAATGCAATCTTCCTGAAGTAGGTCGACACAACTGCGGCCATGGCATATATCCAGGGCCTTCCCAGTAGGATGTTGTAATCGAGCTTTCCGTCGATTACTTCAACATCAACTTCTATTGTTTTGCCCCCCAGTTCAACTTGAAAGTTACTTAAAATCCCATATGGAGTGTATGATCATCCATAAAATGCTTTTAATGTCGTTGACGATATCGACGAGGGTGGTGAGCCTAAATGTTTCCAGCAACTGATCGACATAATACATGTAGATGCCCCCTCATCAATAATTGTTCGATGAACAGTTTTGTTGAGGGCTTTCACTTGAATAAGGAAAGCTAGTTGAGCTGGTAACTGAGGGTCATATCCTTTATGATTAAAGGCCACAAGATTGGAATCCATTGGGTCAATCCCACCTATTGCTGATAATAAAGCTTGCTCTTGGGAGGGCAATTTTGCGGTACCTCATGTGTCGACATATCGGACAGCGATTGGGCCAAATCTTCCACTAGGTTATAATGATGTGCCGCTCTAGCGCTGGGATTAAATGTCGACTTGTGTACTACTCCCTTTGGCGACTTTATCATTGGTTCAAGAATGATGAGTGGCACAACTTCGGTCAAAGTTGTTGTCGAACTACTAGGTTGTTCATTAGCCTTGTTATTCGACAGCTGTGGATTCCCGTAATCTTTATTCCTTGTCAAAGCATCATTTTGCTGCTTTGAGATAGACAACATAAGCACTTGGGATCAGGAAGCATTTTGATTAGCAACCAGTTTGGTTCCCGGGTTTGGAAATGGATCAGTCAATACTGCTGAGGTTTTTGAACTCTTAAAGAGTTTCTTAACTTCAGCTTTATGTGGACAATCTCTCGTCCGATGATCCTCATCGCATATATGACACCCTGCAGGGGGTTTCCTTTGCCTAGAAGGGTTTGCAGAAGGTTTTTCAGGAGATGACTCATCCCGTTTCTTCTTCTTCCCTCTCTTTTTCTTCTTGCCCCCTAGTTGCTTCAGTTGTTTGCCCTTGTCGGTCGACACGACATTTACCTCCAAGGCAATAAGTTCCTCTTTTGCATTTTGACTAGAAATCTTACGGGCCTTTTTAGATGTAGCCTTTTTTGATTTCGTGTCTGTTGCGCCAATCATGCCATCGCCAGCATGAGAGTCATTGTTTGATTTAGGAGGAGGAGGAACTGAGAATTCCGGTTTAGGGCCGTCAGGTATTTTATCGTAGAGCGTGCCGGACTAAGTGTAAATCAAGTCCAAATATTGCGCACGAGCGATAACTTGCTCTTCTGTGACGACTCCCCCTTTTGCCACATATTCCATGATGGAAGGTGTTGGAAATAATACTGAGAGGGGGGGTGAGTCAGTATTATCTAATTCTTTTAATAAATCTTCTTTATTTGTTCTTTGAATTATTTTTGCATGTCAGTACCATAAAATAATGAGCATGAACAAAAGAAAACAGATAGTCACACCAAAGAACACAAGATGTAAGGTGGAAACCCAATGTGGGTGAAAACCACTTGCTGCAATATGTCTCTATCTTCTTTCAAATTAGAAACTCCTTTTACAATGGTTTTGTACTGGTGCAGTCCTTTACCAGTACGCAGGCTGCAACCTGCAGAGAGCTAAAACTCTCTCTCTCGTTTTCCAGTCTCTCCTGAAGGGAGCTACAACCCCCTACTTCTTTTCTTACGAGGACCACTTTTCATAAATTTTCAAACTGGATCCATAAGCATCAAATAATCATCAAGTATAAGAGAATCACCCAGTCAACTGTAGTAACCAGATCAACAATAATAGGACCAAACCCAGAACACAACAATGATAAACAAAGATTTTAAGAGAAGTAAGCACCCTGCTCGACTGCTCGCCTGCTTACGTAAGCACCCTGCTCAACTGTTGGCCTGCTTACAGTACTCACCCTGCTCAACTGCTTACCTGCTTACAGTACGCACCCTGCTCAACTGCTAGCCTGCGTACGTACGCACCCTGCTAAACTACTAGCCTGCGTACCTCGCTCTGAGTCCATTGAACTGCCTACGGACCTTCGCACCTGCAACCCTTCTGTGCCTGCGTACCGGCGCACCTGAAACCCTTCTGTGCCTGCGTACCGGCGCACCTGAAACCCTTCTGTGCCTGCGTACCGGCGCACCTGAAACCCTTCTGTGCCTGCGTACCGGCGCACCTGAAACCCTTCTGTGCCTGCATACCGGCGCACCTGAAACTTCGTTCCTGCGTATGTACGCACTTTTCTCTCACTGTACCTACGTACCTTCAGGCATAGATGATTTCAAGACTTCAGAAATAACCTAGACAGTCAGATCTACAGATCTGAACAAGCGCCGAAGAGATCTCGGTCCATCAGTAGATTCGCCTTATTTAGATCTAGACCAGATCTAGCCCTCATAAGATATTCAACCAAAAACATGCACAAGCCAAATGATCTCCTTTGCTTTATATAGGAAAGCTCTTCCTTAAATCATGGATCAATACCACGAGCCGACACCATAATAACACAATACCATCGGCTAAATACCAAGAGTAAAACATAAGAAAACCCCACATGTGAATTTCTTTGCCTTGAAATGTGTGCACTGGGGGTATGCACCTCCTGAACGGGATAACTGCGGGTATGTACGCACTTTATGTAACACTGACCTGCGTGTACGCACCTTATGCAAGGTGTACCTGCGTACCCCTTATTTTCTTCAATATTTGATAGCTGATCATCAATCTCTGCTGCTGACTTGAAGTACTGTGATCTATCACCTGAATGGGTTGCCATCAAGGACAACACTTTAGCCATAATGCCAACAATCTCCCCCTTTGGACTTGATGGCAACCTCAAAGCTTCAACTTCATTCTCCCCCTTTGACATCAAGGGCAAAGGGTTATGCTCCCCCTAAGAACATGCTCCCCCTGAATATGAACCAGATTTGCAACGAAGAACCATAATCCACCATGAAAGAGATAGAGACATATTGCAGCTACTTCCAAGATCTCCTTCTGCACATCCTCCATAATACCAACAATGCATTATATGCTCCCCCTGAACCTGTACCATCAATCAGAAGAGGTTCAGCAATAAGATGATGCATCAACAACCCCCAGCTTTTGCCTGAGGTATTCAAAAGTGTCCCTGGGCAATGGTTTGGTGAGAATATCAGCAACTTGTTCCTTAGAAGGAACATACTCCAACTTGACCTTCTGTTCAAGCACTTGTTCCCGGAGAAAATGATACTTGATTGGTATGTGCTTGGTTTTTGAATGCATAACAGGATTCTTTGAGATGCTGATTGCACTTGTGTTATCACATAAGATGGGGATTGGTGGTGTACAAGTGATTTGAAAATCCTGCAAAGTCTGCATCATCCAAAGGAGTTGGGTGCAACAAGATGCAGCAGCAACATA
Organism: Pinus tabuliformis; assembly: GCA_031772625.1. Lineage (NCBI taxonomy): Eukaryota > Viridiplantae > Streptophyta > Pinopsida > Pinales > Pinaceae > Pinus > Pinus tabuliformis. The sequence goes on from CM062805.1 coordinate 619,904,319, forward strand.
TTCCGCTTCAGCTGTAGAAAAGGCAATCGAACTCTGTTTCTTGCTGAACCAAGATACCAGTCTGGAACCCATAAAGAACGCACCACCACTTGTGCTTTTCCTGTCATCCACGCTTCCGGCCCAATCTGCATCTGTATAAGCATGAAGTGTAAGATCTGTATCTCTAGGATACCATAAGCCATAATTTTGAGTCCCTTGAAGATATTTGAAAATTCTCTTCACTGCCTGAAGATGAGTCTCCTTCGGATTTGCCTGAAATCTTCCAACTATTCCAACTGCATGCATGATGTCTGGTCGGGTACCTGTCAAATAAAGTAAACTTCCAATCATAGATCTGTAGGTTGGTTGATGTACTGCTGCAGATTCATCATTTGCACTGAGGCTACATCCTGTAACCATGGGTGTACATACTGGTTTTGCATCTTCCATACCATATTTCTTCAAAATCTGTTTGAGATACTTGGTTTGAGATAAAAATATTCCTCCTTCTTTTTGTTGGATTTGCAAACCAAGGAAATATGTCAGTTCTCCTAGCAAGGACATTTCAAATTCTTTCTGCATGACCAAGGCAAAGTTTTGACTCATAGCTTCTTCATTGCTCCCAAAAATAATGTCATCTACATACACAACAAGTATTAGCAATTTGTCATTTACAACTTTTATATAAAGATTGCTATCTGCCGATCCTTTTGAAAAGCCTTGTTGATGAAGATATTTGTCCAAACGGTAGTACCAAGCCCTTGGAGCTTGTTTGAGACCATAGAGAGCCTTTTTCAATCTGCATACAATATTTGGATCATTTCCAAGAATGAACCCATCTGGCTGTTCAATGTACACTTCTTCTTCCAAGTCTCCATTCAGAAAGGCTGATTTCACGTCCATTTGAAATACTTTGAAGTTTTGAAAACTTGAGAGAGCAAGGAACATTCGGATGGCCTCAAGTCTTGCAACAGGAGCAAAGGTTTATTCAAAGTCTATTCCTTCTTGTTGCGCATACCCTTTACAAACAAGTCTGGCTTTGTTTCTAATTACTTCTCCATTTTCATTCAATTTGTTTTTGAAGGCCCATTTTGTCCCGATAACATTCTTATCTTTTGGTCTAGGAACCAGCTCCCAAGTGTTGTTCTTTTCGATCTGCTCAAGTTCTTCATCCATTGCTTTCACCCAACATTCATCTTTGCATGCCTCTTTCACATTTTGTGGTTCAGTAGAGGAGAGTAATGCCAAATAGCTTGAAGCTTCTGCAACTGTTCTTCTTGTTTGTACACCTGCTTCTTTCTGCCCCATAATCTGAGATTCTGGATGGTTCTTCTGAACATATCTGGATGGAGTCTTTTCTTCTATTCTTGTTTTCTCCTCAGGTTCTTCTTGAGGTTCTTCTTGAGGTTTTTCTTCTTCATCATTCTGTCATTGGGGGTAACCTTCATCTTCTTCGATGTCTTCATGATGTACTTTCCTAGGAATGTATCCCTTCTCATCAACCACTACATCAATGCTGTCAACAATTCTGCCAAGTCTTTTATTGTAGCATTTGTATGCTTTGCTATGTGGAGAGTAACCAAGAAGAATGCCTTCATCTGCTCTAGGTTCAAGTTTGCCAAGCTGCTCATTAGTATTCTTGATATAGCATTTGTTCCCAAAGATTTTGAAGTGCTTTACTGAAGGAGTCCTACCACTCCAGAGCTCATGAGGAGTTTGAGTGCTGTTCACCCGGACATTTGTTTTGTTGAGAATAACAACTGCAGCATGTGCAGCTTCACCCCAGAAAGTTGCGGGAGTCCCTGACTCATCAAGCATAGCACGAGCCATTTGTTGGACTGTTCTGTTCATTCTTTCCACAACTCCATTTTGCTGAGGAGTTCTTGCTGTAGAGAATTCTCTTCTTATCCCATGTTCTTCACAGAAATCGAAAAATTCATTTGAAGTAAATTCCCCACCTCTGTCGGATCTGAGGCACTTAATTTTGTGACCTGATTCATTTTCAACCAAGGCTTTGAAGGATTTGAATTTTTCGAATGCTTCATCTTTATGCTTCATAAGTCCTAACCAGACAAACCTAGAGAAATCGTCAATGAATAATATCAAGTATTCTTCTCCTCGAGGTGTTCTTTTCCTGAAAGGACCGCATGTATCTGTATGTACTAGCTCAAGAGGCATGCTAGCTGATCCTTCTTTCTCTGGAAAGTTAGTTCTGGTTTGTTTTCCAAACTGACATGATTTGCATATGGTGTTGTCAGGAATTTTGATATCTGGAAGATCGCGAACTGCCTGATATTTGCATGCTTTCCTTATTTGTGAAAAGCTTAGATGTCCCAACCTCCGATGCCATAACCAGTGCTCATCATCCTTGCTCAGATAGCATTGTTGTTGTCCTTCTTCAAATATGTACAGATTATTTGGAGTTCTTTTGCCTTTGATCACTGTTTTACCTGTATCAAGATCACGAACAAGACATTCATTTGATCTGAATATAACCTCGGTTCTTTGATCACACATCTGGCTGACACTTAGAAGATTATGCTTCAATCCATCAACATACAAAACATTTCCAGCCTTGACCTTTTCTTTTAACTGAGCAATGCCTTTTCCTTTTATAGTTGCAGGAGTATCATTTCCAAAAGAGACTTTCTTTCCCTTTTCTAGAGTAGAATAAGACTCAAGTTTTTCTTTATCACCTGTCATATGCTTCGAACATCCACTGTCAATGTACCATAGATTTTCCTGTCCCTCTACATAAAATGTTATCCCACATCTTTCTGTTTGAGGTTCCTTTATTTTCCATGTTTTGGTGCTTGAGGCTTGTTCCTTTTTCTGCTGAAACCTGCTCCTGCATTCAGAGTCTTCATGACCAAAGTTATTGCAAATAGAACATTCAACTTCATTTTCAAGAACCGAAAAGTTGTTATAGGTCCTTTTTGTAATCCCCGTCATACTTCTTTGTTTTTGAGCTTCCCTAGTCATGATCGTTTTATATGTAACACATTGAGCTGCTTTGTGACCAAAGTTATGGCAAGAAAAGCATTGTCCATTGAAGAAATTTCTGCGGTTATCGAATCTACCAGCCAATTGATTGTAATTTCTATTGTCATCTATTCTTGAACCAAATTGAGAAGATTTTACCTGTGGCTGGTTGTAGCTTTTGTTCACCCTTAAGATGGATTGCCCCTGATAGTTTCTGTTTGTAATTCGTCCCTGCTTTACCTGATGATCTTCATTGTGCTTTTGCTCATTTCTTCTTGCTGCATCAAGATAACTTTTTGAGGTGGATGCTTGAGAAGTTTCTCCATTATAGCCCAGACCTGTCTTGTTTAGTGGAGACCGCTGCACATTGATAATCTCATCCAAAGTTTCAGATCCTTTGACAAACTTGAGATTAATAGCTTTTGTTTTCTCAATCTCTTTTCTAAGACCAACAATTTCACCTTCTAATTTTTCAAGATGTTTTTCCTTTTCATCAATTTGAAATTGTAGAGTATCAATGATCATGTTCTTTTCTTCTATACATCTCTTGAGTCTAGTAATTTCATCATAAAGGTTATCCACATCTATAGCATCCATATAATCATCATCTTCAAATGCTATTAACAACTTATATTCATTACCTTGTTCATCTTCATCACTGTTTGATAGACCATCACTATCTTCATGAGTGTAGTAGCTTTTCTTATTTGCATTCTGTTTCTTGTTCCATCTAGCAGGTTCCTTTCCTTTATCCTTATAAGGACATTTCGCAGCATAATGACCTACTCTTCCACAAGCAAAGCATTTAAAAGGTAACTTACCTCTGAACCTTCCAGAACCCCTTTGAAGATTTCTGACAAAATTTGATTCTTCTTCCTCTTCTTCTGGGACGTGGCTCGCTTCATAATAATCTCCTTTGCTTGATGCCTTGAAAGCAGCTTCTCTTCTGTCTGATGGACCTCCCTTTCTCATTTCATAAGCAGTTAGAATTCCATGTAGCTGAGACATAGTAATAATTCGTAGATTTTCCTTTTCTTCTATTGCAGATACTTTAGATTCAAACTTGGGGGACAATGATCTTAGAACCTTTTCAACCACAATAGCCTCTTTTATTTCTTCACCCAAATTTTTCATACAGTTAACAACCTCATCTACCCGAAGAAAATAGTTAGCCACACTTTCATCATTATACATTTTGAGAGTCTCATACTGAATTCTGAGAGTTTGAAGTTTAGCACGCTTTACCTGTTCATCTCCTTCATAGCTCGTGACAATTTTGTCCCATATCTCTTTTGCGGATTTATAGTGCATTACCTTCATGAATTCTGATTGAGATATACATCCTAATAGAGTACTGACTGCTTTCGCATTTGTTTCATACTTCTTTTTCTCGGCTGCATCTGTAGGAGTAGCTGAAGGAAAAGCGTAGCCTGTCTCTACGATGTCCCAAACTTCTGTACCAAGAGATTGAAGATAGGCAGTAACTCTTACCTTCCAATAATTGAAGTTTGTCCCATCAAAAACCGGTGGCCTGATTGATGCTTCTCTCTCGTAGTTGCTCATGGTGAACGATCTACCTTCAAGCGATCAAGCTTCTCTGAAGGACCTGCTCTGATACCAATTGTTGGAAATAATACTGAGAGGGGGGGTGAATTAGTATTATCTAATTCTTTTAATAAATCTTCTTTATTTGTTCTTTGAATTATTTTTGCATGTCAGTACCATAAAATAATGAGCATGAACAAAAGAAAACAGATAGTCACACCAAAGAACACAAGATGTAAGGTGGAAACCCAATGTGGGTGAAAACCACCTGCTGCAATATGTCTCTATCTTCTTTCAAATTAGAAACTCCTTTTACAATGCTTTTGTACTGGTGCAGTCCTTTACCAGTACGCAGGCTGCAACCTGCAGAGAGCTACAACTCTCTCTCTCATTTTCCAGTCTCTCCTGAAGGGAGCTACAACCCCCTACTTCTTTTCTTACAAGGACCACTTTTCATAAATTTTCAAACTGGATCCATAAGCATCAAATAATCATCAAGTATAAGAGAATCACCCAGTCAATTGTAGTAACCAGATCAACAATAATAGGACCAAACCCAGAACACAACAATGATAAACAAAGATTTTAAGAGAAGTAAGCACCCTGCTCAACTGCTCGCCTGCTTACGTAAGCGCCCTGCTCAACTGCTGGCCTGCTTACAGTACTCACCCTGCTCAACTGCTTGCCTACTTACAGTACGCACCCTGCTCAACTGCTAGCCTACGTACGTACGCACCCTGCTCAACTGCTAGCCTGCGTACCTCGCTCTGAGTCCATTGAACTGCCTGCGGACCTCCGCACCTGCAACCCTTCTCTGCCTGCGTACCGGCGCACCTGAAACCCTTCTGTGCCTGCGTACCAGCGCACCTGAAACCCTTCTGTGCCTGTGTACCGGTGCACCTGAAACGCTTCGTTCCTACGTATGTACGCACTTTTCTCTCACTATACCTGCGTACCTTCGGGCATAGATGATTTCAAGACTTCAGAAATAACCCAGACAGTCAGATCTACAGATCTAAACAAGCGCCGAAGAGATCTCGGTCCATCAGTAGATTCGCCTTATTTAGATCTAGACCAGATCTAGCCCTCATAAGATATTCAACCAAAAACATGCACAAGCCAAATGATCTCCTTTGCTTTATATAGGAAAGCTCTTCCTTAAATCATGGATCAATACCACGAGCCGACACCATAATAACACAATACCGTCGGCTAAATACCAAGAGTAAAACATAAGAAAACCCCACATGTGAATTTCTTTGCCTTGAAATGTGTGCACTGGGGTTACGCACCTCCTGAATGGGATAACTACGGGTATGTACGCACTTTATGTAACACTGACCTGCGTGTACGCACCTTATGCAAGGTGTACCTGCATACCCCTTATTTTCTTCAATATTTGATAGCTGATCATCAATCTCTGCTGCTAACTTGAAGTACTGTGATCTATCACCTGAATGGGTTGCCATCAAGGACAACACTTTAGCCATAATGCCAACAGAAGGCACTATTGAATTAATAAACCATTCAGCTAAAAGCTGATCGGGAACATACGTGTTCACCATTCTACGACGACGTCGCCATTCATGTATATGATCAAATTTGTGAGTGGCCGTCTTTTGTTTGAAGTTGGTAAGAAGTTCGGTTCTCGTTTCGTACCTTATTGGTAACTGAAAATGGGTTAAAAAGGTTGTGGCTAAGGTAATGAAGTTGTCGAACGAAGCTCTAGGCAATTCGATGTACCATTTTGCCGCCAAACCCATTAACGTCCTCTGAAAGAGGCGAAGTCTTATCGAATCATCATTTAAGGTGTTTGATGAACACCATAGATGAAAGGTCATCACGTGATTCGATGGATCTTCACCGAGATTTCCATTAAATTTAGGAATATCCGATGGAAGTTTATGCGGAATCACTGGCCACCAAGGGGCGTAAGCAATTGTATCGTTGGTTAACCGGTTTAAATCAAGTAACTCCAAAGTTGCCACAAAGGGTAACTGTTGATTCAGGTTAGGCGAAGCATACCCAGGGTAAGATGGGATTGCCTGAGCAGTTGGTCTTTGCATACCGGCATAATGCATTTGATGCTGGTATGTTTGGTAAGGTTGGTGGACCTGACCATTATAAAATGGTTGATTTTGACCGTTTTGAATGTACGGTTGTCCACTGTTAGCAAAGATTTGTTGCTCAGAACCTTGGTATACTTGTTGGAATTGCGGTTGTTGGTATTGCACCAGCCATGGTTGTGAAGCCACGTGCTGTTGCCCGATACTAACAGTTTGACCAAGATGAGGGGTAATTGTACCCGCCTGAACCTATGTCGTTCCACTAGTCAGCAATTGTGGTTGAGTCGCAGGGTCAAGGGGCTGTTGCATTACAACATGAGAAACCTGAGGTTGGCATACAACAGGCAATGCTTGAACTTGCGACACCATCACAATAGCTGGCGTAGTCGGGATATTCGACATAAGTACGCATTGTTGCATTGAGTATACAACTCTTGGTTGTTGAGGTAGTATAGCTACCCAACCACTTGAGGTAATTCCAGTATAACTTGAATGTTGTTGTGAACTCTCGTATGGATATCCTCCCGAAGGGGATAATGAAAGGGTATACTGCCCCCCATACGGTGGTAATCCAGAACTCAAGGGAATTGTTTGCCCTTGGGGGCCGGACTGCCCAGATTGACCTCCAAATGGATCAATTTGTTGAGACTCAACATAAGAGTTTCCGGATATTATTCCAGATGAAAAAATAGGAACGGACCATACTGTCGAAATAGCCCTTGAGTGGGCTCCTTCTAGCGGCTGAGAGCTAGTCGAGGCAGATGGTATACCGGCGAACATTGTCGGAGTGATAGCAGGGAGTTCTATCGTTGCTGTGTCAGACGACACAGTCCTAGATGTTGACGGTTGTTCAGACATTTGTAGTCTATCCAAAAGATTACCTAGCGATTCTATAGGAGCTTCCACTGGTGGTAGACTAACTTCTGACGAAGAAGGATATAGAGTGATCCCGACTCCAAAGTGCGTTGGAGTACTTGTTTGAGGATCTTCTACAATTTTTCTATGGCAATCAGACCAGGTGGAAGGGGAAGACCGTCAGGTCCGTAAAATATTTATGGTGCCGAATAAAGGGTGAAATCGGCAGCAACAGATGTTTGAAGAGCAAGACTCTCCGAACCGGTTGTAGATGGAACTGGTTCAGTAACACAAGTGTTTACTCTCATACTAGGATCAGTATCACTGTCCTTCTGTGGCTGCTGAACTTCTTCTATAGAGGCAGGGATTCCAAAAATGTTTGGAGTAACCGGAGTCTCTGATGTCGTTGGAACACTTGTTCTAAATTTAATAGGAGATTTGGAACCGGTTAAATGAGTTCGCTTTGTCTGTACCGGTTTCAATTTCGGAGACAAAGACGGTTGACTCATAAGCCTTCGTGAACGATAGGGTTTCAATTGACTTTCTTCCACGATTGCGGATTACTCGATCAACTAAAATAAAGGGGAAGTATGTTTCCGAATTAAATGAATTTTAGACGCTTTGACACAACTTGTTTTTTCAGTTTTGAAGAGTCAAGAAAAAACAAAAGATGACTCTAGTCTCCTTCGATTTTTAATGAGCCTGAAGTGACAAGTGCTCAGATGGACCTTTTCCATTGAGTCTGAAAAGGAACGAAAGGGACTACTCTGGAGATCTAGGTAGAGGGAGTACCAAACCAATCGCAAAACTGCAGAATACTTTTTACGGTACGGCAGTCAATCTTCCCGAATGTTGTGTTCAGTGCATTGCGATCGATAGGGCGGCAGACACGGCTTCCTAAGGATAAAGGATTTAAGCCTATAGGGGTCTCCCAAAATATACTCGACGGTACGTGGGAGCACAAGTCCGTACTGGCACTTATTGTCTCAAAGTGGAGGAATCACCCAACCATCAGTGAGGACAACAGTTACCAGGCTTTACGACGCCGGAATACGTCTCTAGCCTAGACCTCTAAATATTGTGCGTTAAGCTCCAAAGCGTTGTTAGATTCATTGAATTTATTTTAAGTTGATCTTGTTTATGAAGTTTTCCTTTCGGGTTCACCACGAGATGTAGATATAATTCCTAAAATGCAATCTAAAGATGATAAACAAACTTTTATCTCTTTTGTGCAATGAAAATCCTAGCTACTAGGGGAAAAGAAAGACAGAATCTTTTCACAAAGAGCAAAGAGCACACTGTAAATGCACTTTCCTAAATCAAGCCAAACAGACTGTCTATATGCAAATGCACATGCATGTATTTGTTTTCGACTTTCTTAGTATTGATGCTAAAAAGAAAGTTGATGTACAAATCTGAATTTCTTTTCAAGCGACAAATATAAACAAGCCCTTTTTCGAAATCAAAAACAGAGATGATTACGACACCTTACGATTTTCAAATGAACACTCGTTCTTGACACTAGAAAATTACAAATTCAGACCAAAGGCAATAGTAACAGGATAATTGACCATCAACAGTAATCAAACTTTCTCCTATGATCGAAATCGACACTTGTGACAGATTCAAATCAAAGGATGACAGTACGACTATGCTACTTTTGCAAAGGAAAACTGTAAACAACTCAACAAACACACAAAAACATCTACAGTTCTTTTGTACAAATGAGGCGGAATAATAGCAAGGAAAAGAGGTTTCAAACAGACATATACTGATCACAGGCAGCAAAATTCAAGGATAGAACTGGAAAGAATGAAGCACAGGAACCACAGCTGCACAGAGCTAGTCTAATCAGCGCACCTGTAACACAGAGAATCTGAAATGCAGCGCAGGTTGCCCCTTCGGGAAGTGCGCTAAAATTCAGGATCTCTGAATAGTACCTGCGCTGGGCCAGAAACGAGACTCTGTCCGGTTCCGGGTCACAGTTTGCAGTTCAGCCCTTGGTTTTTGGCCGAGTAAAAAGCAATCAGTAATGCAACAATCAGGGGTAGATCTAAGGAGGATCTAAGAGCTATCACAAGGGCAATCAGATAGTTTGTGAATCAGCTATTTAAATCATAAACAGATCCAGTGAATGGATTGAAGCAGTAGTTATCTATTTTGCATTTGTTATGGCAAATGCAGTTCGAAAGCTACTTATAAGTTTATGAAACAAACAACAAAGAATGATACACAAACAAACTAATTAGACACTCCCCAGCGAAGTCGCCATTTTGTTACAGGTTGGTTCTTTCTATTCCTCTCTATCTATAATTCATAAAGGAAATACAAAAGTAGTTTTTCTCTGTTTGTTTCTAAGGCAGTTGTCACACCTTAGTGGGATAGAGCAATTCTAAATAGACACTTTTCCCTGTAACAAAATTGTCTATTTAGAACTGCTCTATCCCACTAAGGTGTGACAGCTGCCTTAGAAACAAACAGAGAAAAACTACTTTTGTATTTCCTTTATGAATTATAGATAGAGAGGAATAGAAAGAACCAACCTGTCTCTTGCGCTAATCCTTTGATCCAATCCCTCTCTTGAATTATAGATAGAGAGGAATAGAAAGAACCAACCTGTCTCTTGCGCTAATCCTTTGATCCAATCCCTCTCTTCTTTGATAGTCTCCAGCTACCTGCTCCCTTGCATGCCCAGCTTCACAAAGTACCTGTAAGGTCACAGAAGAAGAGCACTATACAAATACATGGATCTATATTCATAAACAACTTAGGATCAGATTTAAGTTAACCATACAAATGTAACAAGCATCAATGATACAAAAGCATGGAGGAGAATTCAAATAGTTTTTATTGATAAACAAGAAAAGATCCAGGAGGAGTTACAACCAGTGGTTCCGACCCAGCATCAACCTCCCAGTAAAGAAGCCCCTCTTCACCTCAAACAAAGCATAAATCACCCAACAATCTGATGTTTGTCTCTAGAAACCAACAGCAATTCCTTACAATATGCAAAATTCCAGCCTCCCACCTCTGGATCTCTGGGATGAGAGATCTATATATAGATATTTGCAGAGGTGTGAGTCAGCTCTGGGTTTTTTATTAGTGTCTTCTCTCTGATAGTTCTTGATGCCACTTGGAGATCTCATTGATCTCTTACTCATCCTTGGGCGATTCTGAGAGGCAAGTGTCCCAGGAGAAGTTTCTGGAAGATTCCATGATCATCCACCTCGCAAACTGTGTCCGCCACTTGTCTTTTCTCATCCATCGCACCCCATAGAAGGGCTTTTTGAAATGCAAAGCACTTCCCGTGTGTACAAGGTGCAATGCATCGCACTCTGGCCATGGAGCAAGTGCAATGATCCAGTTTTGACCAGTTCTGAGTAGTTTTTCATGGAGAACTTCTAGGAGAAGCTGTAATCTTTTGACCTTGTTCCTTTAGGGGTTAGAACAACACTTTTAGGGACTTAGGAGCCCTTGGTTTATGGACATTTCATGCTTGGGGTTGTAGGGCACAAAAATGTCTATAACAGCGTGTTACCATGGCCAACAATTTGCGCGCTCGACCGAGGGTCCTCATTACTCCACTCTGGCCACAAATGCAACTATTTACAAGGGTTCCTTCTAATAGCTTTGATTTTTCTAAGACTTTAATCTTTTAGCATAATTTGAACCAATCATAAAAACTTAGAGAGTGTTTTAGGATCCAATTCAGATCACGTCCTTCCCATTGAAAAAAATTTCGGACCACCAAAATTTGGTTTTATCTTAAGCGTCAATCAAGTGAGGGTATTGCTTCCTCGCTTGCTCAATTTCTATCCATTTCGCACTTCTTGGTTTTGAACCTTTGAGTCCAATCCTGAGGTATTCAACATCCCCTCTGCATGTAGTTCTTACCTTCCTGTCTAGAACTGTATCTTCCTGCAATTCATTAATATATTCAGGCAACAGATCATCAATAGAAAGAAAATGGCTTTGCTTTTCGAGATCTTCGATTAATGAAGGTTCAAATAGTCTCAAGTTGTCTACATTAACGACTGAGTAGATGTGCATGTAAGCTGGTAGATCAAGGTGAAAAGAATTCTCACCAATTTTCTCAAGTATCTTGAAAGGTCCATACCTTATTGGCTTCAGCTTCTTACCTTCACTTTGCATTCTATCCTTGCTGATATACAGCCAAACTTGATCACCAACTTGGAAACTATGCTCCATCTGATGCTTTTCATGCCTTGCCTTGTACTTGGCTTGGATCTTTTCCAGCTGTTCCTGTACTACTTGGTGAATCTCTTGGATTTGTTCAATGAACTTGGTTGCCTTGTCCACATCACTGTGTCCATCAACTATTATGTATTTACCAAAGACAAAATCCAAGGGAGACCTTGGTGTGAAACCAAAATAGGTGTGAAAATGAGATCTCTATGTAGAAGAATGTTTAGCTTGGTTGTAAGCATGCTGCACATAACATAAATGTTCATCCCAAAGTTTGGGATGCTTGCTGCAATAGCCTCTGAGCAGCTGGATCATTTTCCTGTTAACCATTTCTATTTGGCCATCTGTTTGCAGGTGAAAATTTGTGATCTTCTTCAACCTAATGTCCATCAATTCCCACAAACTTGACCAAAAGTTCCCAACAAATCAGGTATCTTGATCAGATATTATGGAAGTGGGCAATCCAAAACAAACCCATACATGTTGAAAGAACAACTTTTCAGTTTGTTCAACTGTAATCTATTTGTTATAAGGTATTAAAATACACATTTTGTTGAACCTATCCACAACAACATATAAATAGTCATGACCTTTCCTAGATTTAGGCAGTCCTCCAACAAAGTCCATGGAAACACTTTCCCAAGGATGAGAAGGAATTGGTAGTGGAGTGTACAAGCATAGTTTTCTATTGTTGGGCTTGCTTTTAGCACACATGATACACCCTCTTACATATCTAGAAACTGTATCATTCATTTTTGGCCAATAACAAAATCTTTTCAGCTGTGCAACTGTTTTACTTACACCAAAGTGACCTGATATTTAGAAGTGTGTGCTTCTCAAATTATCTTTACTCTTTCAATTTGTGTAATGCATAGCTTCCCAAAATGATACAAGAGTTGGTCCTTAACATGATAATCCAATTCTTCTACTTGTTTGCCTTGACTTAAAGTTGCATTTACATATTTAAAATCTATATCTTGAGCATATTGTTCAATGTAGCTCTCATGCAATACTAAATTATGCTTAAGTATAGTAGATGCATTTATAATTGGTCTGGACAACATATTTGCAACTTTATTGTGTATGCCCTTTTTATATCTAATGGCTAAATGAAACTGTTGTAGAAAACCCTTCCATCTATAGTGTCTTGATTGCTGGAACTTAGTTTGGGAGTGTAGATATTGAAGTGGTTAATGATCAGTATGTATAACTGTCTCTTTGTCCATTAAGTAATGTTTCCACTTTTTCACACTCTGTACTAATGCATACAATTCTTTATCATATGTGGGATAGTTAACTACTGCAAAATTAAATGTCTCGGAATGATAACATATGGGTTTACCGTGCTACATCAACACTACTCCTATGGCATAGTCACTGGCATCTGTTTCAATCTAAAATGGTCTTTAAATATCGACAGTGCTAGTACTGGTGTTGTACTAATCTTTTCTTTCAAGGTTTCGAAGGCTTTCTGCTATTTGCCTCCCCACTGAAACACCTTTTTCAATCCTGTTAAAGCATGTAAGGGAGCTGCAATTAAGGAAAAGTTAGAAATAAACTTTTTCCAATAGTGTGCTACTCCTAAGAAGCTTCTAACTTCTGTAGCAGATTTGGATTTAGGCTAGTTTACAATGACTACAACCTTAGAGGGATCTATCTTCAATTCACCACCCCCTACTATATGTCCCAATTCAAAGATGTTTTGCCAAATTCACATTTTGAGAGTTTAACATAAATATTTTCTCTTTTCAAAACATCTAGTGTTTGCTTAACATGCTTTAGAAGTTCTTCCCACGTTTTACTGAATATAATAATGTCATCTAGATATGCAATAATAAAATCATCAAGAAAATGTCTGAGTACATCATTCATTACTCTCATGAAAGTAGCAGGAGCATTAGTTAAGACGAAAGGCATAACCAACCACTCATACAATCCCTGCTTTGTTTTGAAAGCAGTCTTCCATGCATCTTGCTTTGCAACTCTGACCTAATGATAGCCGCTATGCAAGTCTAACTTGGAAAAATAAATAGCTTCTTTCAACTGATCTAATAGATCATCTATGCGAAGAAGGGGATAATGATTTTTTATCGTTATCTTATTCAGTGCTCGGTAATCAATGCACGTTCTCCACGAGCAATCTTTCTTTTTCACCAAAACAATTGGAGACCCACATGGTGATGTGCTAGGTCTGATGAACCCCTTCTCGAGCAACTCCTATACCTGCTTCTTGATTTCTACATTCTCTAAAGTGGACAACCTATACATTTCGATGTTAGGCAATGGAGCATCTTGCTGCAAATTAATATCATGCACTATTTCCTTTTTGGGTGGCAGACCATTAGGTTCTTGAAACAATATATCATATTCTGAAACAACTTTTTCTAAATCAGCTTGCTTTTTAGCATCACAACCCTCAAATACATTGGTTTTATCAGGTTTCTTTTCCTTTACAACCATCAGTAAAAATTGTTTGCATGAATTTACAATTCGTTTCATCTACCCTAAGTTTATGAGAGTATAATTATTCTTGAGCTTATGAGCTCTTACAATATATTCTATTCCATCTTTAATGAGTAGATACTTGCTCTTAGCTCTATAGAAAATAGCTTTTCTATCATACAAGTAAAGACTTCCTGAAACAATTCCACATATATCCAAAGGAACTATATCTAACTCAAGCTCATCTACAAATGCTGACCCAAAAGAAAACTTAAGATTACATTGTCTAGTCACTTGTAGCTTTGCTTTATCACATAACCAACCTTCTGGATATGGTTTCTTGTGAGGTGTGGTTAGTAATCCCAACTTCTTTACGATTACTTCAGAAATTAAATTTACTTGCGAGCCACTATCAAACAAAGTATCAATCTTTTGATGATTGGAAATAACTCGAATATGAAAAAACTCATGCCTTTTTCTCTCATTTCCTTCATTATTAGTAGATTGTGCAGAATTACTAGTAGATGCTTCAAAAATTTTACCTTTTATACCTGTGGCTGCGATTGTTGCTTCATCTCCTGAGTCTGACCCCAAATCCTTTTGAATAGATAGAGCAGTCTTCTTATTATTTCCCTTGAATTTCTTAGGTTTCAGCTCCGAATGCAAAATCCAGCAGTGTTCATCATCATGCCCATCCTTCTTACAATGAGTGCATGAAGACTTGCTTTTCTATACAGTGTTTGTCTTCCTCTCTTTCCATTTTTGTTTTCTTTTCTCCCTATTTTTTCTTGCAGTGGGTTTGGATGATCCCCCAACTTCTGGGTTCCCATTCTTACCTCTAGCTTCTATATGCATAGCCGAAACGGATACCTCATCTATGCTAGTGGGATTAAACATGAAGATAGTGTGCCTCATGTAGCTGTGTACACCACCTATATACTTCAACAAAGTCTCAAGTGAGTCTAAAGAAATTCCTAGAATCAAAGTTCTTTTCCTAAATTCTTGGGTGTAAACTTGTACACTTTTCCCTTTTATTTGTCGAAGAGTTTGCTAGCTCATCATGGCTTGCTACGTGTGGGCTAGTGGATAGAATTTATTTTTAATTGCAGAAACAAATTCACTCTAGACAAAAAGAATCTTACCATGTTTCTTCATGCCAACTTGTGTCATACCTTCCCACCATACCAAGGCAGTGCCTCCAAGGCGTAGGCTAGCCAGCTGAATCTTACTCTTGTCTGAGTCAATGCTCTACACTCTACAGTAAACATCAATCTGTTTGATCCAATGATCTAGCTTCTCTGCATTCAACTCTCCATCATATATTGGTAAATCAAATTCAACATCTAATTTAATCAAAGATGTCTTCTTTTTATTTTCAGGGCTATTAGGAGGTGTGAGAAATTTTTCTTCTTTCCCTTTGCCTTTAGAGTGGTCATGGAGGAGAGATTCTTCTACTCCTTTGTCTTGTTTGGAGTTTGATGAATCTTCATCTCTATTTTTCTTAAATTCCCTATACATTTCCTCCACCATGGATCTCATGGTCATAAAACTATCCATGAACTAGGGGTCTGATTCCAAGGGATTTTATTCTAACATTTTCCTCTTAGAATAGACTCTTCCAATTTCCAGGTTAGTTTCAGCCAACTCTCCTTCTCCTAATTTAAGATTTGATCTAGTTAGCATTCAACAACAAAATCCAACACAAGCTTGTCTAACATTAGTAACCTACAACTCTGATACCACTTGATCTAGAATTTATCTAGGACAAAGAATTAAAGGTATTACAGACTCATGTGCATGGATGTGCCTATGTTACTTATGCAATGGATCAATAAGATTACTAGAATACATAGACACTGAGGCAATCACAGAAAACATAACAGTCAAACATGTAAACAAAACAATTTTAATAAGGAGTTCACCCAATGCTCCTGGGCTACGTCTCCTAGTCCAGCCTTTTAGTGGTGGAATCTATATTACTTTTTCAAGCAGAGCTTTTACAACAGTGAGCTCAATTTGAGACTGACTAAACAGAATGAAGTCAATAGGAATGGAGTGCACAGACTCTCTTTACTAAAACTCAACCTCTAAGGGTCACAGTAGTATGGCAGGCCTATGTCAAGGAGTTTTCTTGAACCTCTCAAGCCTTCAATGGAATACATAGACTCTCTAACTCTGTCTAGCTTTGTCCAGCTCGATGTTGCCTTCAGGTCAACTCAGATTCTACTCTCTGCTCTTTGCTTATTAGCTTCCTGTGTCTCTGTTACTTTGCCTCCTGTGTTGTCTTTCTGCTTCTATCAAGTCATAGCTTTTAAAGCCAGTTTGCTCTTTTGACTGTTCGTTTCCACTTCCCGGCCTTCTGGTTTCCTTACCTCTGTCTGTTCGAATTTGTTTTCTCTGCGTCATCATCACAGGGTAACGCCTCGCAAGGAGGTGGCCACCTGTTTCCCAACGAACTAGGTGTCAGATTCCTTGAATTGTATTTGAATGGACGTTAATTCCGTTTACTTCAAGATCGCCCGTGAATCATGAATCATTTGCCAACTCATCATCCACGATAGACTTCGAATCCCCGTTTATCTTGCTTTTTGACCTGTCAAATCCAATCCGTCATCAAGACACATCTTTGACGTTGATCCTAGCCCCCTAGATCCTACGGTCATCCTTCATATTGGGCAGACAAGTCGCATGATGTTTACCCATCCGATGCAGGCGGTTTTCTCTCTCGTCCGTCAGACGGGTGTCACTCAATGTGTGGCATCGGGCGAGAATCAGTCAAAATTGCTTACCACCTTGAGGCCTTCTAATGTCCTACTGGTTTGTGGAATCTCGCGCTACGAAACCGAAACAGTTACTTTTTTGTTTTTCATAACGATTTCAGGTTCGAGCACTTTGGGGCTTTCCTTCACTGAGGGAATGCCCTGCAATACGCAATTAGCACTTAGTGCTTAGCGTTAATCACGTATCAAAAACTACACCCGTTTCTTGATTTGGCCTCTGGTTTTGCCAGTTTGTGCCAGTGCTCGTTACCATGGGCCATAACTACAACTGTTTACCAGGATTCCTTCTGATAGCTTTGATTTTTCTAAGACTTGAATCTTTTAGCATAATTTGAACCAGTCATGAAAACTTATAGAGTGTTTTAGGATCCAATTCGGATCAGATCACCATTTCCTACATATTTCTCTGTAATGCGGGTATTGGCATACCCAAACCACAACTTCATCATCCATCAATATTCCTTCAAGTCTGCAGAGTTTCTCTTATGTGTACCCCACCATCTAGCAGGCGTAGCTCTCATCGCAAGGTCTAATGCCTGGAACCAATGTTCCTCTAAGACATCCCTTTCAAATTTATCCAAAAATAAATTGACATCTTCTAAGCCATCATAATACGATAAGTTGTGTACCTTAGTGGATATACATCAGAGAGAATTAGTGATCATGTTTCATCACAATGACGATGCCTCATGCAATTTGTTCTGCGAGTGCTCAAGCTCCTCATCTGAATCTGAATTGTAGCATCTTCCTTTTTCCCAAGTAATTCACCCATCCACCATAGGGTTTATCCAACCAGCATCCTGCGTGGTAAGCTTATAGATTTGCTCAATATGGTCCTCCTCATAATAATCTCTGACTGGTTCAGTATATCACGCACCCTCAGCCGAATCTAATAAAACAATAACTCTTAGTTCCTTCTTTTCAAATGTCATGTTGTGATTCTTGAGGTTGATGATTGTGTTCATATCATATTCCCAATCAATGCCATGTAGCACCAGGTATGGTTTGTTGTTGTCCACTATTTCAATCACTTCAAAATTAGCTATGGTGTGTGCCCCTTCAATATCCACTGTTACTCCATGTAGGTGCCCCATATGAATAATATTTTGTTGATTCGCCATTCTCAGCTAGATCAAGGACCATTGTAGTGTTGGTCTACCCATTCTTTCCCAGGTTTGCTTTGGCAAAACATTTTCATCAGACACCAAATCAAGGATCACTTGGTCCATTTCAAATCTCCAATATGGGTAGTCGATCACATCTCCTGACCAGTCCTTTACTTACCTTTGTCCACCTTATGCACTACACATTTTTTAGGGAGTGACTTACCCTTTCCATCATAGTTATTTATCAATTCTTGCAGTCCCTCCATTGCTTTTTGGTCTCTCAGAAGCTTCATGCAGGTTTGTAAGAAAGATGTCCACAATGAGGGATCTACTACTTGCACTGTACTAATTTCTGTAGGTTTCTCTATGCGTGTGCTCTGAGCCTTCAATGTAGAGGCTCCCACATCCACGAAGCTCCTCTTCGCCTCCATAAAAGTTTCTTTTACTTTATTCACATCAAATCCATCCTCCTTGTCAGTAGCCTTTCGTGCCCAGATATTTTCCTCTGGTTATTTCCCTTTATCCTCCCCAGTAGTTATACCACTCTGTGTAACAATATTAACACGGGGTCCATCTTCGCGCGGTTCCAATCTCATCATCTGGATGTTTTGAGTAGGTTGTTGGGCTTGGGTCTTCTTTTGTTGCATATTCGCGATGAGCATGGGACAATCTTTGATGACTAGATCACATTGTCGACAATATTGATAAGAGGAGTGTGCTGGATTCTAATAATCTTGTGCAATGTGACCTGGTTCTCCACAATTGTAACCAATGATTTGGCCATGACCTCTTCCATATCCTCCCCCTTGCCCTCTTCCTCATCCCTAGAATGCTCTGCGCACTGCAGTTGTGCCTTGATATTGAGGAGGACGTGCCTCCATCTTTACTCTATATGATGGTGTTTTTTCCATCATCAATTCATAACTTTGGAAATTACGCTTAGCATGACCAACAGATTTTCAACAGTTGCAAAACAATTGTTGGGGAGTCTACACAAACTTTTGTAACAAATGACAATTTTTTATCGTATGTTTTCCTGTGACCTAGCAGATAGCGCACCATGGTACCACACCTGTACTTGTCCGAGTGGCATTTTTTAGCTTTAGGGGGATAGGACCTCCCCCAACTAGATAATTTTTATACATCGAGCAATGATCCTGGTCTTGACCATGGACTTTACATTTTGAATGCCTTACTTCCTTGGGGGTCTCATTTTGGACTTCCTTTCCCTTTTTTAGACGCTCCAACTCCATATGCACGCTAGCCAACTATGACTCAATCTATTGCACTCCCATATTCGTATCATGAATAGGTGAGACTTCCAACTTCGTAGCAATCTCCAATGCCTCAATCTGCGTTCCCATCTTTTACTATGATAACGGAAATCTCAAATGAGGTAATAATGAAGCAATATGTCAATCCTTGTGTTGTTCATTCATGATATGCATATTATCCTATTGTAGCAAACATTTCAACCTTTGATAGAAATATCATGTAGACTCATTTACCTTCTGTTGAATTTCCTTAACCTCAGTTACAGACTAAGCTTGATACTTGGGATTTTTTAATTCATTATTCAGCACATCCTTCATATCTTTCAGCATCGCAGCTGGATGAGTCAAACAATACTTAATCTACCAGATCAGTGCTCTTCTTGCAATGTTGTGACCAGCTACACTTTCTTCAAATCATCATATGTTATTTGTTGTGACTTCCACACAGCATCTGCTACAAACCAAAATTGTTCAGGGCCTTCTGTGACCCTTGAATATGGGCATCTTCATATTGTTTTCCATATTGAATACTGGAGGTGGAGGTGGATGTGGAGGTGTAGGTGTAGGTGTGTGAGGTAGAGGTGATGGCGAAGGTAGAGTGGATGGAGGTGATATCCCCCCTATACCCTGATTTACCATCTACGGTGCACCTTGAGGCATCTTCAGATCACTACTTTCTTCGTCACTATCAGATGCTCCCAACAAAGGACTATATTCAGCTCCTGAATCTAGATTCATTCTAAATGGCTTTCCACTTCACGTAGCTCCCATCAAGTCTCGACTAAACATCAATTCAATGGCATAACTCATTTTTCATACAATAGCATTTTAATCCAAGTTTTCAAGGAATTCAGATACTTACCTCTTGGTCCTTTGAAAAATCAACGTTCATCTTCGTTATAACTGACAAATGTATCGATCCGAACTCAGTAATGAATCCACCCAAAATACTATTGATCCAATAATCAACAACCCTCATGATCTTGTTTTCAGAACCTTCAAGGCTCCTCACCAGCTCTGGAGTCCACACAATAGGGTTATCCAACTTCCATGTACCTTGATTGTCTGCCAAGTTAGACAACCATTCGTATAATTCGCACATAAAAGAGCAGAAGAAAATTTCGTGTTCTTCTCTATACATGTATCTATTCAACCACTCTTCTTTCCACAAGCGTGGATTCCTATTTTCCTAGGCTGCAAAATCGTGTAACTTCTGATAAATCCACTTTTCGATCTCTTTCTTAGTCGATATCCACTTATTTCTCATCACATATTCCTCAGATAGATCCCGATCCTGGCAACAGAACCATTTGTTGGCTTGAGGGGGCTTGGACCCAAGTTCAAAGTTAGTTGTGCTAACCAACAAAACCCTACACTACTGACCCTTTTGGAAACAACCCGCACAACACAGGCTGCAGTCTCACCTAAGGCAGTATACCAAAACTAGGTTTTTACATCCAAAGTACTATGTGATGGGTTTTTGTTACTTCTAGGGCTTTATTCTGACCTTCACAAACCCTAACCCTTGAAACACGGAAATTATAGTAGCTTACAAATAACATATCTAATTCTTCGCTAATTGCTCTAAACATTCATAACATCATGTAATTAACCAGTTCTACCACTTTCATGCATCTATTAAGTATGTTTCATGATCAATTATAGTAAATAGAGTGAACATAAATTAAATTCAGAAGTAAATCATAACACACACACAGATAATGCTCCAAAATAGCCTTTTATTATGCCCAGATCTTCTATTACAAAATCTTTCTACCCTACGAACACAACTGGAAGGGCCTCCACACTCAACTACAAACTTACCAAAGTCTTTGCACACGTAGCTGCAAGAGTCTTCCCCTTCACCTAAGTACAGAAAACAGACCTCTTACTTATATTATTCACACATATAGATTCTTAGATATCTTTCATGGCTGTCTATGACTCATTTTTTTATCATCTTCTATTACAATACCATGGTCCACTGTTAGAGCCAACAGTGCACAGCTAAAACAAGAGACAACAACAGCATATAAATTCATACACAAAAGACACAGAGGTTTAACGTGGTTCACCCAACCAATCTGGGCTACGTCCACCAAACATAGGCATCGGAAATCTTTATTATCAAACAGGAGATTACATAATAATCAAATTCCTCACAAACTCTCACACACTCATCCCAATCCGTATGGACACCTGTTTTATAGCTAAGAGAATCTAACTGACTCATAAATCCTCTTACAACAAATATAGGATGCATTAACTCTCTCCCAACAAAATAGATCTAATATAGCAACAAAATCTTATTGTTGTCACCTACTGAGATTTTTGCCCATTTTATTAAAACCGAAAATCTCAACAATCTCCACCTTGACAAAAATTAGCCTGATACCCTGTTTCTTTATTATTTATTTTTTCTGCAAGCCAAGAGAAGCCAAACACCAACGCAGCTTCTCTAACAAAACTTGTTTTAAGAACATGTCTGCATAGTTTTCCTTTGTATGCACCTTTTCTAGAGAGACTCCCCTTTCAATGATAACATGTCTTACAAAATGGTAATTTATTGGTATATGCTTTGATTTACTATGATAGGCCAGATTCTTAGCCAAATGTATTGCACTTTGACTATCACAAAGTAACTTGATGTTGTCCTGTAACCTACCAAACTCACCAAGCAAACCTTTCAGCCAAATCGCTTCTTTGCAAGCATGAGAAGCAGCAATGTATTCTGCTTCAGTAGTGGATAAAGCAACAATGTTTTGTAGCTTTGACATCCTGCTAATAGCTCCACTTGCAAGAGTAAAGACATACCCTGAAGTTGACCTTCTCTTATCTAAATCACCTGCAAAATCGGAATCAACATACCCGCAAACAAATTCACTACTCTTATTGTAAGTGATACAATAACTACTTGTGCCTCTCAAATACCAAAGCACCCATTTCACTGATGACCAGTGTTCTTTACCCGGATTTTCCATATACCTGTTGACAACCCCAACTGCATGTGAAATATCTGGTCGAGTACAAACCATCGCATACATCAAACATCCTACTACATTGGCATATGGAATTCGAGACATATAATCCTTTTCTTCATCTGTATTAGGACATAAACCAGAAGAAAGCTTAAAATGTGAAGCTAAAGGGACTGACACAGGCTTCACATTGTTCATACCAAACCTCAAAAGTATTTTCTCAATAAACTTATGTTGTGATAGCCACAGCTTACCATTTCTCCTGTCTCTGAAAATCTCCATTCCCAAAATCTGTCTTGCTGCTCCTATATCTTTCATATCAAATGTCCCTACCATCTGAGTCTTTAGCCTGTTGATCTCTTCAATGCTTTTGCTTGCTAAAAGCATATCGTCAACATACAACACTAAGATAATGAACATGCCATTACTTAATTGCTTAAAGTAAACACAATGATCATATTCACTTCTTATATATTTTTGACTCAACATGAAAGAATCAAATTTCTTGTACCATTGTCGAGGCGACTGCTTCAGACCATACAATGACTTCTTGAGCCGGCAGACAAATTTCTTATT
Organism: Pinus tabuliformis; assembly: GCA_031772625.1. Classification (NCBI taxonomy): domain Eukaryota; kingdom Viridiplantae; phylum Streptophyta; class Pinopsida; order Pinales; family Pinaceae; genus Pinus; species Pinus tabuliformis. The sequence goes on from CM062805.1 coordinate 619,927,108, forward strand.
GTGATGCTGAAAAAACCCTTCCGGTTGTTCCATATAAATTTCCTCATCTAAATATCCATGTAAAAATGCAGTCTTAACATCTAGTTGCTGTAATTCTAAATCAAGCAAAGCGATTAATGCTAACACAATTCGAATTGAAACTATTTTAACAATTGGTGAAAATATCTCATGAAAGTCAATGCCTGCTTTCTGAGAAAACCCTTTTGCGACCAGCCTCGCTTTGTATCTGTCCTCTGTATCATTCACACCCCGTTTCAACTTGAACACCCATTTACATCCCACAGTTTTCCTACCTTTCGAAAGTTCAACCAGATCCCATGTGTCATTCTTACCTAAGGCCATCATTTCGTCCTTCATAGCTGCTTTCCATTTGTCACTTTTTGAACCTTCTATAGCTTCCTAATAGCACAGAGGTTCATCGTCATTAGCGGTAAAGGCAACTGAAGTAACATAATCATCATACCTTTTTGGAGGGCGTTTGATTCTTGTAGACCTCCTTAAGGAAGTTTTTGGTGCTTCCACAATTAGCTGACTACCACCTGTAGGAACTTCTTCATGATCACCATCTGAGACCTGTTCATGCCCTGCATCTGAACCCTGTTCATAATCTGATTTTGAAACTCATTCATGACTAGAATCTGAACTATGGTCATCATGACTATCATTAGAAGTGCTGTCAAACTGAATGTGCTGAAAATCAGATACATCATCCTGTTTCAATTTATTATCTACATCTAACTGTACAAGAGAGGATTCATCAAACTTTACATCTCTGTTGATGATGATTTTGCGGGTAGTAGGATCCCACAATCTAAATCCCTTTGTTCCATCACCATATCCAACAAAGATATACCTTTTTTATTTTGGATCTAATTTAGTTCGCTGATGTTTAGGCACTAGAGCATATGCATCACAACCAAACACTCTGAGTTTAGAATAATCACAAGGGTGACCTTTCCATACCTCTTGAGGAATCTTGCAACCTATCGCTGTCGATGGTGACCAATTTATCACATAACAAGCTGTAGCCACCGCTTTTGTCCACAACTCCTTCTGCAAACCAGCGTTACTCAACATACTCCTTGCTCTCTCCAAAAGAGTCCTATTCATGCGTTCAGCAACTCCATTTTGCTGAGGATTATAAACAATAGTCTTATGTCTCTCGATCCCTGCATCCTTGCAATAGTTTTCAAACTCCTTGGAGGTAAACTCTCCACCATTGTCAGTTCTTAAACATTTTATAGTTCTACCAGTGATGTTTTCTACCAATGCTCTAAACTGCTTGAAAACTGTAAAAACATCAGACTTCCTTTTCAACATGTAGACCCACACTTTCCTAGAAAATTCATCAGTAAACGATACAAAATATGACGAGCCACCATACGAGGTTGTAGGTGCTGGACCCTAAACATATGAATGGATATAATCAAGTAGTCCTTTACTAGTATGTTTTCCTGTTTTAAACTTTTGCTTACTTTGTTTGCCAAACAGACAATGTTTACAGAAATCTAACTTACCAAACCTTAGATTAGGAAGTAACTTGCGATCAGCCAAAATCTTTAATCCTCATTCGCTCATATGGCCCAACCTTTGATGCGATAGGCGAATGGAACTATTGTCATGTTCAGAAACCGTAGACACATGAACTGACCCTGTTCTTCCTTCTAACTGAAAAAGATTTCCTACTTTCTTAGCTTTCATTACTAGTAAAATACCTTTGTAAATTTTCATTACTCCACCTTGAATTATAGTTTTATATCCATTTGTGTCAAGTGCTCCTAGTGAAATTAGATTTTTCCTTAAATTTGGTACATGTCTTACATCAGTTAACATTTTTGTTGTCCCATCAAGCATTTGCAGCTGTATACTCCCTATTCCCACAATATTAGATGTGACATCATTACCCATGTACACGACTCCATCATTAACTGATCTATACGTCTTAAACCATTTTCTATGAATACACATGTGGTTTTATGCACCGGAATCTAACAACCAATGTTGATCAGGATTTGACAAATAACTGATAAGACTTCGTCGCTCATACCTGAACCAGATGCCAAACCTGTATCTGTCGTGTTTTCTTCCTTCTTTTCTGTCGATGAAGCTTCTTTAGAAGTTTGTTGTCACTTCCAGCAATCCTTCTTCAAGTGCCCCAATTTGCCACAAAACCAGCACTTTACTCTTCTTCCCTTTCGACTTTGAACGTGAATCGTTGTGCTTACCAGAGCGTCTTTCTCTAGAACGACCTCTAGCCATCATTGCCTCTAATGTAGAGGTGTCAGCATTTGACCACTTCCTGGTCTCCTCGGACAACAAAGCTCCGACCACATCATCAAATTCAATGGTTTCAAATGACCTAAGACTTATAGAAGTAACAAAATGATCCCATGACTCAGGCAACGAGCACAATAAAGTTATGGCTTTATCCTCGGATTCAAATTTTACTTCTATGCTTTCTAATTGCACCAGTAAAGTATTAAAAACATTCAAATGATCAGTAATCGATGTACCTTCCTTCATTCGCAAACTGTATAGCTGCCGCTTCAGGAGAATTCGATTTGTCAAGGATTTCGTCATATAGAGCTTCTCAAGCTTCGACCACAGGCCTGCAGCTGTTTTCTCCGACACGATGTTAAACAGCACATCATCCGCCAAACACAGCCGAATAACACTCACAACTCTTTCATCCATCTCGGCCCACTCATTATCTGTGATGTTGTATGGTTGTTTGGATTTTCCCAACAACGCCTTAGCCACACCTTGTTGTACTAGAAGATCATGCATCTTTACCTTCCAGATCTCGAAATTGTTTTTGCCATTAAACTTCTCGATTTCAAACCGGGCACTCTGAGTTTTTGCCATCTCGTTTAAAACAAAAAGTCTCCAATTCCAACTTTTAAATAAAAGAAGTTAACATATAAAAAACGCCTATGCCTTATTTTACATTGCCTTTTCTTAATCAAGAAACCGTTGTACAAATTGCAATTATAAAATAAAAACGAGTAGCAAATTTTTACCAACGCAGTTGGCGCTCTCGTAACTCTAGAAAGACCGCGCCTGTTATAGACATTTTTGGACCCTACAACCCCAAGCATGAAATTTCCATAAACCAAGGGCTCCTAAGTCCCTAAAAGTGTTGTCCTAACCCCTAAAGGAACAAGGTCAACATATTACAGCTTCTCCCAGAAGTTCTCCATGAAAACTTGCTCAGAATTGGTCAAAACAGGATCATTTCAGCTGCTCCACTGGCCAAGTGTGTTGCATCTCACCTAAATACACTGTGTGGGTGCGTTGCATTTCAAAAATCCCTTCTGTGGGGTGTGATGGGCGAGAAATGACAAATGGCAGTGTCATTCCGCGAGGTGGAGAGGCAATGGAAGCTTCCAGAATCTTCTCCTGTGACACTTGCCTCACTGAATTCGACAAAGGATGAGTAAGAGACCATCAATCTCCAAGTGGAAGCAAGAACTATCAGAGGGAAGACACTAATCAAACCATGAGCTGACTCATCTCCATTACAAACATCTATATATGGATCTCTCATCCCAGAGATCCAGAGGCTGGAATTTTGCATATTGTAAGGAATTGTTGTTGGTTTCTTGAGACAAACATCATATTGTTGGGTGATCTAAGCTTTGTTTGAGGTGAAGAGGGGCTTCTTTTCTGGGAGGTTGATGCTGGGTCAGAACAACTGGTTGTAACTCCTCTTGGCTCTTTCTTGTTTTATCAATAAAAGCTATTCAATTTTTCCTCCATGCTCTTGTGTCATTGATTCTTATTACATTTGTATGGTCAATTTACATATGATCCTAGATTGTTTATGATTATAGATCTATGTCTTTGTATAGTGCTATGCTTCTGTGATCTTACAGGTACTTTGTGAAGATGGGCGTGCAAGGGAGCAGGTAGCTAAAGACTATCAAAGAAGAGGGGAATCAAATCAGGAGATTAGCGCAAGACAGAGGTTGGTCTTTTTATTCCTCCCTATCTATAATTCATAAAGGAAAAACGAAAGTAGCTTTTCTCTGTTTGTTTCTAAGGCAGCTATCACACCTTAGTGGGATAGAGCAGTTCTATATAGACACTTTTCCCTGTAACAAAGTGGCGACTCCGCTGGGGAAGTAATTAGTTTGTTTGTTTATCATTCTTTGTTGTTTGTTTCATAAACTTACAAGTAGCATTCGAACTGCATTTGCCATAACAAATGCAAAGTAGATAACTGCTATTTCAATCCATCTATTGGATCTGTTTATGAGTTAAACAACTGATTCACAAACTATCTGATTGCCCTTGTGATAGCTCTTAGATCCTCCTTAGATCTACCCCTGATTTTTGCATTACTGATTGCTTTTTGCTCGACCAAAACCCAAGAACTAAACTGAAAACTGTGACCCGGAACCCAAACAGAATCTCGTTTCTGGCCCAGCGCAAGTACTGTTCAGAGAACCTGAACTTTAGCACACTTCCCGAGTGGACAAGGTGCGCTGCATTTCAAATTCTCTGTGTTACAGGTGCACTAATCAGAATAGGCTCTGTGCAGTTTTGGTTTCTGTGATTCATTCTTTCCAGTTCTGTTCCTGAATTTTGCTGCCTGTGATCAGTATATGTCTGTTTGAAACCCCTTTTCCTTGTTGTTATTCCGCCTCCTTTGTACAAAAGAACTATAGATGTTTTTGTGTGTTTGTTGAGTCATTTACAGTTCTCCTTTGCAAAAGTAGCATAATCGTACTGTTGTCCTTTGATTTGAAACTGTCACAAGTGTCGATTTCAATCATAGGAAAGAGTTTGATTGTTGTTGATGGTCGATTATCCTGTTACTATTTTTTTGGTCTGAATTTGTAATTTTCTAGTGTCAAGAACAAGTATTCATTTTAAAATCGTAAGGTGTTGTGATCGTCTCCATTTTTTATTTCGAAAAGAAACTTGTTGATATTTATCGCTTGAAAAGAAATTCAGATTTGTGCATCAACTTTGTTTTTAGCATTCATATACTAAGAAAGTCGAAAACAAATACATGCATGTGCATTTGTATATAGACAGTCTGATTGGCTTGATTTAGGAAAGTGCATTTAGAGTGTGCTCTTTGCTCTTTGTGAAAAGATTTTGTCTTTCTTTTCCTTAGTAGCTAGGATTTTCATTGCACAAAGAAGATAAAAAGTTTGTTTATCATCTTAGATTTCATTTTAGGAATTACATCTACATCTCACGGTGAACCTGAAAGGCAAACTTCATAAACAAGATCAACTTAAAATAAATTCAATGAATCTAACAACACTTTGGAACTTAACGCATAACATTTAGAAGTCTAGGCTAGAGATGTATTCCGGCATCGTAAAGCCTGGTAACTGTTGTTCTCACGGACTTGTGCTCCCACGTACCGTTGAGTATATTTTGGGAGACCCCAATAGGCTTAATCCTTTATCCATAGGAAGTCATGTCTGTCGCCCTATCGATCGCAATGCACTGAACACAGCATTCGGGAAGATTGACTGTCATACCGTAAAAAGTATTCTGCAGTTTTGCAATTGGTTTGGTAATCCCTCTACCAATATTTCCAGAGCATTCCCTTTCGTTCCTTTTCAGACTCCTTAACGGAAAAGGTCCATCTGAGCACTTTTCACTTCAGGCTCATTAAAAATCAAAGGAGACTAGAGTCATCTTTTGTTTTTTCTCGACTCTTAAAAATTGAAAAAACAAGTTGTGTCAAAGCGTCTAAAATTTATTTTAAACGGAATACTCATTACCCCTTTCCTACGTTGATCTTGGGTTGAGAAAATGGAGTCGACCAACCAAGGAATTCCCCTTGGAGGAAATCCTAGTCCCTTCTCCTCTTGGGGAGATGTTGGTGCACCCCATATGGCCACATTGTTGCTTCCAAGACTGACAATTGGTTTGCCTGTATGGCTCTTCTCAACCTCTGTCATTCAAAACACCACAATTCCTTAACAATCGAATAAGCAACTAGACGAGTCCAGAGTTACCCACCAACCTTCTACTTCCTCTAATTCTTCCTCTCCTCCTTCCTCTTCGCTTGATGGGGCTGGTAAAGCCAAAAGTCAAGTACCTAAGGAGAAGAAGGAAAAGAAGAAGAAAGAGAAGAAGAAGAAGGAGCCAAAAGCGAATGGGGGCAAACGAGTGTCGTCTAGCGAAAATCCACGCACTGCACCGACCAGGCCTAAATCGCCATGTGTCATTTGCAAAGGAGACCGCTATCACAGAGATTGTCCTTGCATCCCTCGGATCTTAAGGGACTGGTCTCCTCGTTTGCACAACCCGGTGTCGTCAACCTCTGATGGTCATGTTGAAAACACACCGTCAACTAGTGAAAGTGAAGCCCCAGGACAAAAAGGAAAATATAGATTTCCTTGTAAACTGTGCGAAGGCGATCATGTCGTCCACCGTTGTCCATTCTTAGACAAAGCTAAAAGAGTTTTGGACGATCGTCTGGTTTCAATGTTACGACTTCCTCCTGGATATAAAAAACTCTTGCCGAGTTCGTCACCGGTTGAAAATCTGGCTGGCCCGCTTAAGTGGTCGGCTGAAGCATCTATCATTGAAGATAAACCATCTGAACCCATACCAGACGAAAGTCAAAAGGTCGAGGCGGCAGTTGACCCCGTCTTGCCTTCAGAGGTTCCTTCTTCAGATGATACAGTCACTGAAGAGAACAAGGATGACACTGTCCAAATTCTTTTCATAAGCACAGACTCCAACGAACATGGGGGAAATTTACCTATTCCTTTACCGTAGGAAGGAAGTTTGTCAGAGTCGTACCTGACCGTCTATTTGGTCCCACCTCCAAGCAACCTAGTTGTCTCCTTCGACTGGAATCAACTAGGCAGACCCCATTTACCAGCTAGTGTACCATTCTGAATCATTGTTCAAATATATAGAATGGTTATGGCTGGTACCATCATAGATGAGGGGGCTTCTGTGAGTATCCTTTCCTCAACTTCTTGGAAAGCGCTTGGTTCGCCATCGCTTTTGCCTGAGATGAGAAATCTAACAGGTTTTGATAAAGGAACTATTCGACCGTTAGAGATCCTTCACAATGTGCCCATAACATTGAGAGGGAAAATAGTTCACCTGAACATAATGGTAGTTCGAGGACCCCTGGATTACAATCTACTCCTTGGACGAGACTATATTTATTGCATTGGAGCAATTGTCTCCTCACTCTTTAGAGTAATGTGTTTTCCACACGAAGGAAGAGTGGTCAAGCTCGTAGACCAACTTTCATTCCCCAGATCATACAGAGCAAATAGTCATATACCATCCCTAAATGGTCTTTTCACGCAAGAAATGTCTCAATCCCCGGTCCGTCCACCTGATGAGTGCGAGTGATTCGATGGGACATGACTGAAACCCAGGGGGCATGCACCCTAGTCTGCTTCGGCAGGAAAACTTCGGGTATAGGGTAGGTTTCCGTGAGAAAATATGACTAGTCTGTACTCCCGTCCGTGATTAGAAGAGGGGGTTATTCTAGAACAATATTCTCTTGTGAAAGTTATGTGAGTGGAGTACCCTCCTTCACTCACCTTTGTCTATTTCGGTAAACATCGCCGAAGAAGTGTTTTGTTTGCACTGTGAATAGAACAATCTTTGAGTAACCTGTAAGAGGTAAGCCTCTCTCGGTAAAACAAATGTTTTAACGGACTAAAGAAGGGGTAACCTTGAAACTCTGTTTTATACCTGGGGGCATGCAAACCTTTTTGAGTGCAAGCAAAGAGTGATCATTTATCTGTTTTTTGGATTGGTCGTTTCCTAACTTACATAAAGAAAGGATGTGGGGCAAAAATTTAAAGTTTGTCGTTTTTATATGAGACATTCTTATCACGTGACTGGATTAATCGAGCAGTGTTACCGCAAGATTCAAGCTCGTTAAAAAATAAACCCGCATTGAGCAGTTTTAGCACATAGTTCAAGCTCGTTAAAAAATAAACATAAGCCATGAGCAAATGTTTTCCCCCGCGTTTACGCTCGTTAAAAAATGAACTATTCCCCGGTAAATAGCCATCGTGAATGTAGTACTTCAGCCATTAAAGCCTTGGTCGTGTTTGCACCATCACCTCCACTTTTGCATTGGCCGATCATTCACCTCCATTTGATTGTTTACCCATTTTGAGGAACAGCTGCGAAGAGTGATTTCACTAGCCATCCTTGTAACACTGTCGTGATTGGAAAATTCCAAACCTTACCTGGAATCAGTTGCTACCCATTTTATCACTCGTTCCTCAAAAGACGAGTCTCCTTTAAGCTCTTTTCAACTGACTCGTAAAAAATGAAAAAATTGCAGAGCCATTGGCCTCTCCAGCTCGTTAAAGGGACAGGAAGTGCTATCCCTAATCTAAATTTTAATCTTTTTGGACCTGAGGGATTATTACACAAAAAGATCGAGCACTTGTTTTGTTCGGCTCGTTAAAAGTATCGAAAATTCATCCCTTTTGTATTGTTTTATACTTTTTCGGACTTAAGGTATTAGATGATGAAAAAGGAATTTTGGAGTTACCTTTACGTTCCTTTTCAGACTCTCTAAAATTGAAAAGGGCTGAGTTATCTTTGTCGTTAAACTCGTTAAAAATATTAATAGCGACAAACTTGTCTATAGACGAGAACGAGTTTCACTATCGCTAGGCTCGTTAAAACATAGCGATGGGTTTGCCCGAAGGGCAAATTATAGAACAAGCATATGTTATCCTCCTCAAGATTGACAAAAATAAAAAGGTACTGGTCAGCAATGACTGGGGAAAAATTGGGAGGAAAACTTGAAGAAACTTTGTTGGTAGCAAGTCGTTCTTGAACATGACACTTCCACTCCGTGTCCGAGTCAGGTTGGGTTGTTTCATTCACTGGTCACATCACCATGGTCCCATCATACCATCCACATTTGGGGTTAATGCTACCAATCCATCACATCAGTGTTGCCGATATGTTCAAGAGAAGTCATTCATAGAATTCACCTGTGTCTCACCCACTACCATACATTTATACTCCGTTCTTTCATGACCGCCACCTTGAACCTTATATCACCAGATCGTTTTCACCTCCATTAAAATCATTTGCTCCATTCCGTGTCATTGATTTGGGATTCATTAAGGCCCTCCTGTGATGGATCAATTCTTGTCGACATCAGCTCATTATCCAAGAAGTTGATCTAGGAACACCCCATTCAGTACTTTGAAGCTTGCATGCCTCAATGGCAAGTTTCTCACTTCCGGCTACAGGTTTACATCAATGGCCTTCGACCAAAAGATTTTGCGTGGTGTTCGACGCCAAGTCCTTTATTCACACCACATGAATTGTACTGCAGTACCTTGAGGGTCATTATCATTATCGGTGATTCCTCTCGCGCATGTTAAAAACTTACATCATTGGCTAGTAATCAGGCGATGTCTTTCCATGTTCGACTCCAGAACAGCTTTCACATGGATCGACTTGTACCTCGAGTGAAGATCGAACGAGATTGAAGACCCCGGATCTAGTTTCATCCATCCGGGCTGCGATATATATTCAGGGAAATAAATACATCAAATGTACATCATTTCCGCATAGATAATCATCCAATCAAAAGGATGATGGCTCTATCAGAATCATCAGTCTACACTCAGACGATTGTTTGTCCTATGTACATGAAAATGAATTTATAAAGCTGAGCATGGGAATGCCCGCCTCAACTAGATCATGAAAATATTATGAAGATAATGTATTGTATTGTATCTTATTACAGGTCTCCTCCCAGCATTGAAAGAACTTCGGATCCTCATAATAAAGCATTTCACCCGACACCAAAGGATTAACGACCTCATGCTTTAGGGGGAAACTGTTATAGACATTTTTGGGCCCTACAACCCCAAGCATGAAATGTCCATAAACCAAGGGCTCCTAAGTCCCTAAAAGTGTTGTCCTAACCCCTAAAGGAACAAGATCAACAAATTACAGCTTCTCCCAGAAGTTCTCCATGAAAAACTGCTCAGAATTAGTCAAAACAGGATCATTTCAGCTGCTCCACTGGCCAAGTGTGTTGCATCTCACCTAAATACACTGTGTGGGTGCGTTGCATTTCAAAAATCCCTTCTGTGGGGTGCGATGGGCGAGAAATGACAAATGGCAGTGTCATTCTGCGAGGTGGAGAGGCAATGGAAGCTTCCAGAATCTTCTCCTGTGACACTTGCCTCACTGAATTCGACAAAGGATGAGTAAGAGACCATCAATCTCCAAGTGGAAGCAAGAAATATCAGAGGGAAGACACTAATCAAACCATGAGCTGACTCATCCCCATTACAAACATCTATATATGGATCCCTCATCCCAGAGATCCAGAGGCTAGAATTTTGCATATTGTAAGGAATTGTTGTTGGTTTCTTGAGACAAACATCAGATTGTTGGGTGATCTAAGCTTTGTTTGGGGTGAAGAGGGGCTTCTTTGCTGGGAGGTTGATGCTGGGTCAGAACAACTGGTTGTAACTCCTCTTGGCTCTTTCTTGTTTTATCAATAAAAGCTATTCAAGTTTTCCTCCATGCTCTTGTGTCATTGATGCTTGTTACATTTGTATGGTCAATTTACATCTGATCCTAGATTGTTTATGATTATAGATCCATGTCTTTGTATAGTGCTATGCTTCTGTGATCTTACAGGTACTTTGTGAAGCTGGGTGTGCAAGGGAGCAGGTAGCTAAAGACTATCAAAGAAGAGGGGAATCAAATCAGGAGATTAGCGCAAGACAGAGGTTGGTCTTTCTGTTCCTCTCGATCTATAATTCATAAAGGAAAAACGAAAGTAGCTTTTCTCTGTTTGTTTCTAAGGCAGCTATCACACCTTAGTCGGATAGAGCAGTTCTATATAGAAACTTTTCCCTGTAACAGCGCCAGCAACAAAAACGCGTAGAGTAACAAAAATGGCGCGACTAATCCATTCGGACCCGCCCTGATCTGGAAATTGGCTCACTGGCGCCCTTAATACAGCCTTATCCGCGCCTTTTCAGTATTTTAGCGCGACTGTTTTATCAGAGCCCGTGCCAGGTGTTGATTTACGGAGAGCCTACGTACTGGTTCACACTGCTCGATTTACGGAGCAATGGAATGCTAGATCTGAAGAATACAAAATCGCTTCTCGGCATCCACTAGAGGAAGGCTCTCGCCCTACATCAAAATTCTTTTTCATTACAGCCTTCCAATGATAAATGATTTAGCCTTGCATAAAACAATTTACCCCGCAGACTAATAAACTTAGAGTCAACCTGTGTTGTGAGCTCTGTGCATGGAGATGGTGTTCCCTTACTCTGATCTTGCGCCCAATGTGTTGTGATCACCACACAACCTCCACTTCCTTGATGCGACCTGCCTTGATGCAAATATCTCGAGGTTTTGGTCAATCTGGACCTGAATCCACGACTGTCAACATGGCTTTTGACGACCACGCAGGTCCACGGCATACGCACTGTTATATTTTGGGAGCGCAGTTCAGCCAGCCACGCAAACGCATAGACAGCCACACTCCAACAGCGTTAAACATCATTTGCGCTGGTGATTGGTGATATGCAAACGCTCCTCCAGCCTCCAGCAAACATGAGCCCGCCACACCTCTGCTGCGCCACTATTCCAACTCACTCTGATACCACTTGTTAGAGCCAACAGTGCGCAGCTAAAACAAGAGACAACAACAGCATATGAATTCATACACAAAAGACACAGAGGTTTAACGTGGTTCACCCAACCAATCTGGGCTACGTCCACCAAACATAGTCATCGGCAATCTTTATTATCAAACAAGAGATTACATAATAATCAAATTCCTCACAAACTCTCACACACTCATCCCAATCCGTATGGACACCTGTTTTATGCTAAGAGAATCTAACTGACTCATAAATCCTCTTACAACAAATATAGGATGCATTAACTCTCTCCCAACAAAATAGAGCTAATATAGCAACAAAATCTTATTGTTGTCACCTAGTGAAATTTTTGCCCATTTTATTAAAACCGGAAATCTCAACATCCACGAACCATGGGTGGGTAACAAAACAACTTAACTTCTAACAACTAAGGGGCTTTGACCTTCCATAATCCCCTTTGACTCCTATCAACCTTCATGCTCCACTCCTCAAAATGTGGATATTTTGCAATAATATCAAAAAAAAATTACAAAATTGACCCCATGGGACCCGGTCCCATCACCTGTTCATCCTTACTAACACACTATTTTCCTATGGTGTTCCTCGAACTTTCTCTCTGTGAATTTCATGCTATGAAAAATACTTATCAAAATCTTTGTTACAATATTCACCTCCATTTTCTGATCTAAGACACTTCAACTTCTTTCCTATCTCATTCTCAACCAAAGCTTTCCATTTCTTGAAAGTATCAAATACATCATATTTATTTCAAATACAATAAATTTAGGTTTTTATGGTTGCATCATCAATAAAAGTAACATAATAATGAGAGCCACCAAGAGATGATACCTGAGCAGGTACCCATACATATGTATGCATAAGCTCTAATTTTTCGTTGTCCTTTTCTTTCCCAACTCTGAGGAATCTAACTCTATTATGTTTTCCATAAACACAATTCTCACATAAATCCAAATCAACATGCTTCAAACCTGACAACAAATTTCTTGAGTGAAGAATCTGCATCCCCTTCTCACTCATGTGCCCAAGCCTATGATGCCACAATGGTGTATATGCTCTTGTGGAGGTTAAATCATAACAGAATTAGAAATACCATTTCATAAATACAATGTACCAGCCTTTTCTCGTTTTATTATTACCAAGGTTCCTTTAGTGACCTTCCAGGTTTTATCTCTAAAAGTAGTTACACAACCTTCACCTCCCAGCTTCTTTGTTGAAATTAGATTTTTCTTCATATCTAAAACATGTCTTACCTCCTTCAATAGCCATTGGTTTCCATTCTGTTGTTTTATGAAAACTTTACCAATTCGATTGATTTTACAAGGTTTATCATCACCCAAACGAACCTGTCCAAAATCTCCTTGAACATAATTACGAAAATTTTCCTATCAGGTGTGGCATGGAATGAGGCCCCTGAATCTACCACCCATACATCAATAATATTTTCTAATGAAAGAATCAAAGCATCCTGCAACACATCACTTGTCACATTCACTTCATGGTTGTTTTCTTGTTGTGTGTCTCCTTCTTTTCCCTTCTGAGACTTACAGTATTTCTTTAGGTGTCCTTTCTTCCCACATTTCCAACACATTATCCCTGATCTAGACTTGGATCTGTCTTTCCTTCACTTACTGCGATATGCTAGGCTCTTTCCTCTTTCCATTTTTCTTCCCCTAATCTTTACACTCAAAGCATTACCTGATGTGTCACCAAAGCTTTTCCATCGCATTTCCTCACTAAGGATTGCACTAACAACATCATCAAACTTTAAAGTACTATATCCAGAGACAAAGATACTAATGGCAATAACTAAACCATTCCAACTTGTTGGCAATGAGCACAGAAACAATAGAGCCCTAACTTCATCATCAAAATTTACCCCTATAGAACCTAACTAACTGGTAACCATATTAAGTTCATTTAAATGATTAGCAATCGATCCACCTTCTAACATCTTCATATTAAATAAACTCTTAATAAGAAATACCTCATTTGAGGCTGAGGGTTTTTCATTTAGTTTGGTCAATGTTGACATTAAACCATCTGTTGTCGTTTCCTTTGAAATATTAAAGGCTACTAACGCTGCTAGGCACATTCGTATTCTTCCAAGTGCCTTTCTGTCGAGAATCTCTAACTCTATGTTTGTCATACTCGTCGACTTCTTTGTTTTCTCACTCAATGGTAGGTACAAATCTTTTTTATATAAACAATCTTCCATATGCATCTTCCACAACTGATAGTTTTTTTCGTTAAATTTCTCAACCCTAAACCTACCATCTTCCGCCATTTCTCCCACTCGAACCAGGAACCCTTCTCTCCTGCAATTTTATCATTGAAATAGGCCTTCAGCTGTGATACAAGTTGTTAGAAAATTATATATTATAGAGAAATGGAACACATAAAAATATTGCAGAAACACAAACATAGAAAATTCATAAAACAAGAGAGACACAGATATACGTGGTTCACTAAATTTGGGTTATTCCCATAGAGAAACAGCCAATCCTTCCTTTATATTATCCACCAAAATGAAGAGATACAACCTACACCAAATCCGTCGTTTCCTCTTTGCTCTCACATAATATCCTCTCTCTTTCTTGCTCAGAATACACATATGCATAGCCACAATACAATTCCCTAATATATAGTGAGGGGTTGCCTTCTAGGGTAAACAACCCTAAATTAAACATAACTTCTACTGTCAGATCATCTGCCTAATGAATGGCTCAGATTGACTACGAAATTACAATATTTTACAAGGCAATTTTACATCTATTTTTAGCTTCAGGGGCATTTCCCTCGAACCCCTACTAGGGGGGGCTCATAAAATCATCATTTCCCCCCCTGGAGACCCCTTACACTAATCAAATGGGCAGCGTTTCCACCCTGTTACAAACTAGGGTCCAACATGGCAATATCTCTGAATAAAGAATATAATCATACTCCACACCCAACACGAAATAGAAGACATAATCAAAATCATACCTCAATGTATCTCAAGGGAGGCTATTGCATCTACATAGGCCAGTTCAAATTACCACGATACAACATCACAAGAATACCAACTCATACATGGATATCATAACCATAACAATAAATAGCTAACATGCATGCACAATCAACATATAGACAACTGACATGCATGCATAACAATATGCATTTACCCCGAGGTCCAATACTACAACCTCACTTTGTTACCAATATATAACACATGTATCATAGGAAAGGTTGCAAGAAACAGAACTACTTTAATACCACCCTATAACCCCTCCTCCAACATTTACCCGCTTTTACAACCTCTCTAGGGTAAACATGAGTTGAGTGTTACTATGGCATGACCCAACCTCCAAGTTCCATTTGTGTAAGTGAGGCCTACAAATGATAACACATACTATCAACCCTCAGGGACACTAGATCACTCAGCAGCATGACAACCACCCCTGTTGATCAACCCCTGAGCTAGAACTCATTTTCACAATCTTCAAACCCCAACCGCACCCATAACATATTGTACATGTAGTTGGAAGGCTTCAATTGCACCCATAACATATTGTGCATGTGGGTGGAAGGCTTCAACCGCACCCATAAGCCTTTCTCCTTGTAGTTATGACCAAAAATTCCCTGTACTGTTCTAGCGGTCATGATATTTGTGCCACTTTTTAAGGCTAGCCTCTGGAACACTGCCCAAAACTTCTCAGGCCTTTCCAGAATCAGGTTTTAGATGATGACAAGTCTAAAAAATTAATATTAGGGCTAGATCTCACCTAAAACATGCCTAATAAATTATAGACATTTCATCAAACATATGATAAATATAGAAGCTACAAGTCATGAATTTATATATGATCATAAACATCTGAACTTCATCAAAGAACCATCAAGAAGGTTCAATGCCCTCTCAAGTATCTACAACAACACTTGTTAGCCTATGCATTCATCAACCATTCAATAACTTATAGAATCATGAACAAGATCCATAGTGAGACAAAATCATATAACCATGCATGTAACCAACATATAACTAGAATATGAACCATGACAATGAATCCATAAAATCGACATAATAACCAGTACATGTGTTAATTGATCACATTAGGAAAATAATTCATATTAACATATGCAAGGCCAACCAAGTCAAGGACTTCCATGTACCACCCAACCATAGATTGAGTTGAACCAAATCTCTCTTTCATCCAATCACCCTCGTACCATATTCCAAGCATGAATGTGGGATCTCATGGGATAAACGAAGACATAACCAAATAGGGAATCTAGAGTTTAAACCACCTCCACCCTCAAGCTATTGTGATCTCACCTAAACTAGTCTTGAGATCATAAAACCAAAGCAATCTTGGATGCCTCGGAATTCCTTCACCATGCCCAAAGGAATTTTCCTGTCTCCACTCACCTATCGAGGGTTTCCCAGAGAAAATCATCTCCACCCCCAACCCTTGGTATTTTCCTGAGACCACCTCAACTGGATCCAAGACCTTCCAGCAATCCAAATCTCAACCAATAGTGAATCCCATCACACCATGGTTATCCAATAAATGGGAACACAAGGCTAAAACCAATATCAATCTAGGAAAAACCCATGCCAATGACAACAAATGAACCAAATAACCAAATTCATGTACCATGCATTCCAATCCGAGTAGGGAAATTAAACATGCAACTTGTTACCTGAAAAATCTTCCTACTGTAGTTGTTGATCCAAGTTTCCTTGATCTCCCTTACTTTCCTTTGTTTTCTCTCTCTCTCTATCTCTTTTTGAAATTGATCCGAAGCAAAAACTGACAAAAGCTTTGAATTGTTTCTCTTATTCCTTTTTATCATTGATCTCTTATTTTCTTTAATTTTCCTTCATTTTCTCTCTAATTTCCCTTGCATGCATATTTGTGTCTCTTTGCCTTCCTTTTCTCTTATTTTCCTTTATTTCTCATAATGTCATTTATTTCCTCTTTTCCTTTTCTCGTGCCTTTTCCCATTTCCATAGCCATTATTAAACCACAATTGATGTCCAATATAATGTTTTCCACCATTCAACTTGGAATATGTGTCCCGTGACCTTGGGCTTATTTTATTTACATGGAAAATCAACCTGGGTTTGTTACGGTCATTTAATTGTCCTCACGCAAGGAGTGACATGCAGCATGGGATTTTATATTTTCTAATTTCCCTGACTGTTATTTGTTCTTTTTTCTGCTATCATTTTTCCTGTTTGTGTGGAGTTGAGAGTCCTAACTACCTTTTTTCCTTTGCTTGTAACTTGCTTCCTTGTTTTGGGTTTTTTAGACTTCTTTAATGGTGTTTATATGTCAGTATTCTTTTATGGATTTTTAACCATGTGCATTTAGTTTTGTCTAGGAGATGAGATGCTAGTTGGTTTCATTGTGTCATGGGTGGAGGTATGCACAACTACTTGTAGGGTTTATTTTGATTTCACTTGTGTCTGTGTGTTTATTTCAATTCTATGGTTAAATAATTCAATGTGTGGAAGTGTAGAAAGAATGTGATGGAGCATTCACTTTTTTGTATGACACTTAAGTTATCAACACTATCAAATTAACTTTCGCATTATCATTGAGGTGTTTTTCATCTATTCCATAATTATGTTCTCATGTCTCCTATAGAATCCATGTTGAAGAGTTTGTAAAAAGAGAATAGTTTGGTATTCCAGCAGTGCTGCTTTACCTAATTTTTAGCTCTCATTCCTTTTCCACTCACTATCTTTGTCCTCTTACCAAAACCTTAAAATGGGTTCAAATTTTGAAAGACATCTTCTTACTAAAACCATGAAATGCTTTCAAATTCTAAAGGACCTTACCGAAACCCTAAAATGTTTTCAAACTCTAAAGGAAATTCCCTGAGGTTTCTTGGTTTTTTACACAACCTATTATTTGACCTAATTTTTTACTTGAGTATGTGTGTTTTGGCAAGATCTAATTGTTGATTGTATCCTTTGTATACAATGTCACCATTTTCTCCATTCCACTAGTACCAACAAACTCATACAAACAACCAACTCTTAGAATGTTCTTAGAAACCAAAGGAAAAAAATATAAAACTTAGTCAGTTCTATCTCATAAGCAACTTATATATCTTTGACTCAAAATTTCAATATAAAAATCAACTTTAGGTTGACACAAACTTAGTTTTACATCATCTTGGTAATAGGAAAAACATTGAGTTAACAATAATGAACAACATTGAGTTGTGATCATGTTCATTGGTTAAAATTAAAATGAAAGTAATTTGTGTTATGCTAGTGAAGTTTATTGTCTATTCTATTCATTATTTTAATGTTCAAGATTCAACAAGTATTTATGTATGGATGTATTCTTTCTAAGTATTTTGTATTGTATATATTTTTAAGTTTTTTATTTTTAGTATATGTGGATAATAAGAAGGTAGAGTGTCTTTTTGTTGCAGAGAGTTCTCTTAATGTGGAGACAAAATTAATTAATTAATTAATTAATTTTATATATATATATATATATATAACATAAACTTATCAGTATATATCTACCACATTTACTAATGTGATTGTGCTAATTAGTATATATTATTTTATTGTGCTAGTTAGTATATACTCACAATTGCCCCAAAAGGTGCAAAGCAAGGTAGATAGGGTTGTTAAATTGGAATTGTTGAATTGGAAAAGTTGTACTTTGTTTTGAAATAATAATTGTTGTATTAGATTTAGGTTGTTTAGTGTATTTTTGTTAAGTTGGTAATACACAATTAAAATATTGAGATGATGAAAGTTGATTGGGACATAATTTATCACCTATTTTACCAATGAAAGATTTATAACCATTGTGAAGAAATATTGATTTTTTAGAATGGACAATTTCTACTAAGAGGAAATCGTAGGTACATATTACTTTTGCCTTATTTTAAGTTATTAAATTTTTTTGTCAGTGTTTTATATGGTGATTATCTCATTTGTATTCCCTATTATTGATCATTTAGGAAATTATCCATAATTTTTGTAAATCAAGACAATGTATTATTACTCTACATCAAGTTGAACTCGGCCCAAAGGATGAAAAATTAGAAGAACCCTACTATTGTTGTATATCAGTGGCTTCAATAGTAGGTCTTGGATGACATTGTTTTCTTAAAGAGATCTCTTCTTAATGTAACACAACCAGATGTCATAAGTTCTATCATAGTGCATAGTAATATACATATTCATTTGTGGAGTAACTCAGAAACAATATAGTGCTCCATCTCCATGGAGTCTCATAGTTTGTCTATACATATCAAACAGTCGTGGTGCCATATGCACACTTTCCTTAGCAATGAGAAATGAGATCCTCTTGTCACCTACAATATAATATGTGGTAATTATTCAAAGGATGGTTCATATATTACCAAGAATGGAAACTTTTATAATTCTATATCATCTAATGGACCTGTATATGCATGGAGATTTAGTATGAGCTCTTTGTATGGTATTCACCTAATTTTTTATCATACCAACAAAATAATTTTCCACTTAAAAGGTAAGTGGAATAGATTTCCACTCATAAGCAAAGACAACCTTATTGTTTACAATATGAATAGGTAATATTGATGGGCATCATTTGGAAATCATCTACCTAGGTTTGATTTTTTCCTCATTATTTAATAGTAAACCAAAAAGCATAACTTCTGACCCAAAAAGAAAAGAAAAAAAACCAATTAAACATTTTTAGGATTCAACCAAAATAATCTAGCCCATAACCCTTTTTTAATCCAAATTAAATACTTTTGAAACATCCTTACCACAAATCAAAGAGTGATTTTTATTGAGTTGGGATTTGAAAAACATTTGATTTATTAGAAATATAATAATAATTTTTACAATTTGTAGATACAGAGTATCTCATTGCAAACATTTTTTCCTTCCAATTTTTAGGCAATAAAATAAAATATTAAGCAATAGAAAAAAAAATATTCTACCATAGAAACATGTGAGTAAACCTGTGGCATTCCATGTGAATTGCAAGGTTTCACCAATGTTAGTGCACCCCATTAAACGAACAATATGATTACCCTGATGGCATGTCATTCATGTTCGCTTCCCCACTCTCACATCATAAGCCATGGCTGACTTGGTCCTCTTGTGGCTTGTCCTTCACATTCGCTTCCCCACTTTGACATCCCTCTACAGATCTAGCAGGTCTGGTACTATGATGGCTATCCATGGACACAAAGCTTTTGATTTTTTTCCCTTTATAATGATTATGTGTGTGCTCATGATTCACACTATTACTTTTCCCGACAACATCCTTATTTACCTCTTATTCTTGTTTTTTTCCGTATGCAAAGACTTAAACTATGATGGGAAGTAACTAATAGAACATATATTATTTACTTAAGTATCAAATATATTTAACGATTTAAATTTTGAATGATTTTCTTGCAAAGTTTAAGAATAAAAAATCACTACACCTATTTAAAAATCATGCAATAATATAGCAACAATATCTAGAAATAATGACATAAAATATATGAGGCAGTTATCCATATTAAAATATGTATTTTTGCAATGTCAAATATTATAAATTACATTGGTCAATGTTATGACAACATTGTTTTATCATCATTTAATGAAATGATTGATTTAGTCATTAATGTCAATGTGTGAGCTTGTTATGTTTTTGGTACATACAACAACAACCATTGAACTTTCTAAATGTGATACTTATTCATATGTCTCCCAGCCCTTAAGCAAGGTTGAGCATTTTGGGCTTGTGGAAAAAGGAAAAAAAGAGTCGCAGACAATTGAAAATATCAAAAGAACAAAATTATTTATATTTTTCAGCTTTTAATTTATGGTGTACTTATATGGGCTTCGTGACGTTTTCTTAATTGTAGTCAGTTTTCTTTGAGAACAATAACTACAAGGGTTGTTTCTTTTGATGAGATGAGTGTAAGAGCATTCATTTTGGCTGACTGTAAGCACCGAGCAGTTTTAGATAGCATTATGTGTGGAGCTAATCGTGTCATTATAAGCTAATTACCTCCTATATTTGTCAATTGCATATGTTTATCACCTCAAAACCAAGTTTCTTGGAGTGGAAGAAATTATTCTACTTATAGTGGTCCTCACTTAACTTGTTCAGTTTCCTCCAACATTTTCAAGTGGGAGAAACTTAATAGTTTTCAAGGACCTTTGGAACCAGTCGTACAAGAAAACAACAAACTACTCAAACTTGAAATTGTCTACAACACCTCCCAAGTTCCATACCCCTCACCTGCAAGCTTGTTGGAATTGGTAACTGAAACCAGGTTGGTTACTATCTGAACATTGTATTTCGGCTCCTCCTCTTTGTGAACAATATCTATAATGTAACTGCATGGGGTGGTGCCAAGTTATCTCAATTCTAATTTTATTAAAGATATTGAAAATTCTAGGGGATTCTTTTCAAACCAAACTGAAGGACATAACCATATTGGCAACTTCTATGGTGAGATTTGAAAACCAAGAAAGTTGTAAGTTGTATATATCGTTCGAGCAGGAAATAATTAAAAGACCTGGATTGGAGTAAAATTCTAACAAAATAGATGGCAAGAAAACATTTTAGATTTGTCAATGTTGCATTTTTAAATGATGATTGGAAACTTCTATGGTGAGATTTGAAAACCAAGAAAGTTGTAAGTTGTATATATCATTCGAGCAGGAAACAATTAAAAGGCCTGGATTGGAGTAAAACTCTAACAAAACAGATGGCAAGAAAACATTTTAGATGTGTCAATGTTGCATTTTTATTTGATGGTTGGATCAGTCTTTCCAAACCTAGTCAAATTTACATGTGTGAAATAATGAAGTAGTTGGATGCATTTTTCATATTATTGCATGGTTTTGCTCATATTGCACTCAGGGTAAGAAGACAACTGATTCAGGTATGAATTTACAAAAATATGCTTATTTATGGATGCAAATAACATGATAATATTTGTATTTCCAAGTTTCAGCCAACTCTTTTTTCTCAAACAAAACCATTGCCCTTGAATCGCTCCCTTTCATATTCTTGAATCTTTTCCTGGTTTGTTAGTTGGAAGGACACAGATCTATTAAAGGGTATAGACCCCAAATTACTCTTTTAAAAATAATCCTTATGGCTTTGGGAATTTCAGGTAAGTCTTTTGAAAGATTTTTTTGATAAACTCTCACTAATCTAGAATTAAATTACAATTAATTTTTATAATTATTTTTAAACTAATTCTACAACCATCATAAAAATCAATGTCCAACTATCATAACCTCTATTGTTTTTTTCATTAATAGTTATAACCTAGCCATTTTTAAACTAATTCTACAACCATCATAACAATCAATGTCCAACTATCATAACCTCTATTGTTTTTTTCATTAACAGTTCTAACCTAGCCATGGAAGTATTTAATAATTTGGAATTATCCTGTCATAATGAATACATTGCAATTATGATGCTAATGATCTTTTCCCCCAAGTCCTCCAAACATTGAAGCATTGGACTTGTTCCATGGGCACTTTGTTTGAAGCTTTTTTCAAGCAATCAAATCTAAATTCCTTTTAAAGAACATGTAGGTTGTAATCTGGAAATAAAGGATTGTCTTTTATGTTTGTTTCGTTCTATGGTAATATTAATTTATATTATATGTTGTAATGGTTTTGAAAGCTTTTGGTGGTATTATTTTAAATAAAATAATATGGTTGTGTACTTTATTGTCAAAAGAAAATGGAAAAAGAAATTATTAGGTCTATGATAAGTGATTTTTGGGGAAATAGTATTAATGATCAATGGTATGTTTTCCATAATATTGCATCTAATGAAACTTATAAATAAGCTTGATATCCTATGTTTTAAGATATTTTTTTGGCCAAAAATAACAAATCTATTACAATATGTAAATGGTATATACTATTCATTCACAAATTGAAGCGAGTCTGAAAAAGAAACAAGGTAAATCATTCTATTTTTATTATCTTTGTTACCTACATTTAGGTTTCAATATAGTATAATATTGCGTTTGGATATTTGTATTCCATGTTCCACTTTTTATGGTTAAATTCTATGGTTACAAAATAGAGTAAAAATTTTAGAAATAAGATAAATAAAAATGTATCCAAAAATATTAAAGTAATTTAATAAAATAATCAATTATTTGAAGATTATAAAGTGATGAATAATAAATTAATTTAACAATTATATTTTAAATTGAATTATATTGTTTTAATTAATATTTTTATTAAAAATAATTAGTTTTGATCATTGCGATCTAAAACATTAATATGAAAATTATGATTTCACTTTCATATAAGGATCAAATGATGCATAATTTGAAATTAATTTGAGAAACTAACATTAATATTTATATGCGTTCAAGTTTAGACATATTTACCCAATCTTAGAAGTGCGAGAAGATTATTCCTTTCTCCTCCCAGTTTCTAAACTGAAGCTTTTGTTCACTATTTTATTGTGAATGAGCTGTTGTCTTTGGAAAATACTTAATACCAACACATTATTTCTAATAACGATCTTCCAAGCTTTTGAAGCAATAACCGATAAGATAGCAAAAATAGTATTTAAAAAAGTGTCCCAACACTTCCATATGGTACTTTTGAACATTGTCACTTGAAATCCCTTAACTCGAAGTTTCTAGCGAACTGTTTTTCCATATCCTCAATTACTAACTTAGTAGCATGAACGAAATTTGATGTGCCTTTGCCTCACAAATTGATACATCTACCTACACAAAAAGAGAAACACCAAATTTAGGAACAATGCCAATGCCCAATCCATATATAACCATGCCAACAACTAAATTAATATATTGTATGACAAAATCAAAAGGCACGCTTCATTAGGTACTTTAAAAGAAAATTACATTTTATAACATTTTCCTCTTTCTAACATGTTTAAAATTCTATCTAATTAATTAATTAAAAAAATTAATAATTTTTTATTAATAATTAACTATATTATTAATAAAAGGTTTATGTTATATGGGAAATGTAGTGGAGTGTTGTTTGAGATGTATAGGAGATATGTTGTAGGGTAGTGTTAGATGAGATTTATGATAGAAATGGAGTGGAGTGTTAAATAAAATGTATGGAAGAAATTTTATAATAGAGTGTTAAATGATATATGTGAAGTGTTATATTTAAAAATGATTATACTAAAATAATTTTATTTTTATATAAAAATATAAATATTGGTCAAGTCTCACTAGCACACTTAGTTGAGGATGGGCCTCCTTAGCAAGGCGACCCAAGATCAAATCTCTGTTGGAAATACTAAGAGGGGGAGTGAATCAGTATTCCTTTTCAATTGTTACTTTTACTAGTTAGATCACTTATATTTAGAACACAAAATGAACAGCAATAAGAATAAATGTTTTATTAATTTCTTCAATAAATCTAGTACAATATATGCAGGGCTCCAACCTTAGACATCGATCTTCAATCTCCCAGAGTCCAACCTATATTTTCCAAGCACCAACTTGGACTTCCAAGGCTCCAACCTTGTCAATTTTGAAGCACCAACCCCAAGGGTTCCAACCCTATATCTGGTTCAAGCTCCAACCTAGTTTCTTGAGGACTTTGATCCTCTAGGGCTCCAACCCTATCTTCCAAGGCACCAACCTTGTCTTTTCGAGGCTCCAACCCTTGCTTTACTTCGTCAATATATGTTTAGTTGCACTTCACAGATCCCAATGTCTTCTTCACCAAGCCCTATCAATATTCAACAATGCCTTCACTTAGTCTCCATGTCATGTCATCAATGACAACCTTGATCTTTACATGAAGGTGTCTACATTGTTCTTCATGGTACCCAAACAATTTCTCCAATGTCACCTCATGATGGCTAGTGCATCATGGTCTTCAAGATTATCTCCAAGACCTTCAAGATGTCTTCAATGAACAACCCAAGTCTTCACTGTTCAATACTTCTCTTGCCCAAAAACTTCACTTCCTCACATAGGTCCAAGGCTGCAACAGGTAGAGGCTTAAATGTGTACTCCACAAGTCTTCAAAGTCAGCTCCAAGGGAAAGGATGTATACTCTAAGACTGCTCCATAAAAGGTCTTCACGATCAACCCTCTTTCAAGAGTACTTCAAACTAGTTCAATCAAGTATCTACAATAGACTGCTTCAAGAACCAAGAAACCACCGAATTTTCCTCCACAAGACTGGTTCCTCCTTCAAGCTAGGACTGTCCACACTTGTTTAATATGAGCCTCAAAAAGGGTGATTGTATTTAATATGAGCCTCAAAAAGGGTGACTGTACTGAGCCCTACAGTTTCCACAGGTTCTCTTCAAGTCCAAGGGAGGTATCTTCTTAAGTCTGCAAAGTGTTGGAAATATTCAAGATTGTATAATTTCCCCACAAGGTTTCTCTAGGCTTTAGTTTGTCCTCTGTCTAATAACTTTATGTCTTCTCTTGCTCAAACTTCAAAAAGGTTTTCACACAGTTTCAAGGTGTAGCAATGCTCCACGAAGTTGAGGATGATAACTTCAGATCAGTAAGTCTCCACAATAGGACTGACTTTGAGCAGAAAATACCCCAACCACTGTTGTCTGAAATCACTATCAATCTGAGCTCCAAATCAGTTTCTTCAACAAAGGAAACCAGTCACTATTCAACTCAAGGGCTAGTTTATACGTCCTGTTTATCTCAGATAAGGACTCCTCCTAGACCGAACCTGAAGATTACCTGTTTAAACATTGCTACACATCCACTGCTTCACTGCTTGGTGTCTGAGCTAAGTCAAATGTCAAACTGGACTATACTACGCATTGTTATAGTGATTCACAGAGGAATTACCACAGGGCATTGCAAACAGTTTGATGTTAAATATGGATTAGTAATGGAAGAAGTCTTGATATACCTGTCTACTGAGATAAATCCATAGGTACAAGAATGATACTACTCCCATGGCTTCAGGTCTTATCTTCTGGTGTCAAGACCACAATCCCAAAAGAGTTTCCAGAAAAGGCGAAGTAAAACTCAATTGTTTCAGAATTCTTCATAAGTTATAACTCTATCACTTACTATTTTCTCCTTCACTCAGTATCTTCAAGTTGCATTCTAGGTGTAATATAGTTTGAAAAAGACATAGCAGGTGGAGGTGTTGTTGGGAACGGGTTCCCTCAAGAGTAGTTTTGGGGCTAAAAGCCCATGTTTTGGGACAATTTTGTAATAAAGTTGTAAAGTCTCCACATTTTGTGGTTGCGGAGCGCGAAGGTGTCAAGAGTCATAAAGGGTTGTCTGCCCTTATTTTGTAAAGTGTCAAGTCAGATGTAAAGACCTACCCATGGTCCGCGGACCATGGGATTGTATAAAAAGGAGCTAAGTAAGATCTAGATATCTTTGGGAAGTTTGGTATAAAAGTCTAAGTGTTTTCGAGTCTTAGCGTAGGTAGAGGCTCTGCAGCTGAGTGCACAAAGGCCTAGCATGGAAGTCCACAGCTGAGTGCATGGACCCCTACAATTGTGTGCGCAGGGTGGATAGATTCTGTATTAAACTAGAAGATATCAATAAAGAGAAGTATTCTACAATTATTGTATATTTAGTCTCTGTTAATGCCTCTAATTATATTGTGATCTAGGTTTATTTTACAGTGTTTATTTGATGCACGAATGTATGTGATTATATCTGTTAATTGAACACAAGAAAGAATATCAGTTTACGCGACGCTAACTATAATTGATTAGTAAGATAAGTAAAACACTTGAGATAACTTGGGAACCTATACAATACATTGTCATAGTAGCACGAAAGTACCTAAACCGTTGGTTAGGGTTGCGCGAAGGTCAACCGTACACCTTCGCGCAGGTACAGAAGGGTGGGATAGAGGGTAGATCGATAAATCCATAAGGCTTAGAGACCTGCAGAAAGGCAAGGGAAGGGGATATAAACCAACATCACAACCATATCAGGGTGCAGAAACTTGGTTCCAGCATCCCCCCATACTGTTTCGAGTGAGACTTCGATCCGCGCTCCACGGGCTAATGCTGAAAGGGTTAGTAGTGTATGGATTTGTTTGGCTGACTAACTTTGAACCTAGGTCAGGGCCCATGAAGCCAAAAAATGGTTTCGTTGTCGAGACTGGAATCTGCATGAGAGATGCGTGATGTCATATCACTGGAATCCAACTAAGAAAGAGATCGAAGACTAGTTTTATAAGAAGATCCACGAATTCGCAGTGCAATAGAACATAAATCTACGGCTAATAAAGGAACAGTGGCTAGACAAATACCTATATACAGAAATCCATGGGATCTGTTTCTCTTACTTTACAGTTGAGTTATATGAGTGGATCGTGAAGCTAGCGAATAACCAAGGAAGGTGGAGGCTTAACGGTCCTATTGTCTGGACCCCAGAGTTAGTAAAGAGACTGGAAGCCTCTGAGGATAAGATCACCCGCATTATTGATCATTGGCTTGACCTTATCACAGGAGGGTTTGTGATAGAACTTGCCATCGATACCTCAGTCAGTTACAGTGAGGCGGAGCAGAGCTTTTTCAAAGGTCCGCTAGGTAAGTACTTGAAGTCTTTCAATACTTGGATTAAGATGTTATTGTGTGAAAAACAAGTTATGTAGCTACCTTGATGTTTGGAGCTACGTGAAGTGGAAAGACTTACAGGAATGAAGGAGGAAAGGGTCCTTAATATAGCCCACTGATTTCACCTCCTTTGAGTGGCAAAGTGCAGTTCAGTTGATAAAACAAGGGTTCCCGCGACTACCACCTCCACCCACACCACCTCCACCTTCACCACTGTCACCTGCGACTTTTCCCACACCACCAACACCTCCACCACAATTCAACATGGCAAATTTAGGGAAGTTTCCATTATTTAAGGGCTTGGGAAATGAGGACCTGGACCAGTTTTGGTTAGTCATAAAAGTTGTATGGGAAGCTCAAGGCGTCACAGACAATCACATGAAGAAGGCGACATTGGTACATCAAGTACTCTAATGATAACCCAAATGTTACATTGGCAGAGATCCAAACCGCACTGAAGAAAGAGTTCAGTAGGCCTAAATCCGAAGCATAGTCAATTGTGGGGTTCAAGGAAATCACGATGAAACCAGGTGAGACACCTTGGGAGTTGGATCAGAGATTGAAGTGTAAAATCCGCAAAGCTAATATGAACTTAACAAATGGACATCACTATGAGTGGTTCGTGGCTTCACTCCTACCTCACCTTAGGGTTTCTCTATCACAACAGAAGATTATGACTTAGGCAGAGGCCTTGGAGATTGCAATAAGACTACATGAAACACCGATGCAAGATTTAAATCTGGGGGTTCAGCAGATCCATGCGTAGTTGCAAGATGTTTGCCTCGAAATGAAAAGTTTGAAGTAGGACAGAATAGTTTGGCCAGAGATGCACGAAGAGATATGGTGCCTAAAATGTAAAGGTCAGGGGTATGACAAAGACCACTACCCGATCTTTGCAAACTATATTGCAAGAGGAGGACCAATGCCTTTGAGGCTAGAAGCCCAAGCAAGAATGAGCGTGGGGCCTGCGTTGTGGTGCGCTATATGTTAGGTAGCAGGGAAACATATGACTGATAATTGTTATTTGATGCAGAAGTTTGTACAAATAATGCAACAACTGTTCTGCAACTTCTGCAGGTCAGTAGGGTGTGATGAGCGCAACTACCGAAGTTATGAATTAATGATGGACAGAACACCCCCCTATAGAGTTCAGGCAGAAACGCAGCCTCCTAACCAGGGCGCTGGGATGGCGCGGACAGGCTTTCAGGGCACAGACGAGGCCGAGGCAGAGGAGGACTTGACAGAGGTCGAGGATAGTTGATCTGTTACAATTGTGGAGGACTAGGACACTATGCCCACGAATTCACTAACCCAACGCATCCGTCGTGCAAATATTGTACTCAGTTTGATCATGAGACTGAGGACTATCCTACACTGATAGCAAGGATACGCGACAAAAGGGTGCTTCCACCGCAGCCAACTTAGAACCTACAGATGATGAGGGTTGAGCCTCATAAAGAGGATCCGAATGTGAATATCGTGCTCCAAAGTGGAATTGCAACCGGCAACGATAAGGGGAAATAACCTAAAGACAACGATTGGGTTCACAAAGCTCCAGAGAAGGAGGGTGAATTTGATTTGGAGCACACACTGAAACTTTCATGGAAGCAAAGAAGAGCTTCATTGAGGCCTCTATCTGAGGGAGCCGGGATAAACCTGTTCAGGAAATGGACCCTTATATGCTTACGACCTTTCTAGATACCTGCATGAAGCTATTATGCGATAGCAAGGATGTGAAGTGGTTACTGGAACTTATAAATAGATGCATCGGAAACACTCCGGGTGAACCGTGCGTGGTACGAAAGATTGGTAAGCATAAGGCAAGGATAGGTCAAGAAATGAGACTCACCGCACATATAGGAGAATATGAAATGGATCAAGTTATTCTGGATTTGGGGTCAGACGTGAACGTTTTGCCAAAGCAAACTTGGGATCAAATGGGGAGACCCGCACTGTAGTGGTCTCTGATTTAGTTAAGGATGGAAAATCAGCAAAAGATCATCCCCATGAGATGGTTGCAAGGAGCAACTATAGATATTGAAGGCACGAGCGCATTGGCTGATTTTGAAGTAATAGAAATTGTGGATGACAGCAACCCCTACCCTGCGCTCCTTGGAATTTATTGGGCTACTAAAATGAACGAGGTAATCAACCTTGTTATCACCCCAAGAAACTCTCCTAGGTTATATCTCAAAGATGCTCGGGAACATTACAAACTCAACAGAAATGTTGGAAATAAGTGGATGAATGGAAGGAATGATGCATATTCAAGCCAAATAACCACTTCTACTATGCTTAACCCCAAATATGGGTGAACACCCCTAGACTACAAGGCTTTAGACCACCAATTACTCACATTTTGAGGATTAGGTGAACATGGAGAATACTAACCACACCAGCAGATGCACAAGACCATGTGATGGCTAGCTGCAACCAGTAAAGAGGTTCGCAAATCTATTTCCTAATACACAGACAGGATGAAAACTCTCTGGCATTAAGTAAACAGAAACCTGCATAACACATTCAATGATACATACTTGATTCTAACACAGAGGTGGGATGACAGCCCCTCTAATGCTAAACATCAATAGCACATGAAAAATGGGTAACAGGTACAGCCTAGAACAAAGAATAGAAGTGGAAAGTGAGCAATTAACAATAAAAGAAGCTTGTATTAGCTAAAAATGAAGACCAGATGCTGCAAGTATCATAGTAGTTACAGTCTCCAGAAGTTGAGCCTTACATCAAAACAATATCCATCAACCTTGATTACATCTGTCTTTTGGGTATATATGGAGTTTGTTTACAAAGATGTTCTATTGTTTTATGCATGGAGGTGTCATAATGGACCACCAACCACCTTAACTCTCTGATAGAGTCTCTGCTGCGATCTGACTGTGTCTACGCATGAATTTGACTTTCTCTAGTGTTCTACAGTCCTTCTCTAAGTAGGTGGAGTGTTGACGCTGTGTGGCAGATGTGATGGGTGAAAAACCACTGATATCACGAGTTAACGTGCGGGCAAGTTTCGGTGGCAGGAGGTGCGAACAACATCAGATCACCCGATAGGGACAATCGGATGGTGAAAGGTGCACACGCATTAACAGGGAGGGAAAATGGGGTGATGTGCGATCGACGGTGGGGATTTAACGGTGAGGAGTTGTTGGGGTAGGCGCGCGGTCATGTGAACTTAGTCATATGATGGCTAAAGCTTAGTGCTCAGGGGTCAGAGGAAACATGGAATTAAGCAAAGTTTCAAAGGTAAAATGGAGGTAGCGGGTTTGAAAATATAAGCGAGGGCGAAGGGGAATATAGGTTTACAAAGGATTTTGGAGGAAAATAGGGACAGCGAGAGTGAAGAGAGTATAAGAAAAAGGAAGGAGGAGGGAGGAAAAGACTGCAGCAAGATTTCTTTAAGCATAAACAAAACGACGGAGCTGGTATTTTGTCCCCCAACTGCTGAAGTTTGTAGCAGAGCTAACACTAGCTCCTTCTGGGGATGAGATCCTCCCTGTGAGGTCTCAAGAACTGTAGACCAATTCCTTCATACGAAACACGCTTAAAAATAGTGCCTAGTATCCATTGGGCATGGAGTCAAATTAAGTCTACACTAAAACCTATAAAAGAAAATGCTTACAATCATTAAGGCCTGAGGACCTTAAACAACATAAATATTCAAAATCTAGCCAACTGATGGGCCATCAAAATTGTTTCTTCTCCTCTCGGTCGGTTGATCATAGAGCTGCAAAACTGGATTTATTTGATCATCTACCTCAATAAGTTTAGGACATTTGAGCTTAATAGGTATATATGGATCAAATTCCATCTTCCTTCTGTATATTCTCATCCTCGAATGTTCTTCATGGGAGCCTTTGTACACCTGCTGGATAACCATGATTGCTGTGTACTTCTCTGTGTCATCTGTGACCTGCACAATTAGTATAAATGGTGTACCAATGTGTGCATGTACGGAGGACACAAAGACATCATCTGCTTCTGCATCTTTTTTAGAACAATCCTCATCCAAGGAGGAGTCCCACAACTGTACACCCTCTTCCTCTGTCATCTGACAAGCTGCCTTTTCAATCTGTGTGGAGGCCAACTAGGCAGGCTTTGGAATATCAAGACTGAGATGATCAGTATCAGCCTTGGGCTTTGAATCATGGTCTGCCTCAGTGTTCATGGGGCAACTTTGTGGGATTGACTCTTGAACAGACAGAGAAGCATAAGATGATGGGTAGCTTTCTTCTCCCTTTCTGATCACTGGGCTGGGGATATCAGCAGGTTGGTCACTTTGTAGATCTTTATAGTCATGGGAAGATGGGCTAGCTTCGGGCTCAGACTCTTTGAGGATGAAGGGATCTGCTGCTACTTACTTCTGCTGATGAGCTTGTTGTTCTACAAGTACAAAAAACTAATAAGCAACACCTTTGGATAATGCTTCCTCATAGGCATCTCTGGTTAGGAAAGGGGCACTGCCCTTGTCTTCCAAACCATGGACCTCCTCCTCTTCTTCAGGCTACTCTTCTTTCATGACTATATTCTGGAAAAGGGTCTTCACCCTTTTATCTTCATTTGCATCTTTATTTCTTTGCAAAATCTGCAACTGCTCATTTGCTCCTCTATATGGATTTGGAGTGGGAAGAGAAAAGGAACAATGAGCTCCTGCTTCCTAGGAATGTTGCTCAACCTCTAATCTGGAAACTTTAGAGGCTAATGCCTCTATCATCCTGGCCAATATATCGATCTTAAGATCTGAGGATGATGAGGACTCACCCCCTTGTCTGCTGCTCTCAGCATCACCTTCGAGTCTTTCTGCAGCAATGATGTTTGCTTCTACTTCAAAGGCTACATTTTTCATATCAGCCAAAGAAGCACATCTTCTTTCTTTTAATAGTAGGCAGAACTGAGAATCGAAGGCATGGGCATAAGTGATCATAGCAGAAGTAGGGGTAGGTTTGATTTCAGCTGGCATTCTGTTGTACATATGGTTGAATCTGATGTTGAAATCAGACAGCAGCTCACCATCTTCCCTCTGCAAGTTCCCAAACTCAGTATGATAATAGAGCAGATCTTTATTATTCCCCCAGTGCTTTAGGAACACATCATCTAAGGCCTCAATATCTGCTATAGACCTAGGGGTTAATTCTCTGAACCATTTTCTAGCTTCTCCCTCTAGGCTTTGGACAAAAACCCTCATCCACACATCCTCTTCATTAATATCTAGGTTATCAGCATAACAATAAAAAGATTCGAGGTGCTCTTCAGCTGATACTCCTTCTGCACCAGTAAACTTAGGCATATATTCTTGATAATCTTATGTAGGCATGGCATTCAAAGGGACAGGCAAGACCAAAGGCCCATACCTAGCAACAACAATTCGTTCTATCTTTGTGAGAGCTTGCTGACCTGCAATGACTAAGGTATGTGAAAGGATAGTGGTGGAATGAGTGGTATAGATCAATGAAAAGGATGACAAAGACAGAGGAATATGATGGACAGCATGGATGCTTTTTTGGACTGAGATCGGAAAGGGAAATGAATGAATAAGGAGCTGAATGAATCTCTGAAGGTGATTTCTTCACTAGCAGAGATACATGGGACCTTTAAGGCTTACCTGATCCTGATGCTCCTTTCTACAAACTTTTCTACTACTTAATGATCTTCTCAGGGTCAGGCACTAGAACAGCTGGTAATTTCTGAGGATTTCTTCGAGTACGCCTCACAAACTGAGCCAAAACTACAACGTGGAGTCGCCAAAGGTTGGTCTTCCTCCAGTGGAGTCGCCAGATAGATGATTACAACCAGAAATGTGCCCAGACCTTGTCTATCATCAAAATCTAGAACTGTGTCGTTCTCCCAGGGAAGCTGAGCTTCAATCTCCTTTCCCCAGCAACGGCACCAATTAATGTTATCACACCAAGAAACTCTCCTAGGTTGTATCTCAGAGATGCTCGGGAACACTACAAACTCAATAGAAATGTTGGAAATAGGTGGATGGATGGAAGGAATGATGCATATTCAAGCCAGATAACCACTTCTACTATGCTTAACCCCAAATATGGGTGAACACCCCCAGACTACAAGGCTTTAGACCACCAATTACTCACAGTTTGAGGATTAGGTTAACATGGAGAGTATTGACCACACCAGCAGATGTACAAGACCATGTGATGGCCGGCTGCAACCAGTAAAGAGGTTTGCAAATCTATTTCCTAATACACAGACAGGATGACAGCTCTCTGGCATTAAGTAAACAGAAACTTGCATAACACATTCAATGATACATACTTGATTCTAACATAGAGGTGGGATGACAACCCCTCTAATGCTAAACATCAATAGCACATGAAAAATGCATAACAGGTACAGCCTGGAACAAAGAATAGAAGTGGAAAGTGAGCAATTAACAGCAAAAGAAGCTTGTATTAGCTGAAAATGAAGACTAGATGCTACAGGTATCACAATAGTTACAGTCTCCAGAAGTTGAACCTTACATCAAAACAATATCCATCAACCTTGATTACATTTGTCTTTTGGGTATATATAGAGTTTGTTTACAAAGATGTTCTGTTTTTCTATGCATGGAGGTGTCATAATGGACCACCAACCACCTTAACTCTCTGATGGAGTCTTTGCTACGATCTGACTGTGTCTGCGCATGAATTTGACTTTCTCTAGTGTTCTGTAGTCCTTCTCTGAGCAGGTGGAGCACTTTCTCTAGTGTTTTGTAGTCCTTCTCTGAGTAGGTGGAGCATTGACTGGAAAAAAAAAAAAAAAACAAACAAACAAACAAACACAAAAAAAAAAACTCCATAACTGATAAATGAGGTTATCTGTCCGAGCTCTGTACTTTCCTTCCTCGGCCATGCTTTCTTGTTAAATGTAGTTGTTGAGGATTTATTACACCAAGAGCTAAAAAATTGGCCACCTTCTTCCTTCGGAAGTAGAGAACATTCAAGGGTGGTACAAACAATATGGCAAAGGCGTAAATATGACGGGAACAATTATTGGTCGTCGGATCACACGGATGAACGGCTGGGATTGAATCGGAGGGAGCTATTGGGAGGAAGCATGGACGGACGAACGTGGGCCGTCGAATCGTAGTCGGGCAGATCTGATGGCTATCAGGCAGTAGAGATGCTCGAATGTTAATGAGCGAGGGACGAGCGAGACAGCGGTAAGAGGTATTCCCCACACCGCCCACGGTGCTGCGATGGTATTCATACCAAGGCCAATGATCCCATTCAGGAGACGTCGCATAGCAGATGTGATGGGCAGCAAACCACCGATATCACAAGTTAACGCGCGGGCAAGTTTCAGCAGCGGGAAGTGAAAACAACGTCAAATCACCCGGCAAGGACAATCAGACGGTGAAAGGTGCACACGCGTTAACAGGTGGGGAAAACGATGGAGACCGTTAGATCGGGTGATGTGCGATTGGCGGTGGGAATTTAACAGTGAGGAGTAGTTGGGGTAGGCACGCGATCATGTGAACTTAGTCATATGATGGCTAAAGCTTAGCACTCGGGGGTCAGAGGAAACATGGAATTAAGCAGAGTTTCAAAGGTAAAATGGAGGTAGCGGGTTTGAAAATATAAGCGGGGACGAAGGGAAATATAGGTTTACAAAGGATTTTGGAGGAAAATAGGGACAGCGGGAGTAAAGAGAGTATAAGAAAAATGAAGGAGGAGGGAGGAAAAGACTGCAACAAGCTTCTTTAAGCATAAACAATATGGCGAAGCTGGTATTTTGTCCCCCAACTGTTGAAGTTTCTAGCATAGCTAACAAACCTAAAGAAGCGAAAGATGATATTTGAAAAGAAATCACTTCACGTAACAGTACCCCTAGATCCCGCTGAAGGATCGCGCTATATTGAACCAGTTTGCGATTACGAAAGCGATGACGATTTGGACTACATATATAACATAACATCGCGATACCAAGATTGGGTGAATCTGACAGTGGATTACATGGGATCGCGAGAGTTCCTACAACTCAGACTCGGATGATGAATTAGAGCACTGGCAGAATTAGCTACATGAAGTAATCACACCGAGCTGTAACATGATGACCTGGTCGCTACATTGTGTGTCGTTAGAGGTAAGAAATCTGCCCACTTATGATGGCTTGAATGATGTGGATGTGTTTTTGTATGCATTTGAGAGGGAAGTACCAGAGAAGCAACACTTCTAGGCCTTGGACTGGGCCCTGCGCTACGCCTGCGAGATGGTGGGGTACACACAAGGGTATTTTTTATGATTGGTGTGAGTGTAGGAGGATGATGAGAACACGCTTTGGGAAGCCAGAGGTATGAGTGACAAACAAGTATGATGGGTAGGATGATCCACGTGCTCACTTGTCCAAATGGGCTAAGGCTTATGGAGCGAAGCCCCAACCTGGATGGGTGAACTTGTTCTATCACACTCTAGATGTCATCCCGATGAACTGGTACTTGGAGACAAAGCTCCACCATGGCACAGGAGAATGGGATATTCTGTGCGAAGGGTTCATAATGACGTTCAGCTTCAAAGACGGGTTTTACTGTATTGAAGAAGTGCTACAAGAGGTTAAAGCGGCGATCTTTAGGATACTGCAGGATCCTTTGGATCTAATTCAACCCGATTGGACTACTCAACTGAGCCACACGCTAGAATGCTATAATGTGACTACTACAAAAGAATATGAGGACCCACGAAATATTAATATCCCTGAAACCGAGGGTCACCGCGAGGTCAAGGGACCGTCGATCAAGAATCCTGATATAATCGTGCCACTGAAGACTAAACAGATAAATATTGGTACAGAGGCGGAGCCCAAATTCACGAAGATTAGATATTACTGGGATGACACGACGGTAGATAAAGTCATCGAATTGCTTCACAAATACCAGGATTTGTTCCCTACCAAATTTATGGAGTTAAAGGGGATAATAGGAGACCCGAGCTTTATGAAGATCACATTAAAACCTGACATGAAGCCGGTTAAGCAAAGACCTTACCATCTCAATCCAAAGTATAAGGAGAAGGTTCACTTAGATTTAAATAAGATGCTCATGCAGGCATCATTGAGCCCATAGAAGAATCTGATTGGGTGAGCCCAATGGTGGTACAAGAAAAGAAGTAGAAGGATGAAATAAGGATATGCGTAGATCTCATGAAGTTGAATGACACTTGCGTACATGATCCTTTCCCGACTTTGTTCACTGATGAGGTATTGGATAATGTAGGTGGCCAGGAAGCCTACTCCTTCACCGATGGGTTCTCTGGGTACCATCATATCAAAATAGTGCCTGAAGATAGAAGCAATATGACCTTCGCGACTGAATGGGGATGTTTTTGGTACACCGTAATTCCTTTCATATTAAAGAATGCACCTATGATCTTTTCACACGTAATCATTGTTGCATTCAAAGGCTTCATTCATAAGTTTTTGGAGGTGTACTTTGATGACTAGACTGTGTTTGGGTTGGTAAAACGCCATGTGGCAAGTTTGCGCTTAATGCTAGATACTTGTCGAAGGTACCAGATCACGCTCAATCTGAAGAAATGTCTATTTTATGTCCCTTTTGGGAATTTACTGGTTCGTGTGGTATGCAGACAGGGATTGATGGTAGATCCCACGAAGATCACAGTGATAATTGACCTAGAGGCACCAAGGAGTGTGAAACAGCTGTGCGCAACCGTCGGACATACTGGGTACTACAGGAAGTTTATCAAGGGCTATGCCCAGATCACCACACCTATGGAGAAGTTGTTGAAAAAGGATGTCATGTTCTGTTGGAAGGAGGACTGTCAGAAAATCTTGGATGTGCTAAAGGGAAAAAGGTCACTGCACCGATTTTAGTCTTCCTGGATTGGAAGAAGGAGTTTCATGTACATGTAGACACGTCATGTATAGCATTGGAAGCATTACTGACATAGGCTGGCGGAGAAGAATTGGACCATCCTATAGCATTCATAAGCAGGAGGTTATCCAAGGCTGAGAAGAACTATTCCACCACTGAGCGTGAAGGATTAACCATGGTATATGCGCTCTAGAAGTTTATACACTATTTGTTGGGTGGACATTTTAATATGTATATGGATCATTCTACATTAAAATACCTAGTCAATAAGCTTGTGTTGGCGGGGAGAATCTGTAGGTGGTTGTTATTGTTCTAGGAGTATGATTTTGACGTTATTATGAAGCCTAAACGGCTGAATGTAGGACCAGACCATCTGTCGCGCATCAAAACGGGGGAAGAGCCCACTAATTTGGAGGAGGGATTACCTGACGCGCAGCTCTTTGCAATGCACGTCACGGATGATCACTTTGAAGACATCATACACTTCCTAACGACAAGAAATGCTCCGGAAGACTACACCACCCAATAGAAAAAGGAGTTAGTGGTGCGCACGGCAGACTTTTCTGTCATTGTCGAACATCTATACAAAATGGGGTCTGATGAAGTAGTATGACAATATGTACCGGAGTTTGAAAGGAGAAGTATCCTCGCGCATGCTCATGGGGGTGCTACGGGAGGGCATTACGCAGGAAGGGCGACCACACAGAACATGCTACACACAGGGTTGTGATGGCAAACCCTCTATCAGGATTCAAAATCCTACTGTAGGGTGTGCGATGTGTGTCAAAGGACTAGCAAGCCATCATGGAGAAATGAGTTGCCTCTAAACCCACAAATGATGTTACAACCTTTCGAGAAATGGGTGATAGATTTTGTGGCACCCATTCAACATCAAGGAAAGAAGACAGGAGAGCATTACATTATCACCGCGACTAAGTATTTGACTCGATGGGCGGAGGCACAACCTGTGAAGGACTGTACAAGTGCGACCGTTGTGAAGTTTCTATTTGAGTATGTACTGACACGATTTGGGTGTCCAAAGATTTTGATGAGTGATCATGGTACGCACTTTCTGAACGAAACGATCAGCGTGCTGATGGAGGAATTTCAGGTATATCACCAGAAAAGCATGCCTTATCACCCACAGACTAATGGGACAGTGGAAACATTGAATAAGGTATTGGAGAATGCACTGACCAAGGTTTGCAACACTCAGCAAAGTGATTGGGACCTATGCATACCCACAGTACTATAGGCCTATCGAACAAGGTGAAAAAAGCTGACTAGATATGGTGTTGAAGCAGTAATGCCCATGGAATACATTATGCCTAGTCTACGCATAACGGCACTCATGGGTATGACAGATCGCAGAGCCCTGGAAATCGCACAACTTGTTTAGCTTGAGGAAGAAAAGTTTCTAGCTGGATTTCACCAACAAGCCCAAAAGCAGCGCGAAAAAGCATGGCATGATCGACACATTAAACTGTGCACCTTTAAGGTAAATGATCTGGTTTTTTTATATGACAACAAGTTTGATAAATTTCCAGGGAAATTCAAGATGCATTGGCTAGGGCCCTATGTCATTAAGGAGATTACCAATGGTGGAGCAATTCATTTGGTTAAATTGAATAGAGATCCCATCCCAGGAAAGGTGAATGGCATGCGATTGAAGCAATACACCAATGATCCAACCAAGTGACTATATGAAGGTAGCATAGTCTTAGTGCTCTAGGTAGCTGAAAGGAGGTGGGGGACTATAAACTACATTGCCCGGGTTGGGGAACTGCATGATTGGAGGATTGTGTGAAACAAGGAGATGTCACAGGGTTCGCGACAATGCGAAGAGAGCCTCGCTACCCAGGGAGAAATCGTCCAAGTCAGCCGAAAAGTGACCGTTAAAGTCACTATTCATGATTTGATGATGAGAATGCGGCCAACTGAAGTAGGTGGCCAGTGATTAAGACGAAATTATGGGTAAGATACTTGAAAATCTGTCTCCAATCCAACACTAATGAACCGAATTTGGGGGGAACAGTTAGATTTGAATTCAAAATGGCCTATAAATTACATGTGGCTACCCAACGAAAAACACTTGGCATTTTGAGCATTGATTTGGTGAGCTCTCAAACATGCATGAACCACGCATTTTTTGTAGAATTTCTTGATTGCCCAATGTTTGATCGATTTCTCAAGTCCGACTGCAATTTCATCCGTGACATTATCCTAGGATGAGAAGCTATGGATGCCGAAGCAATGACAACCGAGGGGGTTGTGCCGGAGGTTGTTATGGAGGTAGAGGGAGCTACTCTGGAGGTTGCAGAGGTACTAGCTGAAGTCTCCAAGTCACCACAGATGCCTAGACCAAAGCCTACCCCAACCAAGGAGAGTGCAAAGGATAAGAAGGGCAAGCAAGATGTGATACTAGTGCGTGCGTCGCTTAGAAGAAACCTTCAGAAGGACAAGCCCACTCCATAGGGAAAGGACAAAACTATTAACTTGGAGCTGGAGGAGGAAGAGATTGAGGACATCCCGATGGATGATGAGGATTTTGGGGTGGAAGTGGAGGACATTGAAGTCAAGGGTTCTGACCCTATCACTAAGTTGCCTGAATATGTCCCTCTACACAAGGACAAGACCAAGGTGTCGAAGGACATTGACGAAAGAAAGGTCACCTTGCACATACCTCTGGTTGCTGACTAGATTGTCTTTGAAGGACCACACTTAGGGCAGGTTCCACTGTTGAAATTGGAAGATTGAGACTTAGCTGACACTGAGAAGTTCCCTCACTTGGTGATAGAACAACTAATGTACCACGTTGTTCACACAACCAATAGGATGACTGCGTTGGAACCATGGAAGTGGCTCAGGGGTGTAGACAAGGTAGGTCTACTCAACTTGCTATGGGTGCCGCACTACAATTGCACACTCATTACAGTTTTGGTCATCAAGACGCTGTTATGCTTGGTGCACAATCGGTGTCTATGGCTATAGGAGATGATACCCATCACCAACAGGTTGATTCATAGGATCACACGGCTACCCTATACAGGGGAAAATCCGGCCATGATGTTTAGTGGAAAAGGTGACGAGTAGGCCCTTGTGGACACCATGAAGGAGAAATTCAAGCTCGTGAATAGGTTGTGAGGCTATGCCACCTCAAGTATCTGATATCCTACGGTCAAGGTGGCCACGCAGATTTTGGCAGGAAAAGTTTTGCGGAAGTTTCACGTACATGAAGTGTCAGCACCTGTTGTCGCTCTAGTGACACAATGCGTAGAAGGAGTTCAGTTTAATTAGGTGCGCTATCTCTATGGTGAGTTCCTTGTGAACTGTCGTGAGGCACAGGAGCTCATCAAGACCTTCCACTATGCGTGGCTTTTCCTATCCATTGTGATGGTAGCCTGGGAGCTACCTGAAGACAGTCAATTCCGCTCGGTCGCGCTAGACCTGCTAGAAGCAACGAAGTACACTTCACTGTGGGCGACCAAGGATTCTCAGCGCATTAAGGATAGCAATATCTTATGGATCTTGATGGAAATGAATATATGCATGGCTATCAATCGCAAGCCGCAATTGTCACCTACTATGTTTTCCAAACTACAAGAGTATGTGGAGTTTAAGGAAGACTTTCAGCATGTATTGATTAGGGCACGAAAGGACCCTGAGCAGAAGTGGCATGACTTGCCTTACTTGGCAATTGATGACATGATTGATACAGTTATTGATCGCTAGCTGGCAGAGTGGCACACTGCCTCAGACTCGGCGGTGGGATCGAGCATGTCCGCCACGCAAAGCAAAAAGGAGGAGACCAAGCTCAAGATGGTGCAGCTGGCCGAGAAGAGGAAGAAGGAGGCCACTAACAAGGCCGAGGCAGAGCATGATGCCGCACAGTAGGTGGAAGAACAAACAGGCAGAGCAGAGCACGGCTCTAACAAAGGTGCAAGGTCACCCTCACCCAAAACAGAGGAAGAAATGGACGAGTAAACATCGCAACATAGAGCGGACCCGCAAACTGCATCATACCATATCAAGCATCCTAGAGGACAAGAAAAAGTTGGGCTATGGAAGAAATCCAAGGCCAATAAGACGTCGCTAGACCCAATCACCCTAATCGAGGGATATTTGAACGACATTGGAGATATAGTGCGGGATGTCACCACTGAGGTACTACAGTAGTTCGAGCAGTAGCAATAGCAAGTATTAGGGGCCATCTAGACGGGTCTGCATGAGATGTATATCCGTGCATCACAGGCTAGTACGGTCTCCACCAGCCTCGCCATCGGTACTTCAGAAGCCACCAGGATGCTGTATGCAAAGGACTCTCAAGAAATAGTGTTACTGGAGGGAGCACTGACCACAAAGATCGAAGCTGACAAGCCCATTGTCAGTGCCCTCAAGGGAGTAGGGATGAACTTGGCAGCGCTTCCTCGCAATGCGCTCCACCTACTGGAGGATGGAGTGATCGTGGAGCTGACGGCCCATGAACAATGTGCTTTGCAGGCGATTAGTGGGTAGCATATCAATAATGTGCAGTTGGCCCTACAGCGAGACTCTGTCATTACCACCATGAGTGATGTAACCGACCAAAATAAGCGCATAGTTTAGGTCGTGGAGGAAGCATGCCGAATGGTCCCAGAGTTGGCCATTCCTGAGCAAGGACTGATAGAGGTGCAAGTTCGCAAACTTGCTACAGGGGTGCCTGACACTCACACAGAGTTGGCTAAGGTTCAACTGGAGCTGAACCTATAGATTGCAGATTTGCATTTGAAGACCCAACCTTCAAGTCCGCCGGAAGTAAAGGAGCAACGCGCAACCAATGTCATAGAGGTGATAGTGGCAGTAGACAATGCAGTAGCAAACTGCACACAACTGTTTGAACAGTCATTCAAGGTCCTGACTGATCTGCAAGAGGATCCTAATGTACAGCAATTGGAGACATAGGTGCAAGAACTGCGGCAACACTATGACGGGGTAAAAGGAACAGCGAGCACCGTCACCCTCACACGGAGACTTGCAAAGATGCAAGAGGCCAAAACACTGAAGGAATAGGTAGATGCAGCGTAGCACAAAGAGGCAGTGCTAAAGGCACACTTGAAGCCTTGGTTGGACGAAGCTTATTCGGTCACAGCCTCCATTGAAGGCAAGCTTGCTAGTCTACAGGCGACTCAGTAGAAGCTTCAGATTGAACTGAAGCTAATAGTTCAGGACCAGCGATAGAGCAGTTGGTTTAAGAAGTGAAGCAGGCGGTTGTACAGTGCACTGCCAAGGTTACCTTCATACAGGTTGAGCTGGGAGGTCTTCGCACCAAGATCTTTGTGCTCGCAGAGTGACTCAAGGGCGATTCACCATGTTTGTGTTGGGGGCTTGTTGGGAACGGGTTCCCCCAAGAGTAGTTTTGGAGCTAAAAGCCCATGTTTTGGGGCAATTTTGTAATAAAGTTATAAAGTCTCCACATTTTATGGTCGTGGAGCGCAAAGGTGTCAAGGGTCATAAAGGGTTGTCCGCCCTTATTTTGTAAAGTGTCAAGTCTGCTGTAAATACCTACCCATGGTCCACGAACCATGGGATTGTATAAAAAGGAGTTAGGTAAGTAAGCTCAAGGTAGCTTTCAGAAGTTTGGTAGAAAAGTCTAAGTGTTTTTGGGTCTTAACATAGGTAGAGGCTCTGTAGCTGAATGCACAGAGGCCCAGGGTGGAAGTCCGCAGCTGAGTGTGCGGACCCCCTACAACTGTGTGCGTGGGGTAGATAGAGTCTATATTAAACTAGAAGATATCAATAAAGAGAAGTATTCTGCAATTACTATATATTTAGCCTCTATTAATGCATCTGATTATATTGCGATCTAGGTTTATTTTACAGTGTTTATTTGATGCACGAATGTATGTGCTTATATCTGTTAATTGAACGCAAGAAAGAATATCATTTTACATGACGTCGACTGTAATTGATTGGTAAGATAAGTAAAACACTTGAGATAACTTGGGAACCTATATTATACATTGTCATAGTAGTGCGAAAGTACATGAACCGCTGGTTAGGGCTGCGCGAAGGTCAATCGTACACCTTCACAGAGGTACTGAAGGGCGGGATAGAGGGTAGATCGATGAAGCCCTGAGGCTTAGTGACCTGTGTGAAGGTAGGAGCAGGGGATATAAACCAACATCATGACCATCTCAGGGTGCGGAAACTTGGTTCTAGCATCCCCCAATACTTCTTTGGGTGAGACTTCGGTCCGCGCTCCACGAGCTGATGCTGAAAGGGCCAGTAGTGTAGGGATTTGTTTGGCTGACTAACATTGAACCTAGGTCAGGGCCCATGAAGCCAACAGGTGGTGTTCTGGATGCTTTAGTAATTATAACCCTTGCTCTTCACTTTCCCTTTGAAAGTTCACGAGATGTGAACTTCACTTGATCTTATGCACCTTAACTGAGTTAATGATTACTGTAGGTCCAAGATTCAGTAAGTTTGCATAAGTCTGAACCACAAAATTTCGATCACAGGTTGAAAAACAAACTTCTAGAAAATATGATTTCTACAGGTTTGAGTTTCCTCAAATCGTTCCTCCTTCACCCTGTAATGTATTTTCCTTGTCTGAACCGAAGAGAATAGTCCACGTCTTTCTCTTTTCAGCGATAAAGGTATTTGAGATATCTTGTAGATCTGTTTTTTCAGTTCACGAGATGTGAACCCTACTCATTCCAAAATTTTGTGTTGACCGAGACTTGTATTTTCCATGATCCGTCATTTTTTATTATACTCTGAAACTCAAATCCATGCATTTAGCCGAAGTTTGATGGTTTATTTATAGTTGATCATGTGCATATGAGTGGACATGTTTGGAGGGCAAGCCGACAATTGTTTTGGTGAAGTCGATGTTTAACGTAATGCAACATCCAACGTGTAATATATTTCAAGGACTTTACGCCTAGCATCAAGAGACTTTTTTTTTGTCATATATATTAACGTTTGGTATTCAAATGTATGTAATATAATAATATAATTATTTAATTTATTTTGACTATATATTAATGTATATTTATATAGTTGTTATA
Source organism: Pinus tabuliformis (assembly GCA_031772625.1). Lineage (NCBI taxonomy): Eukaryota > Viridiplantae > Streptophyta > Pinopsida > Pinales > Pinaceae > Pinus > Pinus tabuliformis. The sequence goes on from CM062805.1 coordinate 619,971,191, forward strand.
TGCATATGTATTTAGAGCTAAGGGTTGGCAATGTATTTAGGTTTAGGGTTTCATGATCATATAGCTAGGGTTAAGGGTAAATGTTAGGGTTAGAGCCAAGGTTAAGTTTTGCTTTAGGATTTTCAAGGATTATAAGATAAGGTCATTTAGCAAGGCTAGGGTGTCACATAGGATTATACATCAATCTTCATGTTTAGGGCATCATTGGGGTTTATCCATCTTCAACAATGCCATATTGACATCAATGACAACCTCGATTAACAATCTCCCCCTTTGTCATTGATGGCAATATTCTTTCCCTTCCAACATTCTCTCCCCCTTTAACATCAATGGAAAACGGGGTGCCTAAGTACTCCCCCGGTTAAGTTGCTTCTTTCCTTCATCAATAGTAGTTCTTCATGGGTATGTTACTCCCCCTATCATTATGTTCTTCCTTCTAGCAATGCGGTTCATGATAGATGTGTTTTCATTTCTTCATGTGATGAACCAACTTCCCCTGCCCACACAAACTCTTATAACTCAAGAAAACTTGTTGCCTTGTAAACAAGTGGAAGAAGTATTCAACAATAGTTTATTGAATGAATAAGGGAGAATTTTTTTCAATGGAGTTTCTCCTAAGAGATGATCTCATGTGTGACTCATCAAGGATTTCACAGGACCCTTTCACAGATAACTTCTGCAAGGATGCTCAAGAATCACAAACTCCCCCTAACTGTATGGTCTCTTTTTGGCAGAGACTCACCATCAAATATTCGAAATATCAAGGATGACTTCATCAAATCAACAAAATGTGTTGTTGGCTAGAGTATTCAAGATACTTCCGGATTCAATTTGCTCCCTTCTCCATATTTGTGTAACTTTCTTTTCTGGCTTGGTTGTCATGGTTCTATCTTATGTAGGGACCCAAGTCAAGTTACAATCATGTGCCATATGTCCAGTGGTGTGTCAATTGAAACACTCCATCTTGTTTATGAATGAGTAATGATGACTTCTTCTTGCAAAATTTCTTCTAGGAGATTGATGGGGACCATTATATGTGTCTTTGTGATATGCCCTACAATCCTTTGCCATGTGCCCAAAGTTTGTACAAGAATAGCAAGAACCAAGAAATATACTTTAGTACCTGGGAGATGAAGATTTCCTTGATGTACTTTTGAAGTCTTTTTGCCTTGGGATTCTTTGATGATATTCATTGCCTTTTTTATTCTTGACAGCATCTGCAATTCTCCTTGGAGTAGGATTTCTTTCATAGTTGCCTTGAATCTTCTCCTTGCCTTTGTTGGAACTGGAAGCATCAACATTTCTTCTAGGCTTCCTCACATCCTTGTTGTTTGAAGCATTAGGGTTTGCATCATTCTTTCTTGAGGATTCACCTGTATAGCCGAAACCTAATTTATCAAAGGGAGACCTTTGATGACTTAGGATGTCATCTAGGGTTTGAGAAATTTTCAAGTCCTTATTCAACAAGTCAACTTCCTTTTTAAGAAAGACAATTTCTCCTTTCAGATTTTCACAGTCTTCATCTTTCATAACTAGTTTCTTCTTCATTTCTTCCATCATCCTTGTTACTTCATGTATTTCGATTTTTAGAGAGATGACGTTTTATTTTAGTAGGAAAATCTCTTCATCCTTTTCTTTTAGTTGACATGTCATAGTATTTCTTTCATTTCTGCTTCATCAACTTGTCATTCTATGAATGCCAAAGCGTCCATCACCTTCTTAGCTCCTCGTGCTTGTTTCCTTGCCTCTTCTAGTTGAGATCAAAGGGAGGAGACCTCTTCCTTGTATTGACCAATCTCTGCTTCATGTATGTTTAAACTATTGAGTCTTTGTTCAAGGTGACTTGACAAAGTTTCTTCCCTTTTCTTAGCCTTATCCAATTGATTTGTCATGGATATGACTTCTTCATCATGCTTTCTTTTGTTTTGATGAAATTCCTCCTTAAGTTCGGTGAACTCCTCATCTCTTTCTTGTACTTGAAGCTTGAAAATGTCAACTTCCTTCCTTGTCTTGTTTTGGTCCCCATCTTGCCCTTTCTTCTTAGGTGCCTCATTTTCTTTTTTCAAAGTGTTAAAACAAAAAATATATATAAACATTGATTAGAAAATTTACAACATATATATTATATTATATTAAAAACATTTTAAATAATCATCATTCATATAACTATAATATTTAATAGCATCATATTTAAATTTAATTAATAATCATATAAAAAAAATTATACTTACAATAAATTTATTTTCTAATGAGGCTCTATATATACATGCTATACACGTCACATCAAAAATTTAAAATATAAATAAAATTATAATATAATTACTATTTTTCTTATTAACTCACATCGCTGATAGATAGATGGTAGTTATGTAATTACGAGAATTTTTGGAGATTCCAATTAAAATTAGGTGAATTTTTTTTTGTTCAATCTTCATTTTTGTTATTTAAATTAGGTTTTTCACTGTATATATGAATTCAACACTTGAAAAATTCCTAAAACACTCTGATTGATTGTGAAAATTTACAACTCATAATTTGTACTTCAAGCAAATCTTTGCTCGATTCTAGACTTTTAAAAGATAAACACAAGAAACTCAGCGGAGAGAACTAATAGTAAAAATTTTACAACTCATAACTTATAATTCCAACAAATCTTTGCTAAATTTTAAACCTAAATGACCCCAGAAACCAAACAAATGCGTAAGCTAGTCCAGAAATTCGTATATTAGACCTGCATCATACCTTTCTCATTACAAAAAAAAATTCACTGTATGGAGTTGTGGGGCCATCTTAAAAGCATGTGATAAGATAACCAATATAACAAGATATAATAAAGAAAGATACCGTAACAATGAGACAACATAACACTTACATAATCAAGATAACCAACTGAAGAATATAATCATTGAAATAACCGAACACATACATATATTTTAACATTCACATGCTTTACATTAAGTTCTCTAAAAGTGTCCTTACGTTTTATGACTCCATAGAAAATAATGGAAGATCTATTTGGCTAAACCATCGGAACCACTATAATTGTTCTCGATATACACTGATTATCTCTGTTACACTCCAGAAAATAATAGATAAACACTACTTAACGCAAAATATATGGCAGTTCAACCTCATATAGATCGATCTACATTGAAGCACAGTCCTTCTGAGCAAAGGAGAGCTGGTTACGGTGGAGATCGTAAGCTATGTTGAAATTCTGCTGCTGGACATTTCCGAATACGGAGCCTGAACCCACCCCACCGGCAGAATCGAATGCAAGGCAAACTATATTATCCGTTCCTTGCTCTAGGAATATGAATGAATTATTTGCCGGTAGCTCATATGCGGCATCTCCTGCAAAATGAAACGTAATAGCTGGAAGTCGGAGATCAGGCGTAGCTTTGTAACAGAGATCAAAAACTGTTACATTAAGTGGTTCACTTGGAATGCTCGATCTAACAGCATGAAAAAAAGGTATGTACGCCGGGTCCTCCAAATACGTTATTGCCGTTCCAGAATCAATGAAAATACCTCCACTTCCATCGGGTAGAGTATCGAAAGTACCCTCGGGAATGGCCACTGGTTTGCCCGCCACGCTGATTCCAGTGAGGTTGAGGTAGTAGAAGGTTGGGCTATAACGATTATAAATCAGAGGGGTGACACTAACGCCAACGCCAGGGGAAGAGAGGCCAACGTTTCCAAAGAATAAAGGGGTTGTCTGTGAAGAATTATATATGGATCCTAAGCAGTAGGAGAAGGTGTGGTTTATGGAGGAGCCAATCTGGGAAACGAACGATAGAGGTCCTCTTCCCAGACCCACAATACCAGTGGCGTCGGAGAAATTGCCGGCCTGCCTGTCACCACAGCCGAAAACAAGGTGCTTAATGTGTGCCCATCGACGCGAACCGTCTAGTGTAGGTAGACTGAACGTCTCGTAAGATAAGTTTCCAGAGGTATACGACATATCATCATAACCGTAGTAATAGTTGCAGTGTTTGCCGTCATCGCATCTTCCGTTCACAGCTGAGCAAAATTTGCTTGAGCAAGGAACCTCCCTGTAAGAAGACGATTGCAAGGGATTGTACATGGGGTAACTCTGGGGAACACAGGAATCGGAGCCACAAGGTTCGCACTGCGTCCACGTCAAGTCGCTGCCCGTGTCTACGATGAAATTCAAGTTCAGCGGAACGGGGGATCCTATCGCAACCTGCATCAAAAATTCTGCCTCCGCGGCGTTAACTGGACTGTAGTAATTATTACTCTTCGATGATCGCCCGAGAGCGCCGGCATTTCGCGCAATGAAATTAGATTGCAACTTCCGAAGCCTGTGGTGGCTTCTTTCAATAGACCGGGCTACTCGTTGGGCAGTCGAAAGGTTCCGCCCCTCCGGGAACGGAGAGAGCGGGGAGTCTCTGCGGATGAGATCTACTCGTAAAGCCTTATGGCTCTGCTTTCTTGATGAAAGACCAGTCGCGGCCTCCGCCGTCGCCCAACTGCCCAGACACAAAGCGAGGACAGCTATAATGACCGCAACGCGAAAAGTAATGCCTGGTCCTGCCATGGCCATTGAATCTCAAGGATGAAGAAAAGATTCTTCCCACACTCAGATTTTATTGAAAACGGATTATCTCCATGTGATATATATACACACAAAAGAGAGCTCCAGAAGAAGGAAAAGATTCTCTGAAGACTCAGATTTCAGACTGATAACAACTTCTCCATTTACAACTCCTGAACGAATTACAGATATCTCAACGTTCCAAACGTTAAGGAATACCATATATCTCCACGTTCCAATCGTCAATTACATGCGGAGTCCCTATCTGAATCTCAGATTCGTTTTTATGACAATAACGATCTAAAAAAAGATATAAATTTCATGCAAATAAATTCATTTATATATATATATATATATCAATTTGTAGGGGGCAAAAATTATATAATTTAGCATAGTTATCAAATTTGAATTTAGATTCGGATTTGGATTGGAATTCGATACAGTATAGAAAAAATTTCACTCTATAAAATTTAATAGGGAAAAAATTCCACTCTATAAAATTTAATATGGAAAAAATTCGACACTATACATCTTATAATTACTTAAATATATTAGTTTATATATATATATATATATATATATATATATATATAAATTTAAATAAAAAATTATTATATTCAAAATTTTAATGAAAAGATGAAAGTTGTATAAGTTAATTTTGTTTCAAAATAGAAGTTACTGTTTTTTATGTTTTATATAAGAGTTATTGATTTGCAACCAATTTGCTATTTTATAATTTTTGTAAAGTAGGAATTATCTTTCTTTTAATTGCAATTTGTCATTTTATAAAAAAAATTAATATAGAAATTACTTTTCTTTTCTATATAAATTATAGTCTTTTATTTTTATTTTTTTTCCAATAAGAATTACCAATTTGCTAAAATAGAAATTACCCTTTTTTTATTTTTTCTATAAAATTAGTCTTTTGTTTTTAAGAAATACAAACTTGCTAATTCTTATAAGAAAATTTATAAAAGCTAATTGATCTTATCATTTGCCTTTCTCTACATTATTTCAATTTTACACCAGGGTTGCCTCGTTCCAAATTCGTTTTTCCCTTCTGTGTATTATTTCCACCAGGTTCGTTTTTCCCTTCTCTGTATTATTTCCACCAGGGTTGGGCAGGTCCAAACTTGTATTCTTCCAATGCATCAACTAAGCAAAGTTGGAGTTAAAAATTTACCTTGCTAAGGTGATTCCTCCTCTGTATTATTTCCACCAGGGTTGGGCAGGTCCAAACTTGTATTCTTCCAATGCATCAACTAAGCAAAGTTGGGGTTAAAAATTTACCTTGCTAAGGTGATTCCTATTCAACAATTGAAGATTAAGTTCAATGACCTATTTCCACGGAAGTTGAGCGGTTCCAAACTTGTGTTGTTCCAATGCATCAACCAATCAAAATTAGAATTAAAAATTTACCTCTCGAATAGATAATAGATGTTGTTCCAATACATCAACCAATGTTGTTCCAATACATCAACCAATCAAAATTAGAATTGAAAATTTACCTCTCGAATAGATAATAGATGCAAGTGTGATTCTTATTTAGCAGTTGAAAAGTAAATTCCTTAATTAGTAAATTCCTAAGTTATTAAGATAAGCGTAAGTTTTATTTTTTTAATAAAATAAGTAAAAAAAACAAATCAATACTTTTTCAATTTAGATATCTACCACACCATTCTGAATTTATAAAATGTATTTAAACAATATTTGAAAATTAAGTAATGTGAAAAATTCTTATGTATTTAGTCAACCATATATATTTGTATATATCAAATTTCTATTGACCGTATACATTGGCCTGCTTATGGCCATTGTTCAGTGTAACGAAGCACATTATGTATTCATATTAGGGCGCGAAGCAGAGTAAATGTTGGAGACAACGAACTGGAACCGGTGCCTTTGACAAAAATATAACACAACCGAATTAGAATTTTCCGAATTAATGACAGTACCAAACCAAACTCGCGAATTAACGTATTTTTTTCGCCGGAGAAACTTGGTAACTATGTAATTTAGTTGTTAAACTAATAGTGGAGATTATCATTTTTTATTATTAATGGTGAATGTAGGCTGACTCATTACCTATTATTGTTAATCAAGGAAAAACCCTATCATAACTCAATTGTTAAACTAGTAATGAAGACAATCATTTCTAGCTGCTAATTGTGAAGGCAGGCTGACTCATCACCCATCACTGTTAATCAACGAAAACCATGCCACCAGTAGTCAATAATGAAGCAGATTTTCACTCTTACCAATACCTCTAAAAATTAGGTTACATCCAAAAAACCAACTATTAGCCCAACAAAAATAATCTTCATACTTCTGGCCCAATATATATCCCTTTTAATACTATATAAAAACTATAAAACAAAATATCCATCTATTTTTATAATAATAAACATATTAAAAAATTAACTGAGAGTTTTCATGATATTTATATTCTAAAAGTAAGTAGTAGCAGTTTAACGAAGAGATAAAACGGTATTATTTTTAATATTTGTGGGTACAATTTTGAATGAGATATTGTGATATCTTTGATTTTGGGCGATGGAGATTGTTGGCATTATGATACAAGTGTTGTCCTTGATGGCGACTCACACAAATGACAAATCATAGTGCAGCAGGTCAGTAACAAAGAATTGATGATCAGACTACAAAGAATGAAGAATGAAAAATATATACGCAGGTTATACATGCAGGTTCACTATATACAAAGGCACGTATACACGCGGGATTGCTGATCAAGAGTCGCATATGCGTATGCATGCACTTTCATGCACGGAAAAGCGCATACATGTGGGAAAGCTTATTTTTGGGTCCATGGTATTTAGACCTGTGGTTTTGGACCTTGGTATTACATCCGAAGTGTTGAACCCAGGTATTGGGTCCCTAGTATTGGTTCTAAATGGTTTTGGATCATGGTATTGAGTAAGGCCTAAGACTATAAAAGGAGAAGAAGATCATTAGGCAAAGACAATTGAGAAAATCTTGAATATCTGAGGAAGTATGAGATCCAGTATGCAGGTTATGGGTTCATGATGCTTTGCTTGATCTGAGCTAAGGAGGAATCTCATCGGTTGATGGAGAACAAGATCTAAGGATAGATTGGGATCAAATGGTTTAAAATGAATCATCTCTATATGGTTTGGTTATGCTTATTCTAGATCTGTATACTGACGCACGTAATATTTTGATTTGGGTATAACTTAAGTTTTAAATAGTTGCAACTCATCAATGAATATTTACAGATGTATACGCTGGTTGACTTTGATAAAAGCGCGTACATACGCAGGTTATATACATCTAAGTAGCGTATACCATATACACTATGATATTTGAAGTTACAGGTGGTTCTGGTAGTTGATGCAAAGTCTGAGTTCTGGTGACTGTTTACTGGTGTCAGTATTCTGCATATTCAGATTGGTTGATTATGTTTAGCTTCAGTGTTGATGGATGCGATCTATAATGGATCAAGATCATAATGACTTATCTTTATGTGATCTGATGGACTAGATCTGGTTGCTAACATATGTATTATCCTTGTATATGTAATGATCTAGGTATGTTTGAAGTCAGGAAGTGCAGCGAAGATATAAGTAAATAATTGATGACATATACACTAGTTTGCTTTGGTGAAGTTGCGTATACACGCTGGTTCGGTACTTCCAAGTACCATATGCACTCTAATGCATGATTTTTGATGATACAGTTGGTTTGGAATATTGTTACAGAGTTCTGTGTTCTACTCTGTGTTCTGGTGACTACACTTTGTTGACAGGGTTTTAGTGATTCAGTATTGGGTGATTCAGAGATTGATGATGCTAGTGTTAATTGATTGTGTGCTTCAATGATATAGATGGGTCCAGTATGAAAATTGATGAAATGTGGCCTTCAGATTATGATGTTGTGTTCCATGAGTATCCAGTTTAAAAATTTATGAAACGTGGTACCTGGAGGAAGAAATAGAAGGTTGTAGTCTTCTGTAGGTTGGCACCTACGTACTAGTACATCAGCTAGTACAAGAGCTAAGGGGGTGGTAGCTCCCTTCCAGTAGCAACAAGAAAACGAGTGAAGGTTGGAGCATTCAGTAGGCTGGCACCTACGTACTAGTAAGAGGATCGGCTAGTACAAGAGCTAAGGGGGTTGCAGCTCCCTTCGAGGAGAAGTTGGAGAACGAGAGAAGGTTGTAGCCTTCTATAGGTAGAAGCCTGTGTACTGGTATAAGACTGCACCAGTACAAAAATATTGTAAAAATAAGTTTCTTATTAAAAGAATATAGAGACGACTTATAGCAAGTGGTTTTCACCCACATTGGGTTTCCACCTTACATCTCGGTGTTCATGTGTGTTGCTTATGTGTGATGATCTATTATGTTTACTGTTCATATGGTTAATAATGTTCTGATGCACTCATTAAGGATCAACTAACAGAATCATAATTTTATTGGATATGCGCTAACACAGTTGCGTATACACGCAGTTTGCCTCAAATGAAGTAGCGTATATGAATCTGAATATGGAAATGAAAAAGTTATATTGATTTGATAATACTGATTCACCTCCCCCCCTCTCAGTATTATTTCCAAGAATTGGTATCAAAGCAAGTCCTTTGGTAGAAGCTTGATTGCTTGAAGGAGATCCGTAGAACAATGGGAAAGAACCTTAAGAAGAAAGCGCCTAAGAAGAAGAAGACATCTCAGAAGAGCTATGACAATGGGAGAATCGATTGGGGAATATGTGGAAGAAGCACTTCAGATTCAGAATCACTTCAAAATGAATATGAACAAGCAAAAGAACTATCAGGTATGAATTTGTTATCCTCTGGTAATACATTTATCCATCCATTTTAAGATGATGAAAGTGATAGCGAAACAACTGAATTTTCTCTTATGGGTGAGCAAGAAAGATATCAAATAGAGGTGGAATTTAAAAGGCTTACAGACAAAATTAGAGATCAAAAAGATCTGTTGAACAAAAGGGAATGTGCCTTCAAAGAAGAAGCTACCAAACTAAAAGCTCATCTAGAGGAAGGAAACAAGGTAAGGAAGTTATTCAAGGACAAGGAAGATCAATATCAAAAGTTGCAGGATGAAGTGACATCATTAAGAAATGAAGTCAATGAAAGGAGCACAACAATTAAGAAACTCAAAGATAGATCCAGTTACTATGAAAGTCTTGAAGCTACGATCCTCTTGCTAAAACAAGATCTTGAAGAATCAAATACACAGAATAAAGAACTGCTCCAAGCTCTTGAAAAACAAGAAAACGAAGTTCTTGAACTAAGACATCAGTTGGAAGAAGGAAGAAAACATGAAGAAACAGTATCATGAAAAGGAGCAACATCAGGTTGAGGTAAATATTCTAAAAGATAACTTAGAAGAAAAGGATAAGCTCTTACGATTTCAAGATAGTACTAAGATCTTGGATGATATTCTTAGTAGTCAAAGGTCTCCTGCTATCAAAACTGGCCTTGGTTTTTATGAATATGTTGAAGATGAATCTAGCTCACAAGGAGAGGTGAGGAACTCTAATGAGAAATCTAAAATAATCAACAATGAGATGAGAGGACAAACCCATCAATAGCCAAGGAAAGAAATTCTTCAAAGAAAATCTTTTACTCCTCCGATGAATAATGTTAAATGTTATGTATGTCATAATCTTGGACATGTTGCAGCCAGATGCAGAATAAGAATGGTTCAATACCATCACACAGAAAGATCATCACGTTCTAGGTACTTTAATGGATATCTCTTTTCTTTCAATATGTTTGGTCACAAAGCTGTTGATTGCTATAGAAGGAATATGAAACATGTAAATGTTATGCATATAACAAGCTTGGACATACAACAAAGGAATGCAGGAACAAAGTATAGGCACCATACCGAAAGGAGAAAACATCATCATACTTGAAGATATGGAAGAAGAAGGAAGTACAGTCAGAAATATGTGGCACAGCACAATATATAGACATAACAGACTCAGAGGGAGCTGAAAGTGTAAAACTTCAATGTCCTAAATCTCATACGCAAGTTTCATAAATGGAAGTCACATATATACACAAGTTAGTTATTGCACAGTCGTGTATATGTTAGTTTGAGGAAAAGAAGTAAGGATAGGCTCAAAAAAAGGGTCTGATATGACTCGGCCCATTATTTGCTCTGTTTGATAATGGTTACAATCTGCTGATGATGTGTGGAAATGTCTTGACACTTGTAAGATGTTTAAAAGTGTTTTTGATCCTAAATTAATGATTATGATGCCTTGATATTTCTTGTTGATATATGCATGATCAGATCTGACAGTAAGCAAGATGGCACAGGTTCAAGGGGAGCATATGCCTTTAATAATGCATTGTTGGCATTATGGTTATAGTCCTTGGTGATGATGCTTATATGGCCAAATGATACATCTTGTTATGGTTATGAGTTGTCCATGACAAAATCTCATATGATTCTTAGGATTACATAGTTGGTGTTCAGATCATATTTGTGGTTGATGATGCATATATGGTGCTTACATGGTGATCTTCATAAGGATAAGGAGAAGTACAAAGCTTGAATACACTTGATGATGAGTCACTCATATGCTGCTGTCGACATATAATATAGTTATGATGCAGGATTCCTATAGTTCTTGGCACTCACATGGATGAGGATTGCTGTTGTTGCATAGTGCTATATACAATATGTTGGATACATGGATGATTATTCAAAGTTGCATTGTTGGAGACATGATGATGATGATTTCTTACCTATATGATGATAGGTTGATACTTACATCTATTGATTGATGCAAATGTTCCCAAGTGATGATGCTTGGATGATATATAATATCATGCAGATCTTAATGTTGATGAGATGGCTATGGCGTTTTTCACATATGATATAATGTGAATGATTCAGATGTTGGTCTAGATGTTGTTGACAGATGCTTATGGAGCAGATCATACGTTGTGACTATCATGGCCTTATTTAGATGTTTGGTCTTTGTTATAAATGTCATGTAAAGGTCATAACAAGACTCTTGATGTAGTAGTTTGTCTCTATCTATTGTAGTCATTGTTATAGACATTTTTGGGCGTTGCAAACCCAAGCATAAAATGTCCATAAACCAAGGGCTCCTAAGTCCCTAAAAGTGTTGTTCTAACCCCTAAAGGAACAAGGTCAACTGATTACAGCTTTTCCCATAAGTTCTCCATGAAAACCACTCAGAACTGGTCAAAACAGGATCATTTCACCTGCTCCATAGGCAAAGTGCATTGCATCTCACCTAAGTACACTCTGTGGGTGCGTTGCATTTCAAAAATCCCTTCTATGGGGTGCGATGGGCGAGAAGTGACAAATGGCAGTGTCAATCTGCGAGGTGGAGAGGCACGGAATCTTCCAAAAACTTCTCCTGTGACACTTGCCTCTCTGAATTCGACCAAGGATGAGTAAGAGATCATCAATCTCCAAGTGGAAGCAAGAACTATCAGAGGGAAGACATTAATCAAATCACAAGCTGACTCATCTCCCTTACAGATATCTATATATGGATCCCTCATCCCAGAGATCCAGGGGCTGGAATTTTGCATCTTGTAAGGAATTGCTATTGGTTTCTTGAGACAACATCATAGTGTTGGGTGATCTAAGCTTTGTATGAGGTGAAGAAGGGCTTACTTGCTGAGAGGATGATGTTGGGTCAGAACAACTGGTTGTAACTCCCTTGGCTCTTTCTTGATTATCAATAAAAGCTATTCAAGTTTTCCTCCATACTTTTGTGTTATTTATGTTTTACGCATTTGTATGGTCAATTTACATCTGATCCTAGATTGTTTATGATTATAGATCCATGTTATTGTATAGTGTTATGCTACTCTGATTCTACAGGTACTTTGTGAAGCTGGGTGTACAAGGAAACGAGTAGCAAAGGACTATCAGAAGAGAGAGGAATCGGACTAGGAGCCAAGCGCAAGACAGAGGTTGGTCTCCTTTGTTCTTCTCTCATCTATATTTCATAAAGGAAAAACGAAAGTAGCTTTACTTTGTTTGTTTCTAAGGTAGCTACCACACCTTAGTGGGATAAGCAGTTCTGTATAGACACTTTTCCCTATAACAAAATGGCAACCATACTGGGGAGCGGCTAGGTTGTTTGTTTATCTACCTTGTTGTTTATTTTATAAACTTACAGACGGAGCCTGAAATTGAGCCAGGTAGCTTTCGAACTGCATTTGCTATGCAAATGAAAAGTAGATAAATGCCGCTTCAGTCAATCTCCGGGTTTTGTTTATGAATTAAACAACTAATTTACAAACTCTCTAATTGCCCTTTGTGGTGGCTTTAGTAACTTCCTTAGATCTACCCCTGTTGTTGATATATTGATTACCACTTGCTCGGCCAAAATCCCTGAACTGGACTGCAAACTGTGAACCGGAACCCAAGCAAAGTCTCGTCTCTGGCCCAGCGCAGGCTCTGTTCTGTGAATCTGAAATTCAGCGCACTTCCCGAGTGTAGTAGGTGCGTTGCATTTCAAATTCACTGTGTTACAGGTGTGCTGGTCAGACTAGACATTGTTCCTCAGTTTTGGTTTCTGTGTTCATTCTTTTCAGTTCTATTCATGAGTTTTGCTGCCTATGGTCAGTATACCTCTGTTTGAAACCCCTTTCCTTACTAATATTCCACCTCCATTGTGCAAAGAACTATAAATGTTTTTGTGTATTTGTTGAGTCATTTTCAGTTCTCATTTGCAAAAAGGTAACGTAATTATATTGTCGTTTCTTGATTTGAAAGTGTCGCAAGTGTCCTTTTCAGTCATAGAAGAGAGTCTGATTGCTCTTGATAATTGATTACCCTGTTACTATTGTATTTGATTTGGATTTGTAGTTTTTCTAGTGTCGAAAGCAAGTATTCATTTCCAAATCGTAAAATGTTGTGATTGTCTTCATTTTTTATTTTGAAAAGGAACTTGTTAGTAATTGTCACTTGAAAAGTAATTCAGATTTGAGCATTAGCTTTCTTTTTATCATTCACATATTAAGAAGGTTGAAAACAAATACATGCATGTGCATTTTCATTTAGACTGTTTGATTGGTTTGATTTAGGACAGTGCATATAGTGTGTGCTCTTTGCTCTTTGTGAAAGAATACTGTCTCTCTTTCCTTAGTAGCTAGGATTTTCATTGCACAAAGAAGATACAAGATTGTTTATCATCTTAGATTGCATTTTAGGGATTGTAAATCTACATCATGTGGTGAACCTGAAAGGAAAATTTCTTAAACAAGATCAACTATAAAATAAATTTAATGAATCTAACAACGCTTTGGAACCTAACGCACAACATCTAGAAGTCTAGGCTAGAGACGTATTCCGGCATCGTAAAGCCTTGTAACTGTTGTTCTCACTGTTGGTTGGGTGATTCCTCCACTTTGAGACGATAAGTGCCAGTATGGACTTGTGCTCCCACGTACCATCGAGTATATTTTGGGAGACCACAATAGGCTTAATCCTTTATCCATAGGAAGTCGTGTCTGCCACCCTATCGATCACAATGCACTGAACACAACATTCGGGAAGATTGACTGTCGTACCGTAAAAAGTATTCTGCAGTTTTGCGATTGGTTTGGTAATCCCTCTACCTAGATTTCCAGAGTAGTCCCTTTCGTTCCTTTTCAGACTCATTAACGGAAAAGGTCCATCTGAGCACTTGTCACTTCAGGCTCATTAAAAATCGAAGGCGACTAGAGTCATCTTTTGTTTTTTCTCGACTCTTAAAAATTGAAAAAAACAAGTTGTGTCAAAGTGTCTAAAATTTATTTTAAACGGAATAATCATCACCCTTTCCTACGTTGATCTTAGGTTGAGAAAATGGAATCCACCAACCAAGGAATTCCCCTTGTAGGAAATCCTAGTCCTTTCTCCTCTTGGGGAGATGTTGGTGCACCCCATATGGCCACATTGTTGCTTCCAGGATTGACAATCGGCTTGCCCGTATGGCTCTTCTCGACCTCTGTCATTCAGAACACCGCAATTCCTGAACAATCGAGTTAGCAACTAGACGAATCCAGAGTTACCCCCCAACCCTCTACTTCCTCCAATTCTTCCTCTCCTCCTTCCTCTTCCCTTGATGGGGCTGGTAAAGCCAAAAATCAACTACCTGAGAAGAAGAAGGAAAAGAAGAAGAAAGAGAAGAAGAAGAAGGAGTCGAAAGCGAAAGGGGGCAACTAAGCATCGTCTAGCGAAAATCCACACACTGCACCGACCAGGCCTAAATCGCCATGTGTCATTTGCAAAGGAGACCACTATCATTGAGATTGTCCCTGCATCCCTCGGATCTTAAGGGACTGGTCTCCTCGTTTGCACAACTCGGTGTCGTCAACCTCTGATAATCATGTTGAAAGCACACCGTCGACTAGTGAAAGTGAAGCCCCAAGACAAAAAGGAAAATATAGATTTCCTTGTAAATTGTGCGAAGGCAATCATGCCATCCACCGTTGTCCCTTCTTAGATGAGGCTAAAAGAGTTTTGGACGATCGTCCGGTTTCACTGTTACGACTTCCTCCTGGATATAAAAAACTCTTGCCGAGTCCGTCAATAGTTGAAAATCTGGCTGACCCACCCAAGTGGTCGGCCGAAGCATCTATCATTGAAGACGAACCATCTAAACCCATACCAAACGAAAGTCAAAAGGTCAAGGCGGTAGTTGACCCGGTCTTGCCTTCAGAGGTTCCATCTTCAGATGATACAGTCACCGAAGAGAACAAGGATGACACCGTCCAAATTCTTTTCGTAAGCACAAACTCCGATGAGCATGGGGGCAATTTACCCATTCGTTTACCGCAGGAAGGAAGTTCGTCAGAGTCCTACCCGACCATCTATTCGGTCCCACCTCCAAGCAACCTAGTTGTTTCCTTCGACTGGAATCAACTAGGCAGACCCCATTTACCGGCTAATGTACCATTCTGAATTATTGCTCAAATATACAGAATGGTTATGGCCGGTACCATCATAGATGAAGGGGCTTCTGTGAGTATCCTTTCCTCGAATGCTTGGAAAGCGCTTGGTTCGCCATCGCTTTTGCCTGAGATGAGAATCTAACAAGCTTTGATAAAGGAGCCAGTCGACCGTTAGGGATCCTTCCCAATGTGCCCATAACATTGAGATGGAAAACCATTCAAATGAACGTAATGGTAGTCCAAAGACCCCTAGATTATAATCTACTCCTTGGACGAGACTATATTTATTGCATGGGAGCCATTGTCTCATCACTCTTTAGAGTAATGTGTTTTCCGCATGAAGGAAGAGTGGTCAAGCTCGTAGACCAGCTTTCATTTCCCAGATCACGCATAGCAAATAGTCATATACCATCCCTGAATGGTCTTTTCACACAAGGAATGTCTCATCAATCCCCAGTCCGTCCACCTGATGAGCGCGAGTGATTCGGGGGACATGACTGAAACCCAGGGGGCATGCACCCTGGTCTGCTTCAGCAGGAAAACTTCGGGTATAGGGTAGGTTTCTGCGAGAGATATATGACTAGTTTGTACTCCCGTCCATGATTGGAAAAGGGAGTTAGACTGGAATAAGATTCCCTCGTCAAAGTTATGTGAGTGGAGGCGTCTGCACCGCTCACCTTTGTCTATTTCGATAGACATCGCCGAAGAAGTGTTTTGTTTGCGCTGTGAATAGAACAATCTTTGGTAACCTGAAAGAGGTAAACCTTTCCTGATAAAACAAATGTTTTGTTGGTAGAACAAAAGGTAGCCTTGAAGCTTTATTTTATACCTGGGGGCATGCAAACCTTTTGGAGTGCAAGCGAAGAGCGACCATTTATTTTTTAAATTTGTAGGTCCTCTAACCCTTTAAACTCGTAGGATTGGTCGTTTCCTAACTTGCATAAAGAAAGGATGTGGGGAAAAACTCTAAAAATTGTCGTTTTCATATATGAGACATT
This sequence comes from Pinus tabuliformis, assembly GCA_031772625.1. Classification (NCBI taxonomy): domain Eukaryota; kingdom Viridiplantae; phylum Streptophyta; class Pinopsida; order Pinales; family Pinaceae; genus Pinus; species Pinus tabuliformis. The sequence goes on from CM062805.1 coordinate 619,987,682, forward strand.
CTTATTATACGACTGGATTAATCGAGCAGTTTTAGCACATAGTTTAAGCTCGTTAAAAATAAACATAATTCATGAGCAAATGTTTCTCCACGCCTTTAAGCTCATTAAAAAATGAACTATTTCCTGGTAAATAACCATCGTGAATGTAGTACTTCAGCCTTTAAAGCCTTGGTCGTGTTCTCATCATCACCTCCTCTCTGTATTGGCCGATCATTCACCTCCACTTGATTGTTTACCCCTTTTGAGGAACAGCTGCGAAGAGTGATCCCACTAGCCATCCTTGTAACACTGCCGTGATTGGAAAATTCCAAACCTTACCTGGAATCAGCTGCTACCCAATTTTATCACTCGTTCCTCAAAAAACGAGTCTCCTTTAAGCTCTTTTCAACTGACTCGTAAAATATGAAAAGATTGCTGAGCCATTGGCCTATCCATCTCGTTAAAGGGACCGGAAGTGCTATCCCTCCTTTAGATTTTAATCTTTTTGGACTTGAGGGATTATTACACAAAAAGATCGAGCGCTTGTTTTGTTCAGCTCGTTAAAAGTATCGAAAATTCATCCCTTCTGTATTGTTTTATACTTTTTCAGACTTAAGGGATTAGATGACGAAAAAGGAATTTTGGAGCTTCCTTTACGTCCCTTTTCAGACTCTCTAAAATTGAAAAGGACCGAGTTATCTTTGTCGTTAAAACCTAATAGCGACAAACTTGTCCATAGCAGACAAGAACGAGTTTCACTATCGCTAGGCTCGTTAAAACATAGCGATGGGTTTGCCCGAAGGGCAAATTATAGAATAAGCATATGTTATCCTACTCAAGCTTGACAAAAATAAAGAGGTACTGGTCAGCAATGACTGGGGAAAAATTGGGAAGAAAACTTGAAGAAACTTTGTTGGTAGCAAGTCGCTCTTGAACATGACACTTTCACTCCGCATCCAAGTCGGGTTGGGTTGTTTCATTCACCGGTCACATCACCATGGTCCCATCACACCATCCACATTTTGGGTTAATGCTACCAATCCATCACGTCAGTGTCACCGATATGTTCAAGAGAAGTCATTTAGAGAATTCACCTGTGTCTCACCCGCTACAATACATTTACACTCCATTCTTTCATGACCACTGCCCCGAACCTTATATCACCAGATCATTTTCACCTCCATTAAAATCATTTGCTCTGTTCCGTGTCATTGATGTGGGATTCATTAAAGCCCTCCTATGACAGATCGCTTCTTGTCGACATCAGCTCATTATCCAAGAAGTCGATCTAGGAACACCCCGTTCAGTACTTTGAAGCTTGCATGCCTCAATGGCAAGTTTCTCACTTCCGGCGACAGGTTTACATCAATGACCTTCGACCGAAAGATTTTGCGTGGTGTTCGACGCCAAGTCCTTTATTCACACCACGTGAATTGTACTGCAGTACCTTGAGGGTCATTATCATTATCGGTGATTCCTCTCACGCCTGTTAACAGATTACATCATTGGCTGGTAATCAGGTGATGTCTTTCCATGTTCGACTCCAGAACCTCTCTCACATGGATAGACTTGTACTTCGAGTGAAGATCGAACGAGATTGAAGACCCCGAATCTAGTTTCATCCATCCGGGCTGCGATATATATTCAAGGAAATAAAGACATCAAATGTACATCGTTGCTACACAAATAACCATCCAATCAAAAGGATGATGGCTCTACCAGAATCATCAGTCTACACTCAGACGATTGTCTGTCCTATGTACATGAAAATGAATTTATAAAGCTGAGCATGGGAATGCGCGCCTCAGCTAGATCATGAAAAAATTATGAAGATAATGTATTGTATTGTATCTTATTACAGGTCTCCTCCCAGGTTGAAAGAACTTCGGATCCTCATAATAAAGCATTTCACCCGACATCAAAAAGATTAACGACCTCATGCTTTAGGGGGCAACTGTTATAGACATTTTTGGGCATTGCAACCCCAAGCATAAAATTTCCATAAACCAAGGGCTCCTAAGTCCCTAAAAGTGTTGTTCTAACCCCTAAAGGAACAAGGTCAACTGATTACAGCTTCTTCCAGAAGTTCTCCATGAAAAACCACTCAGAACTGGTCAAAACAGGATCATTGCACCTGCTCCATAGGCAAAGTGCGTTGCATCTCACCTAAGTACACTCTGTGGGTGCGTTTCATTTCAAAAATCCCTTCTATGGGGTGCAATGGGTGAGAAGTGACAAATGGCAGTGTCAATCCGCGAGGTGGAGAGGCATGGAATCTTCCAAAAACTTCTCCTGTGACACTTGCCTCTCTGAATTCGACCAAGGATGAGTAAGAGATCATCAATCTCCAAGTGGAAGCAAGAACTATAAGAGGGAAGACACTAATCAAATCACAAGCTGACTCATCTCCCTTACAGATATCTATATATGGATCCCTCATCCCAGAGATCCAGGGGCTGGAATTTTGCATCTTGTAAGGAATTGTTGTTGGTTTCTTGAGACAACATCATAGTGTTTGGTGATCTAAGCTTTGTATGAGGTGAAGAAGGGCTTACTTGCTGAGAGGATGATGTTGGGTCAGAACAAATGGTTGTAACTCCCTTGGCTCTTTCTTGATTATCAATAAAAGCTATTCAAGTTTTCCTCCATACTCTTGTGTTATTTATGTTTTACGCATTTGTATGGTCAATTTACATCTGATCCTAGATTGTTTATGATTATAGATCCATGTTCTTGTATAGTGTTATGCCACTCTGATTCTACAGGTACTCTGTGAAGCTAGGCGTACAAGGAAACGAGTAGCAAAGGACTATCAGAAGAGAGAGGAATCGGACTAGGAGCCAAGCGCAAGACAAAGGTTGGTCTCCTTTGTTCTTCTCTCATCTATATTTCATAAAGGAAAAACGAAAGTAGCTTTACTTTGTTTGTTTCTAAGGTAGTCACCACACCTTAGTGGGATAATCAGTTCTGTATAGACACTTTTCCCTGTAACAGTCATTTGATGAATCTCCTTTGGTCATATGTTGTAATTTGTACCCCCACTATGCATGGGAAGGATGATGTAATATTTTAGTCATGTACAAACATTTGGTATCTGGTATATCCCACTTGGTTGGGTGGATGAGTCAATATTGGCATATCCCCACTTGGTTGGGAGATGGATGTATGTATGAGTCTTTGGTGATAGGAAGGTCATTTATGATGTATAAAGTCATGTTCTTTTTGTAGAACATCTTTTTGCAAACCTTGCTTACAGTCAAGGGGAGCATGAACAACACACTTCAGTAGAGCAGAGATTTCAACATGTACTCAAAGGGAGCATGGACAGATTGGTACACCTTGGCATATACAAAGAGGGAGCTAAATTAGAGATTTCAGCAAGTACTGAGGGGGAGTATGGACAGCGAAATGTATATCAAGGAAGAGAATATCTTGGTTCACCCTTTGCCCTTGATGTCAAAGGGGGAGAGTGACTTGGTATGGTTGTTTCCATCAAGTCCAAAGGGGGAGATTGTTGGCATTATGATGCATGTGTTGTACTTGATGGCAACCCACTTGTAGAAGAACAACTCACTTATATATAACTAGATGAATCTACGGAAGAGATATCAGATGTGACAGAATACATGGGATGCAGGACAGCTCAAAGGAATTAGTTCAGATGTAATGAACAATGACAGCTCATTAAGATGACAATTCTCAGTATGACAAGTTAGCTTTGCCATCAAGTTCAAAGGGGGAGATTGTTGGCATTATGATACAAGTGTTGTCCTTGATGGCAACTCACACAAATGACAGATCATAGTGCAGCAGGTCAGTAGCAAAGAATTGATGATCAAACTACAAAGAATGAAGAAAGAAAAGTATATACGCAGGTTATACATGCAGGTTCACTATATACAAAGGCACGTATACACGCGGGTTTGCTTATCAAAAGTCGTGTATGCGTATGCACGCACTTTCATGCACAGAAAAGCGTGTACATGTGGGAAAGCTTATTTTTGGGTTTGTGGTATTTAGACCTATGGTTTTGGATCTTGGTATCGCGTCCGAAGTGTTGAACCCAGGTATTGGGTCCCTAGTGTTGGTTCTAAATGGTTTTGGACCATGGTATTGAGTAAGGCCTAAGACTATAAAAGGAGAAGAAGATCATTAGGCAAAGGAAATTGAGAAAATCTTGAATATCTGAGGAAGTATGAGATCCAGTATGTAGGTTATGGGTTCATGATGCTTTGCTTGATCTGAGCTAAGGAGGAATCTCACCGGTTGATGGACAACAAGATCTAAGGATAGATCGGGATCAAATGCTTTAAAATGAATCATATCTATATGGTTTGATTATGCTTATTCTAGATCTGTATACTGATGCACGTAATATTTTGATATGGGTATAACTTAAGTTTGAAATAGCTGTAACTCATGAATGAATATTTACAGATGTATATGCTGGTTGACTTTGATAAAAGCGCGTACATACGCAGGTTATATACATCTAAGTAGCGTATACCGTATACACTATGATATTTGAAGTTACAGGTGGTTCTGGTAGTTGATGCAAAGTCTGAGTTCTGGTGACTGTTTACTGGTGTTAGTATTCTGCATATTCAGATTGGTTGATTATGTTTAGCTTTAGTGTTGATGGATGAGATCTATAATGGATCAGGATCATAATGACTTATCTTTATGTGATTTGATGGACTAGATCTGGTTGCTAACATATGTATTATCATTGTATATGTAATGATTTGGGTAGGTTTGAAGTCAGGAAGTGCAGCGAAGTTATAAGTAAGTAATTGATGACATATACGCTAGTTCGCTTTGGTGAAGTTGCGTACACACGCTGGTTCGACACTTCCAAGTAGTGTATGCACTCTGATGCATGATTTTTTATGATACAGTTGGTTCTGAATATTGTTGCAGAGTTCTGTGTTCTACTCTGTGTTCTGGTGACTGCACTTTGTTGACAGGGTTTCAGTGATTCAAAGATTGATGATGCTAGTGTTAATTGATTGTGTGCTTCAAAAATATAGATGGGTTCAGTATGAAAATTGATGAAATGTGGCCTTCAGATTATGATGTTGTGTTCCATGAGTATCCAGTCTGAAAATTTATGAAACGTGGTACCTGGAGGAAGAAAGAGAAGGTTGTAGCCTTCTGTAGGTCGGCACCTACGTACTAGTACATCAGCTAGTACAAGAGCTAAGGGGGTGGTAGCTCCCTTCCAGTAGCAGCTGGAAAATGAGTGAAGGTTGGAGCATTTAGTAGGCCGGCACCTACGTACTAGTAAAAGGATCAGCTAGTACAAGAGCTAAGGGGGTTGCAGCTCCCTTCCAGGAGAAGCTAGAGAATGAGAGAAGGTTGTAACCTTCTACAGGTAGAAGCCTGTGTATTGGTATAAGACTGCACCAGTATAGAAATATTGTAAAAAGAAGTTTATTATTAAAAGAAGATAGAGACGACTTGCAGCAGGTGGTTTTCACCCACATTGGGTTTCCACCTTACATCTCGGTGTGCATGTGTGTTGCTTATGTGTGATGATCTATTATGTTTACTATTCATATGGTTAATAATGTTCTGATGCACTCATTAAGGATCAACTAACTGAATCATAAGATTATTGGATATACGCTTGTTGCATTAAACACAGTTGTGTATACACGCGGTTTGCCTCAACTAAAGTAGAGTATATGAATCTGAATATGGAAATGAAAAAGTTATATTGATTTGATAATACTGATTCACCCCCCCCCCCTCTCAGTATTATTTCCAACACTGCAAGATTAAGTAACTTCTGCAGCGCGAGTGTGTTGGAGTTCGGGTGGTCTGGTGAGTGGTCATCTTACAAAGGGTCAAGGACAACTAATTGTGGGTCCAACTCTCTATTTTCAGTTGGAAATTGTGGTTCCCTTCCCTTCTCCTAGGTTGGTTGTCTATGGTCCTACCGGCGTGGGTGGGGTGATTCTCTGTGGTTGAAGTTGCAACCGGTGTAGCATTTTGTTGGTTAGCTTTGTCCCTTCTTAGTGGTGTCAGTTCTACCATAATGTGCCTAGTGCCTCGTATTTCCTATTCTTCTTTCGAGTCGACGCACAATTTAGATGGCTAGGGGGGTCGGAATTCCCCCTTGCAGGTGGTGATGGCGACCACTGGCTCTGCCCAAGGCGGTATAAATGTTGGTCGTTCAGGTTAGGTGGTCTTTGGGACTCGCAGTGGTCATGGTCGTGGTGGCTCGGCAACAGGCTATGGGGATCACACCTCGCGGACTCAGCAGCCGGCTGGAGTGATGCGCCGTAGAAGCATGGGTAGATGGGGGAAGATGAGTCGTTCAGGGCGCAGACAAAGACAATAACGTCAAATTTATTTGGAAAATTGTTGGGATTTGATTCAGTCGGTGCCAAAATGCCTGGAAACCTCGGAGCGGGTGCGGCAAGAAGAGCAGGCAGAGTTTATTGCCACATTGAACAAAATGTATTACTTCCAATTCCATGTCCGAGAGCATGTCATGGTGGTCTAGCGATGCTAGAATCTGTTATCATAGAAGGTGGAGAAGTTGGAGTCATGGATGGCCCACTTCGAAGAGCACGTCCAGTGTTCCTTCCATCCTCCTCCTCCTCTAGGTACAACTCTGGACCACTCAGCTTCTGTTACTTCAAAGGACTAGCATGGTTACATGTGTTTTACTTGTTTTATGTGTCTATTGGTACTTTTGGCCTCCTAAGTTTTGGATTTTCTCTAGTAGTATTTTTGTTTCTTTGCCATACGTTGATCATGGTAGTCAACAAACCCGATCAAGGTGAGACTACCTATTTTTTTCTACTAATGTACCTCATTTTTTATGAACAAATAGAATCTTGAATTACAAAAAAAAAATTATTTTTTATTTTTTATAATAAATAGTCTCATGACTCATGCACACATAAGTGGATCAAATCCTGCCCCACATCCTCCTTGAAAATACTCATTGTGTCACTTCATTTTGGAGGCACAACTTCATTATGGAGGTAATGCTTGTGCTTGGTCAAGAGCTATGTTGTTTAGCCGCATGGATCTCTATGTTTGTGTATGGATCAGTTGGTTTCTTAAAAAAAATTTGGTAATTTATATTCATTGACCTCTTAATTTGTTTTCCTCCTAATCATGATGAGATAACTCATGCTTCTATGCACAGTGGTTCTTCTTCAATTTGTAAAAAATGTCGGGAGATATGCAGGTTTGTCAAAAGAGTGGAAGCAATCCCTATCTTAACTTGGGACCTTTTGTGGAAAAAATAGCATTAATACTTTAAGAAAGTAAGTTTATAGGCTTTTGGACTAATCCTATCTCTATTTTGGATTGGATCACTAATATTAGGTAGATCATGAGCCAATTGCTACTTTCTTATGTGGAAAAGAATTTATATTTTTAATTTTGAATGCAAAGACGACTAGGATCTAACCTTTAGATATAGTCCCTAATTCATGGACTCGAGGGGAATGTTCCTTAACTAATATATTCTAAATTTTAACCCCAACATGGGAATTTCTTTTGTCTTAGTTTATATTGGATTTCTTTACCAAGTGTGGTTGCAAATTTTTAATTTCTATACATTTTCTTGTTACAGTTAATCATATAATACAATTTATAATTGCATACTTATATAACGTTAAATAATAATATTACTGCTTAGTATTATTATAAGAATTATATAAATAATTTGATTATATATATAGTGAGTGTAATATATTTTATAAACAAGCCTCAAAGGTTAGTTTAGTTGGGAGGTTATGGGTCCAAATCTCCTAGGGTTAAGCCTTGCTTGTTTGGCTAGTGGATAATTTTTTCTCATAAACATAGCAGCCACCAAATATGCATGAATTACACTTTTATATATATATATATATATATATATATATATATATATATATAATAAATTTCATCATAATTTATACTAATAAATATGAACTTTTATATATAATATTAAAATATTTGTATAAAAATAATATATATCTATATCTATCTATATATATATATATATATATATATATATATATATGATATTATTTCTATATATATATTATGATGATGATGATGATGGTGGTGGTTAACGTCCACTGAGACCAAATTGGTGTATCGGACCTATAATTTTCTTAGTTTTTAATTATCTGGCTCCTCGTCTTTCTTGGCGAGATTGGTGTTGTAGCTTTCTTTTTTTTCTCTACGCTCTTCCAACTTCATCTTGCATCTCCTTCATCTCTTCTGGTTCTTGGGACATTGGTGTCTTAGCTTCGTGACTACCATGTGGCCATTGGTGCAAGGATTGGCCTCCCTGTCCTCTCACGACATCTTGTGTACCGAAGACGTTATTGTTGTTTGTGCAAAACCTCCATCAACCTCGAAGAGAGAAAGAGGAGGCGATCGTCGAAGGTTTATGAAGGGTGGTGTGGTCTTCTGCTAGGCAGTTTGTGCATGGTATCGTTTTGGAGATAGTAGCTCAATTTTTGGGCACGGGAATAGACAGTATAGATGGCACCTTGTATGGGAAAGGTGGCAACTTCATCATCAGCTTCCCCTCCCCAGCTTCTGGGTCAGTAACTTGAGTAATTTCCTTGTTGGTGTGTGGTCTTTGGTTTTTTCGAGCAAGAAAGGATTTGGGCCTCTAGTTCTGAAACTCATTCGAAGGCCCTGTTGTGGGTGCGTGGGTTCTCCTTTGCGTCGAGGCAGAATTTGGCTCACTTTCCCCATTAGTTCTTTATGGGGGTTCTGCATGTTGCCATTATGATGCATGTGTTGTACTTGATGGCAACCCACTTGTAGAAGAAAAACTCACTTATATATAACTAGATGAATCTACAGAAGGGATATCAGATGTGACAGAATACATGGGATGCAGAACAGCTCAAAGGAATCAGTTCAGATGTAATGAACAATGACAGCTCATTAAGATGACAGTTCTGAGTATGACAAGTTAGCTTTGCCATCAAGTTCAAAGGGGGAGATTGTTGGCATTATGATACAAGTGTTGTCCTTGATGGCAACTCACACACATGACAGATCATAGTGCAGCAGGTCAGTAGCAAAGAATTGATGATCAGACTACAAAGAATGAAGAAAGAAAAGTATATACGTAGGTTCATTATATACAAAGGTGCATATACACGCGGCATTGCTGATCAAAAGTCGCGTATGCGTACGCACGCACTTTCATGCACGGAAAAGCGCGTACATGTGGGAAAGCTTATTTTTGGGTCCGTGGTATTTAGACCTATGGTTTTGGACCTTGGTATTGCGTCCGAAGTGTTGAACCCAGGTATTAGGTCCCTAGTATTGGTTCTAAATGGTTTTGGACCATGGTATTGAGTAAGGCCTAAGACTATAAAAGGAGAAGAAGATCATTAGGCAAAGGCAATTGAGAAAATCTTGAATATCTGATGAAGTATGAGATCCAGTATGCAGGTTATGGGTTCATGATGCTTTGCTTGATCTGAGCTAAGGAGGAATCTCACCGGTTGATGGAGAACAAGATCTAAGGATATATCGGGATCAAATGGTTTAAAATGAATCATCTCTATATGGTTTGATTATGCTTATTCTAGATCTGTATACTGACACACGTAATATTTTGATCTGGATATAACTTAAGTTTGAAATAGCTGCAACTCATGAATGAATATTTACAGATGTATATGCTGGTTGACTTTGATAAAAGCGCGTACATACGCAGGTTATATACATCTAAGTAGCGTATACCATATACACTATGATATTTGAAGTTACAGGTGGTTCTGGTAGTTGATGCAAAGTCTGAGTTCTGGTGACTGTTTACTGGTGTTAGTATTCTGCATATTCAGATTGGTTGATTATGTTTAGCTTCAGTGTTGATGGATGAGATCTATAATGGATCAGGATCATAATGACTTATCTTTATGTGATCTGATGGACTAGATCTAGTTGCTAACATATGTATTATCCTTGTATATGTAATGATTTGGGTATGTTTGAAGTCAGAAAGTGTAGCGAAGTTATAAGTAAGTACTTGATGACATATACGCTGGTTCGCTTTGGTGAAGTTGCGTACACACACTAGTTCGACACTTCCAAGTAGCGTATGTGCTCTGATGCATGATTTTTGATGATACAGTTGGTTTTGAATATTGTTACAGAGTTTTGTGTTCTACTCTGTGTTCTGGTGACTGCACTTTGTTGACAGGGTTTCAGTGATTCAGTATTGGGTGATTCAGAGATTGATGATGCTAGTGTTAATTGATTGTGTGCTTCAATGATATAGATGGGTCCAATATGAAAATTGATGAAATGTGGCCTTCAGATTATGATGTTGTGTCCCATGAGTATCCAGTCTAAAAATTTATGAAACGTGGTACCTAGAGGAAGAAAGAGAAGGTCGTAGCCTTTTATAGGTCGGCACCTACGTACTAGTACATCAGCTAGTACAAGAGCTAAGGGGGTGGTAGCTCCCTTCCAGTAGCAGCTGGAAAATGAGTGAAGGTTGGAGCATTCAGTAGGCCGGCACCTACGTACTAGTAAAAGGATCAGCTAGTACAAGAGCTAAGGGGGTTGCAGCTCCCTTCCAGGAGAAGCTAGAGAACGAGAGAAGGTTGTAGCCTTCTACAGGTAGAAGCATGTGTACTGGTATAAGACTGCACCAGTACAGAAATATTGTAAAAAGAAGTTTATTATTAAAAGAAGATAGAGACGACTTGCAGCAGGTGGTTTTCACCCACATTGGGTTTCCACCTTACATCTTGGTGTTCATGTGTGTTGCTTATGTGTGATGATCTATTATGTTTACTGTTCATATGGTTAATAATGTTCTGATGCACTAATTAAGGATTAACTAACTGAATCATAAGTTTATTGGATATACGCTTGTTGCATTAAACACAGTTGTGTATACACGCAGTTTGCCTCAACTAAAGTAGCGTATATGAATCTAAATATGAAAATGAAAAAGTTATATTGATTTGATAATACTGATTCACCCCCCCTCTCAGTATTATTTCCAACACTGCAAGGTTAAGCGACTTCTGCAGCGCAAGTGTGTTTGAGTTCGGGTGGTCTGGTCAGTGGTCATCTTACAAAGGGTCAAGGACAACTAATTGTGGGTCCAACTCTCTATTTTCAGTTGGAAATTGTGGTTCCCTTCCCTTCTCCTAGGTTGGTTGTCTATGGTCCTACCGGCGTGGGTGGGGTGATTCTCTGTGGTTGAAGTTGCAACTGGTGTAGCATTTTGTTGGTTAGCTTTGTCCCTTCTCAATGGTGTCGGTTCTGCCATAATGTGCCTAGTGCCTCGTATTTCCTATTCTTCTTCTGAGTCGATGCACAATTCAGATGGTTAGGGGGGTTGGAAGTCCCCCTTGCAGGTGGTGATGGCGACCACTGGCTCTGCCCGAGGCGGTATAAATGTTGGTCGTTCAGGTCGGGTGGTCTTTGGGACTCGTGGTGGTCATGGTCGTGGTGGCTCGGCAGCAGGCTATGGGGATCACACCTCGCGGACTCAGCAGCGGGGTGGAGTGATGCGCCACAGAAGCATGGGTAGATGGGGGAAGATGAGTCGTTCAGGGCGCGAACAAAGACAAGAACGTCAAATTTATTTGGAAAATTGTTGGGATTTGATTCAGTCGATACCAAAATGCCTGGAAACCTCAGAGCGGGTGCGGCAAGAAGAGCAGGCAGAGTTTATTGCCACATTGAACAAAATGTATTACTTCCAATTCCATGTCCGAGAGCATGTCATGGTGGTCTAGCGATGCTAGAATCTGTGATCATAGAAGGTGGAGAAGTTGGAGTCATGGATGGCCCACTTCGAAGAGCACGTCTAGTGTTCCTTCCATCCTCCTCCTCATCTAGGTACAACTCTGGACCACTCAGCTTCTGATACTTCAAATGACTAGCATGGTTACATGTGTTTTACTTGTTTTATGTGTCTATTGGTACTTTTGGCCTCCTAAGTTTTGGATTTTCTCTAGTAGTATTTTTGTTTCTTTGCCATACGCTGATCATGGTAGTCAACAAACCCGATCAAGGTGAGACTACCTATTTTTTTCTACTAATGTACCTCATTTTTTATGAACGAATAGAATCTTGAATTACAAAAAAAATATTATTTTTTATTTTTTATAATAAATAGTCTCACGACTCATGCACACATAAGTGGATCAAATCTCGCCCCACGTCCTCCTTGAAAATACTCATTTTGTCGCTTCATCTTGGAGGCACAACTTCATTATGGAGGTAATGCTTGTGCTTGGCGAAGAGCTATGTTGTTTAGCCGCATGGATCTCTATGTTTGTGTATGGATCAGTTGGTTTCTTAAAAAAAAATTGGTAATTTATATTCATTGACCTCTTAATTTGTTTTCCTCCTAATCATGATGAGATAACTCATGCTTCTATGCGCAGTGGTTCTTCTTCAATTTGTAAAAAATGTCGGGAGATATGCAGGTTTGTCAAAAGAGTGGAAGCAATCCCTATCTTAACTTGGGACCTTTTGTGGAAAAAATAGCATTAATACTTTAAGAAAGTAAGTTTATAGGCTTTTGGACTAATCCTATCTCTATTTTGGATTGGATCACTAATATTAGGTAGATCATGAGCCAACTGCTACTTTCTTATGTGGAAAAGAATTTATATTTTTAATTTTGAAAGCAAAGATGACTAGGATCTAACCTTTAGATATAGTCCCTAATTCATGGACTCGAGGGGAATGTTCCTTAACTAATATATTATAGATTTTAACCCCAACATGGGAATTTCTTTTGTTTTAGTTTATATTGGATTTCTTTACCAAGTGTGGTGGCAAATTTTTAATTTCTATACATTTTCTTGTTATAGTTAATCATATAATACAATTTATAATTGCATACTTATATAACGTTAAATAATAATATTACTGCTTAGTATTATAATAAGAATTATATAAATAATTTGATTATATATATAGTGAGTGTAATATATTTTATAAACAAGCCTCAAAGGTTAGTTTAGTTGGGAGGTTATGGGTCCAAATCTCCTCGGGTTAAGCCTTGCTTGTTTGGCTAGTGGATAATTTTTTCTCATAAACATAGCAGCCACCAAATATGCATGAATTACACTTTTATATATATATATATATATAAAATAAATTTCATCATAATTTATACTAATAAACATGAACTTTTATATATAATATTAAAATATTTATATAAAAATAATATATATATATATATATATATATATATGATATTTTTTCTATATATATATATTATAATGATGATGGTGGTGGTGGTGGTTAACATCCACTGAGACCAAATTGATCTATCGGACCTATAATTTTCTTAGCTTTTAATTATCTGTCTCCTCATCTTTCTTGGCGAGATTGGTGTTGTAGCTTTCTTTCCAACTTCATCTTGCATCTCGTTCATCTCTTCTGGTTCTTGGGGCATTGGTGTCTTAGCTTCGCGATCTATTGTGTTCGTCCTTTTGAAGATAGTCGGAGAAGAAGTTTGGTCTAGGAGATCTCCTTTGCTGTTAAATGAAGATTTATTTTGTGTGGTATTCGAATCCTCATAATATATTAATCAACATTACTTTTACATGTGGATTGGTATATAGAAATTGGAAGTTGATGAATGGATAAGATTACTAGACGATGGTTGACTGTAGTTATGCATAACTAAAATTAATTAATAAAGGTTGAATATAGTAAATTATAAATTGCCATGTATATCTAGATCTAATTATATTTAACTAAAATAAACTATAATTAACAATAATTAACCAACTATTATAATTAATAAATACATGTTTTTTTTTATAGTTATATATGGGTTGGTATATAAAAGGGGGAGTTGACTAATGGATAAGATTACTCGACAATGGTTGACTATAGTTAAGCACAACTAAAATTAATTAATAAAAGTTGAATATATAATTATATATGGATTGGCATATAAAAGGTGGAAGTTGACAAATGGATAAGATTACTAGACAATAGTTAACTATAGTTAAGCACAACTAAAATTAATCAATAAAAGTTGAATATATAATTGTATATGGATTGGTATATAAAAGGTGGAAGTTGACAAATAGATAATATTACTAGACAATGGTTGACTATAGTTAAAGAGAACTAAAATTAATTAGTAAAAATTGAATATAGTGAATTATAAATTAATATATATCTAATTCTAACTCTACTTAACTAAAATAAACTATAATTAATAATAATTAACTAACTATTATAATTAATAAATACAGGTTTTCTTTCATAATTGCTATAGAAAATATAATATAATATAATATATAATTATTATATTTTATATTATGTGATTTCCGAGTTATACATAATTTAATTTCTTATAAATAAACTTTAGTATTAATTTTATATCTAGATATTGTGAAAATAAATTATTTTTATTTTTTTATAGGTTAAAAAAATCGTAATGAATAATAATAATAAATCATTCCTATAATTAATATTATATTTTTTATTATAATAATAAATATAAGTTTAATTTTTACTTTGGAAAAACCATGACCTAATATAATTAATATTATATTTCTTCTTGAGTTAAATTTTAAAAAATAAAATTATATAAAATTATTATTTTTTCAATGTATATTTTGTTTTATAATTTTTATATCATTTTAAAACACTCTATCTCTCTCTATATACATATTTAAAGCACTCTATATATAATAATTGTTATATATTAAAAAAATAAAAAATACAATAATTAAATTTAAAATTTAATCTATATTAAAATTGAACTTGAAAATTTTATTTTTTAATAAAATGAATGATTAAGATTGCACACCAAAAAAATATTTTTAAAAAATTCAACTTTATATTTTTAATAAAATGAATGATTAAGATTGCACACCAAAAGAATATTTTAAAATTTAATAAATAATTATGAAAAAATTATAAATCCTTCTTGAATTTACCTTCTTTTTAATTTATCAAAAAATGATCTGTGAAACATAACTATATTTATAATTTATTAAAAAATTATTTATAAAAATTAGCTTTGGGATTTGGTATCAGTCCAATTCCTTTAATGCATTTAGTGTGCCTATTAAAACGTGAGCTAGATCACTGCTTTTAATTTTACACCACATAGTATTATTACCCTGTGATCACTGGGCATAGTAAAATTAGTCTTAACGATCATACTTTTCTTTGAGTGGTTTTGAAAATCCCTGCTTAAATAATAATTGAGAAAGGGAACTGTTGAACAAAACTTGCGCGGCTTGCTTGCTTCCACTGACTTATTGATTCCGGCCCGAGAGGTTTTGGAATTAAAAATAGGTATCATGCAAAAATGAAAAATATAATAATACCATTTACGATAGTTACAAAGTTCCGCCGTATTGGCCGATAGTAAAATATAAGTTATAGAAATTCTATAATTAAAAATTAGTGGTGGTAGAAACTCGCAAGTTTTAATAAAAAGAAATTTATAATTAAAAATTATTAGTTGTAAAAGCAGCAAGTTTATATTAAAACATTATTTAAAAAAAAAATCCTAAATTAAAAACCTTAAAAATAAGATAGAGAAGAAAAAATAGTTATTTTTAAATTAAAAATGTTAAAATAATGTAAAGAAGAAAAAATAGTTATTTCCAAATTAAAAATATTATAGAAATTTTATGTTCTCAGAAAAAGTAAGTTTCTTATTAAAACATGATACAAACAGAAAGTAAGTTTTATATTTAAAAAGTTGTAAAATTTTTAAGATATATTTTTTTCATTCTTATAATTTTTAAGATGATAATGATTACAATGTTGAAAGATATTGTTAGCCACTAGAAAATAAGGGTTATTAGTGTGAAATTTAAAAGGGTTTTTTTTTGTTTGCAAAGGTTAATATGCACATATTTATTCTTGAATAAATCTAGATAAAGATATTGATTGACACATAAATTTCTTAGTATGTGGAAATTACTTGAAACTTACTTTTAATATACAATATCTTATTCTTTACATTGAACTTCAGTATTCAAGTTGTCACTAATAGATTTTATTTACTTGTTTTTCCAATCTAAAATACAAATAAATTTGATGCAATTTATCCCTTATTATTTTCAAATGATTTTAAATATACAAAACATTATTGTTAAATATAAATAAAGAAGAATGGCTAGGAAAAAATTTAATAAATTTTAATTATTATTTTGAATAAAATTATAATTTATCTCAATTTTTTCAAATTTAAAAATAAATTAATATTGCCACGATATATATTTTAAAAATTTTCCCTATTAAATTTTAGACAATCCTTTTGTTCTTTTAATCGAATCACATTTGAATTTGGTAACTATGCTATTTACTATAATATGTGTCATGCCATTCATAAATTATCGTTTTATCTGCATGACATTTATACTATGGTTAGATCATCATTATTGTTATAAAAATGAGTGTAAAAATTTCCTTATTAAATTTTAGATCATCCATTTGTTTTTTTAATCGAATCACATTTGAATTTGGTAACTATGCTGTTTACTATAATATGTGTCATGCCATTCATAAATTATCGATTTATCTGCATGACATTTATACTATGGTTAGATCATCATTATTGTTATAAAAATGAGTGTGACATTCACAGAGGGAGTCTGCATGTAATTGACGATTGGAACGTGGAGATATCTGGAATTTCCTTGACGTTTGGAAGTTGCAGATATCCGGAATTCCTTCAGAAACTGTGAATGAAGAAGTCGTTATCAATCCGGAATTCCTTCAGAAACTGTCAATGAAGAAGTCGTTATCAATTTGCAATCTGAGTCTTCAGAGAATCTTTTCTTCTCTTCATCCTGGAACCCTAGTTTGTCTGTATATATATATACCATTGAGATAATCTGTTTTCAATATCGTGAGATTATTTGTCTATGCCCTTTCAATGACCATGGCAGGACCTGGCATTATTTTACGGGTTGTGTTAATTATAGCTGCCCTCGCTTTATCGCTGGGCAGTTGGCCGACGGCGGAGGCCGCGACTGGTCTTTCATCAAGAAAGCAGAGCCTTGAAGCTTTACGAGTGGATCTCATACGCAGAGACTCCCCTCTCTCTCCGTTACTGGACGGGCGGAACCTTTCACCTGCCCAACGAGTAGCCCGAGCTATTGAGAGAAGCCACCAGAGGCTTCGAAAGTTGCAATCTTTCATTGCCCGAAATGCCCGGCGATCCAAGAATCATTACTACAGTCCGGTTAATGCCGGGGAAGGAGAATTTCTGATGCAGGTTGCGATAGGATCGCCCGTTCCGCTGAACTTGAATTTCATCGTAGACACGGGCAGCGACTTAACGTGGACGCAATGCGAACCTTGTAGCGCCGATTCCTGTGTACCCCAGGATTACGCCATGTACAATCCCTTGCAATCGTCTTCTTACAGGAAGGTTCCTTGCTCGAGCAAATTTTGCTCAGCTGTGAGCGGAAAATGCGCTGACCGCAAACACTGCAACTATTACTACAGTTATGGAGATCTTTCGTACACCTCTGGAAACTTATCTTACGAGACGTTCAGTCTACCGAGACTAGCCGGTTCGCGTCGATGGGCACACATTAACCACTTTGTTTTCGGCTGTGGTGACGGGCAGGGCGGCGATTTCTCCAACTCCACCGGTATTGTGGGTCTGGGAAGAGGACCTCTATCGTTCGTTTCCCAGATTGGATCCTCCATTAACCACACCTTCTCCTACTGTTTAGGATCCATATATAATTTTTCACAGACAACCCCTTTTTACTTTGGAAACGTTGGCCTCCCTTCCCCTGGCAATGGCGTTGGCGTCACCCCTCTGATTCGTAATCCTTATGGCCCAACCTTCTACTACCTTAACGTCACTGGAATCAGCGTGGCAGGCAAACCAGTGCCCATTCCCATGGGTGCTTTCGATATTCTACCTGATGGAAGTGGGGGTGTTATTATTGATTCTGGAACGACGTTTACGTATTTGGAGGACCCGGCGTACATACCTTTTCTCGCCGCCGTTAAATCGAGCATTCCAAGTAAGCCGGTTAATGTAACTGCAGGTGCAGGCTATGATCTCTGCTACAGATCTTCGCCTGATCTCCAACTTCCAGCTATTACGTTTCACTTTGCAGGAGATGCGGCATATGAGCTACCGGCAAATAATTCATTCCTAGACCTACAGCTAGAAAGGGATGATATAGTTTGCTTTGCATTCTCATCTGCAGGGGGGGCGGGTTCAGGGGCGATATTCGGAAATATTCAGCAGCAGAATTTCAACCTAGCTTACGATCTCCACCATAACAAGCTCTATTTTGCTCGGAAGAACTGTGCTTCAATGTAGATCAGGCTATATGATGTAGAACTGCTCTATATTTTTGTTTTGCGGTAAGAAGTTTCTATTATTTTCTGCAGTGTAGTATAGATAATCAGTGTATGTCGAGAACAATTATAGTTGTTCCGATGGTTTTGCCAATTAGATCCTTCCTATTCAATTAACTATTTATCTTTTCTAAATTAATAAAACTTAAAGATATTTTTCGAAAATGTAACGAAGCATGTGAATGTTAATAAAGCGTAAAGATGCTTTTAGAAAATGTAATGTAAAGCAGGTGAATGATAAAATATGTGGGTTATATAAGGTTTTATCATTAATTTAAGTTTTTGGTGTTTGGAATGGTAAGATTCAAGTTTTTGGAGTTTTGGTGTTTGCAATTTATTTGCCAGTAGTTTTAGTTGTGTTTAAGTTTCTGGAGTCATTACTTATGCCTTCATTTATATGTCTTTAGTGTAAGAGGATACAAGCAATATGAATTTTAGTGTTTGGAATTGATTTGCATGTAGTCCCACCGATTGGTTATCTTTGCTTTGGTTTTCATCCATATACCTCCATCCATAGGCCCTTAGTGTAGGAGGATAGAAGCAATATGAATTTTGATGTTTGGAATGGATTTGCAAGTAGTCTCACTTGGGTTATTTAGATGATTATCTATTGGTTATATTTGCTTTCGCATCCATAGTGTATGAGGATACAAGCAATATGAACTTTAGTGTTTGGAATCAATTTGCAAGCAGTCTCACCTATTGGTTATCTTTTCTTTGGTCTCCATCCATATGCCTCCATATGCCCTTAGTGTAGGAGGATAGAAGCAATATGAATTTTTGTGTTTGGAATCGATTTGCAAGTAGTCCCACTTGGGTTATCTCGATGATTATCTATTGGTTATATTTGCTTCAGGTCTTCATCCATAAGCCTTAGCATAGGCGGATACAAGCAATATGAATTTTGATGTTTGGAATAGATTTGCAAGTAGTCCCACTTGGGTTATCTCAATGATTATTTATTGGACACCTTAGTGTCAGAGGATACAAGCAATATGAATTTTGGTGTTTGGAATCGATTTGCTAGTAGTCCCACTTGGTTATCTGGATGATTATCTATTGGTTATATTTTCTTTGGTTAGTTATCTTGTAGTGTAAGAGGATACAAGCAATATGAATTTTGGTGTTTGGAATCGATTTGCAAGTAGTCCCACTTGGGTTATCTCGATGATTATCTATTGGTTATCTTTACTTTGGTTAGTTATCTTGATAGCGTAAGAGGATACAAGCAATATGAATTTTGATGTTTGAAATAGATTTGCAAGTAGTCCCACTTGGATTATCTATTGGTTATCTTTGTTTCGGTTAGTTATCTTGATTATTTAAGTGTTACATTATCCTGACTCTGGATGATTATCTGTTGGTTATATTTGTTGTAGTTATCTAACTATTTAAGTGTTACGTTATCTTGTAGTTATCTTGACTATTTAAGTGTTAAATTATCTTGACAATTATCTTTTCGATGATTATCTGTGGGTTATCTTTGCTTCACTTATCTTGACTATTTACTATTTAAGTGTTAAGTTATCTTGATTATTATTAGATCACATTTTTATGTTGGTGTTTGGAATCAATTTGCAAGTAGTCCCACCCTTTATGTTGGTGTTTGGAATCAATTTGCAAGTAGTCCCACCAGTTTCTTGGTTATCTTTTCTTTTGATAGTTATCTTGACTAATTATGTGTTACTTTATCACAACGATTCGTTATCTTAAATCACATGCTTTGTTGGTTATCTTTGCTTCTGTTAGTTATCTTGACTAATTAGGTTGTACTTTATCTTGATGATTAGTTATGTTAGGTCACATGCTTTTATGTTGTCATTTTTTTAAAAAATGGTTAGTTTTTTTTTCAAAAAAGTGATTTTACGGTAGAAATAGATTCAACACTATAAAAAAAAACTAATAGATACTAAAATTTTAAAAATCAACAACTATAATCTAGATTTCCAAAAAAAATTCACCAAAATTTAGAAACGATTCTATTATTTTCCTCATAAAACGAGTCCGCTGTAAACAAAGGTTTTTCAATCATAATGGAATGATAGGCCCCACATTCCATGCAGAGTGAATCGGAAATTCATTCCGGAATGAGAAAGAGTGTCAGGTAAAATATACTAATGCTTCCTGGACGAAGCTACATCTATTCTCACCCAGTTATGTCAGTGTATTCTCACCCAGTTATGCCAGTGAATAGGAAAAGTAGTTGTTATTCTTTCTCAAAATAGATTATCATGGCTACCGAACACCTTCAAATTTTTTATACGTCTGTTTGAAAGTGGGATCCATACTTGCCAGAAAAGAGGAGGAACGAATGCTTGCTTAAGATAAACAGATACTGCAGGTCAGTTTAGTAAATGTGAGTTTGTTTTCCGATGTTCAAATATAGGTTCATGAATTTTTTAAATGACGATTTTGAGTTGAACTTACAGTTTCAAAAATATAGTTTTGCACTTGGACTCTCAGCGATGGAAATCACCATCTTCAATGATGTATTATTTGCATTTGCACGTGGGCATGGAAAGCATCGATTTTAATATATGTTTTTACTGCTGTTAATCTGAGGTGTTATTGTTGACTCGAGCTATTGGCGCCAGCAAGCTTAAAAATGGCTTCGTTGCAGAACTAAATAAGTCTCTCACAAAATAACGCCAAAAATTTTAAAGATGAAAATATTCTACCCAATAAAAAACAAATGAAATTTTATTGTTGATGCATTAGATTCGTTGCTTGATCAAAACATTGTAAACATTCACCATTTTATTATAAAACATAGGGAGTTGAGTTGTGGGTTGCTGCTTCAGACCTTTTGCAATATTTTGAGTTAGGGAGTTGAGTTGTGGATTCCTCTCCAAGAATTGCACTGAACACAACCAATCCGCTCCAGGTAAATCAAATACAAACACAATGCAACGCAGCAGAGCAAAGCCTATAGCTCACATAATTTAATGCAAGTGCTATGTAATTCAGCGATTTTGTGAGCAATGTAATGAGCCACTTTGTAATATGATAGAATTAATATCCACAACAATTTCTGCATATACAATAATAAGATGAACTAATTTGTTATTTTGTTATTAGTCCAGAGTATAAATTGTATGACGAACCAATAAACACAAAACATGAAGAATTAATAGCTCCTAACAATCTCTATATTATAGATAAACTACATATACAATAACAAGATGAGCTGATTCGTTGTTCGTGTAAAGCATAAATTTTCTCCTGAAAAATTCCCCAAAATATTTTTACCAAATTGGACCCTCCCGAAAAAGAGTATGTTTCAAATTATTTATGCGATCTGATGCCAAGAGATATAAAAGACGAGGTTCGTTTGAAACAGTAGCAATTTTTGGAATCATATTCGTGTCCACAAACCCAAATCGAAGAGATTTCATAGCCAAAGCAGCTTTTGATTTAATATATAAAAACAAAATATAAAATCTCAATAATATGTAAATAATTAAGTTAGTAAATTGTAAATCTTAATAATTATGATATGTATATTTAACTAGCAATTGCACTAGATGTTGCAAAGGAAACACTTTAAGGGGATAGCATATGGATGAGGAACATAAATTAAAAAAATTGTGATATATCATGTGATGTAACTATAACCTATTTTGAGTGAAAAAGAAACCTTAATGTTAAATGTAATACAATCAACTAGTCTACTAGAAACAAAGGCATGTGCAACTACCTTCTCAAGTGCGCAATCCAAACTCAATACCATCTAACCTTAAACATTTGAATCATCTTGAAGCATGTCAGGCTCAACAACATCTAATTGAATGAGGAAATTGTGGAATTTGTGATGCATTGAACTGAAACTTAACCAAATTAAATGTTGTGTTGGTGACCAATGCAAGAACATGTGTTGGAGAAAGCTACTTGCCCAGTAAGAGAGTCAATGATGGGTCCAGCTCTTAATACCTTCGGGTTAATGATAAACTGTTGATTGGATTTTATTAACGCGGTGATTGGTTGACTTTAATGATATTGTATTGTTGTTTTATTGTGACAAGGACATGTGTCATGCCCTTGGGCCTCGTTCCTTCCCACTCTTACTATCCTCTGAAACCCCAAACTGTTCATTCCATTTGTTGTGTCGTTGTGTTGCTTGTGAGGTCTGCGGTTTCACAAAATGAGGGTTTGCTCCGTCTCTTTGTTGAGTTTTCTTTTCCACTGTGCCTAGCTTGCAACTTGATGAGGGTTTCCACCTACAGATGATGTCTATGCTCCCTATTCCGTGCTTGGTTTTGAGACCCGGGTTTGGAGCCCTTGGTATCGGTCTCTGTTGTCAATTTCGCTCGGCTCTAGTTGTGTTTTCAATTGCAACTTTGGTTTACATGACTGTCCCCCATGCACTTGCTTCACAGTTTGACTGTTTGTCTGGTTTTGTTTTAACACAGGTTGTGGTTGTGGAGTGGCTCGGCTTTCGCTCTCACTCAGCGGTCATCCAAAAGGTATGTCCTCCCTCCATGTTGGTCTTATCTGCTTCGTTTTTTCTCCATCACTGACAATCTTTGCTCCTTGTGGGCAGCGAGCAACTCTGTGACTGCAACCTTAGTTCCGTGGCTTCTCTTCTGGCTTGCACGGGCTCGACTCTCCCTCAGTGAGTTTCTCATAACCCTTTCCTCTGTTTCTGGTTGTGTTTTGTAACTGTAGCTGTGGTTTTGTTCTTCGTTGCTAATGGCCTGCCTGTTGGCCAATGTAGGTGAGCAACGGGCTTGTTCGTCGTCCTCTCGCCTTATCGCCTACGCCTAAACTAGGTAGGGTCACTCCTTGGTATTTTCCTGTTGACTGGTTAAGGGTTTTGCTGTAGGGTTTTATGGGTCTTTAGTTGAGGTTGGCTACGGCCTTGTTGTGCCCTGGCCTCATTATGCATGTGGCTTTCCTGTGTGTTTTTGTTTATGGCTCTGCTATTGTAACCATGGTTGTATTAATGCGGTCCTATAATGACCTCGCGGTGGTTTGTAGTTTTGTCAACTCTGTTTTATGTATTGGTCTCTGAACAATGAACTGTGGATGCTTGCTTTGACAAATATATTTGTATTTATACAGCAGTTTCAATTGTTACAAATTTGCAAAGGAAAAAATGGTTACGTGTTTGTTTCTGTACCTGTAGCTTGTTTTCTTGGGTAATAGCTTTCTCGTTCCCTTCGTAAGCTCACTCTGTTTGTGTTGCTGGCTTGTCTGGGTGCTCTCCTCACTTTGGTGCTTACTATTCACTTATTTGTCTTCATTATGCTTATATAAAAGAAAATAAATTAATTGTACTATGTAGGAAAGATGCTAAAGCTGTAACATGAATGGATTCAGATGTTTGTCTTTAGAAATGTTTTTGTGCCTTTTCTTCATTCAATTCTATGATGGTCAAAAGATTACAACAGTTGTTTCCTTTCTTTGTTTTGTAGAGAGCACTAGACAGTTAGCAAACTGCCAGTAGTTACATTATGTGGTTATATTAATTGGTTTATGAATAACTGTCTTTTCTTGTTTTGTAAACTAAAAGAAAATTTTAAATAAAACTAAAAAGAAAAAGAAAACACGTAAGCAAAACACTAACACTGGCTGGGACAGCCATTCCTAGAAATGTAAATGAAAATGAAAAACTAACGAAACTCAAACTATTAGAGGAGACAAACTCCCAGTCATGACCTCCCTGAGCTGGATGCTCCTGCATCAGGCTCTCGGGGTAGGTGAAAATTCATGGTTTCGGTCCATGAGCTCCTTGATATAATAACTTACTTGTTGTATCTGGCATGCATCAAGCCACGAACTGTCCTCAATATGGCGATTCTTCCACTTGATGAGGTACTGTAGGTACTCCTTCCCCCGAGTCTGCCTGGACACCTGTGTATCGAGGATTCCTTCGATTTCAAGTGGCTAAGCTGAAGGCATTTGTCTCATCCATGAACTACTCCTTTCCTAGGTGTCCCGCTTTGGCTGTGTCGAACTGTTCTCTTCCGGACTGGTAGTGTATAGGAATAAATCTGCCACATTAAAGATGGGTGATATTCCTATACCTGGAGGCAATTGCAGCTCATAGGCATTTGCAGAAAACTTATGCAGAATTTTACAAGGTCCAATTTTTTTGAATTTCATCTTGATGTATTCGCCCTTAGGGAATCTTTCTTTGTGCAGATGCACTAGAACCTGATCCCCTACATTAAATTGTACCTCCCGTCGTTTCAAATCTGCTTTTTGTTTGTACCTCTGACTGTTGTCCTGTAATTTTGTCTTCACCTGCTCATGTAGGTTGTTAATTGCTCTTGCAAAGTCTTCTCCATCAGCACTTCTTCTCTCTAACTGTCCCAAATCTCGCAGCTCATGCACTCCTCAGGGATGCATTCCATACAAGATCTGAAAAGGACTACTTCCTGTGCTTCGATTCGGTGAATCGTTGTAAGCAAATTCTGCTTGAGCAAGTACACGATCCCACATTCGTGAATTTTCTCCAACTAGACTCCGCAGTAGGTTTCCTAAGCTTCTATTCACTACCTTCGTCTGCCCATCAGTCTGTGGGTGATAAGCGGAGCTGAAATTTAACTTCGTGTCCAGCTTTTTCCACAAGGTGCACCAAAAATGCCCTGTGAATTTCACATCCCTATCGGAAATAATGGACTTGGGTAAGCCGTGCAGTCTGACGACTTCAGTGAAAAACAAGTGTGCTACATGGGTAGCATCACTGGTTTTTCTGCAAGGAATAAAGTGTGCCATCTTTGAAAATTGGTCCACCACCACCATGATGGAATCAAAACCTCGTTGTGTTTTGGGCAGACCCAGGACAAAGTCCATACTGACTGAATCCCACGATCTATTTGGAATAGGCAAGGGTGTATACAACCTCGTGTTCTAACTATGCCCTTTCTCTAACTGACATATCTTACACCTGGTCACATACCACTACATGTCTCTTCGCATCTTCGGCCAGTAATAGAAATGACTGAGTTGATCCCAGGTCTTATCAATGCCGAAATGTCCAGCTAGACCTCCACTATGTTTTTCCCAGATGATGTTCTCCCTCATCAAACATTCTGGGACACATAGCTGTCCTCCCTTGAATAGCAGCTCCTCCTGCAAGTTATAGTCCAACCATTGACTATTGTTCCTCAACAATGGATTCTGGCAGGCTTCATAAGCCTTCTTGAAATCTGCATCTATTTGATATAAGTCCTTCAGGTGTTCAAATTCCAACACTTGTATCGTGCTCTCCTGCAAGAGTAGAACTCTTCTGCTTAGTGCATTTGCTACCTTGTTCGCTTAACCACTAATATGCTTCAATACGAATGTAAAACTCTGCAAGTACTCCACCCATTTTGCATGTTTTTGATTCAGCTTATGTTGTTGCATAACATACTGTAATGCAGAATTATCAGAAAACAAGACAAACTCATTACCCAATAGATAATGCCTCCAATGCTTCAAGGCTTGGATGACGGCATAAAACTCCTTGTCATAGGACGTATACTTTTGTCTGCTTTCATTTAATTTTTCACTGAGATAGGCTACTGGTTTGTCTTCCTGGCTGAGTATGGCTCCAATGGTTGTACCACTGACATCACAATGAACTTGAAAAAGCTTGTTGAAATCAGGCAACCTCAAAATTGGCCTCTCAGTGATCTTTTTCTTTAATATCTGGAAGCTCTTCTCTGCAGCTTCAGTCCACTGAAAAGGTTGACTTGCCTTCTTAATTGTATCCAACATAGGTGCGCAGATTCCACTAAAATTCTTTATAAACTTGCGATAGAAACTTGCCAACCCATGAAAACTTCAAACTTCGAACAGACTCTTAGGGGATGGCCAGCTAAGTATAGTTGCAACTTTTTCTAGGTCCATTTTCAGCTCATTTTCTACAATCACGAAACCCAAATAGACTAACTCCTTCTGAAAGAAGGTACATTTTTTTAGATTTATCAACAACTTGTTTTGCTGCAACTTCTCTAAAACATATCAAACATGTCAAAAATGTTCCTCCTTGGTCTTGCTGAAAATCAGTATATCGTCAAGATACACAATCACAAATTTCCCAATGAACTCCTTCAACATCTCGTTCATCAAGTGCATGAAATTACTAGGGGTGTTACTCAACCCAAATGGCATCACCAGCCATTCATACAGCCCTTCATTAGTTTTGAAAGTTGTTTTCCATTTGTCCCCTTCTCTGATTCTAATCTGGTGGTATCCACTCTTCAGATCTATCTTCAAAAAATACGCTGCCACACTCAAGCAGTCCATCATGTCATCCATTTGTGGCAATGGAAATCTATATCTGATAGTAATTTTGTTTACTGCTCGTCAATCTGTACACATCCACCACTCGCCTCCTTTCTTGGGAGCTAGAACTGTCAGAACTGCACAGGGACTTAAACTTTCCTGTATCAAGCCTTTGTCCAACAATTCCTGTACCTACTTCCTGATCTCTTCGTTGTCCTTGGGACTCATCTGGTAAGCAGCTTTATTCGGTAAACTAGCTCCAGGGATGAAATCTATGTGATGACTGATACTCCGCTTTGGTGGTAATTTATCTGGTAAATCATCCACCACAATGTCGCTGAATTCCTGCAACATTTCCTGGATTTCTTCAGGTAAATCAGAAATTTCAATGTGCAACAGCACTACTCTCGGTCTCCTTACAATAGCATACTTTACCTCGTCATCTTCAATCTATTTCAAAATTTCTTTTCCACCCACCAGCAATACTTTTGTCCCACTAATTTCTGTTGTTTCTTCTTCCTTGATGGGTATTAGCGTATGCTTAATCCCATCCTTGACAAACTTGTAACAGTTTGTTTTCCCATCATGAACAACATTTCAGTCATACTGCCATGGTCTACCTAGCAGAATATGACACACGTCCATGGGCATGATGTCACAAATCACTTTGTCCCTATACTTGCCAATATGGAACTCCACCTCACATTGCTCATCAACTAGCAGTTGGTGACCCTTCTGTAACCACGACACCTTATAGGGAGTAGGGTTCTTCAATCTTTTTAAACCCAATTTCTCCACCATCTCTGTTGCAACCACATTATCAGTGCTTCCACTATCTATAATCAGTTTGTAGCATTTGCCATGTGACTTGCACACAGTCCGGAATAATGCCTTTCTTTGGGTTTGTTCAGTTGTTTCTTTGCCGGTTTTAGCAGTACCTTGTTCAAGACTATCCTATCTCCAGTACATTCTCTACCTCCTGAGGTGGTGTCTCTGCTTCCTCTGTCTGAGCAACATATGCTCCTCTTTGACCAGCCTGTTCTCCTTCAGGACACTCAAAGGACATGTGCCCCCACTTGTGGCACTTGTAACACTGGTAGGCAGCTCCTCTGCCTCTGCCATTTCCCCTACCTCTCTGATATGGCCTTCCTCCCCTAGTGCTACCTTCCTTTTATGTTGTCCCTGAGGTCTTTGAACTGCTGCCCTCTTCACCATTGTTGGCAGTTCTTCCTCTGCCAAAGGATTGTCCTTTCCCTCTGCCAGTTCCTCGTCCTCTCCTGGAATTTTGCTTTCTTGCGATATTTTCTTCTGCCTTTAAGGCACTCTGGTATGCTTCCTCTATGGTTTTTGGAGAAAGAATACCTATCTTGTCCAATATATCCAGCCTTAGGCCATTCACAAACCTTGTTGTCTTTTCTGGGTAGGGGTGATTTTAGGGGCGAATGTTCGCCCTTTGGTGAAATTAAGGGGTTTTAAATTTTTAGTGGGCGAATATTTTGTATCATAGTACATTTTTACAAATCACCTCAAATAGCACACCTTATTTTAAGGGAGAGGGTAAAAAAGGTAAATTTAGCCCTTGAAACTAGGAGTTACAACCTTCCATTCACCCATTTTCAAGAATAGGTTTTATTTAAGTGAATCCATTCGCCCATTTTCAAGAATAGGTTTTATTTAAGTGAATCCTATGGGCCAAAGGCCCAAATACCATATTTATAAAAGAGGTATGGTAAATTAATAAAAATATAAATAAATGAGAGGTATGGTAAATAAATAAAGCATTTTTTATATTTACTCCATAAGTCACCTTATATACATGCAAGGGTGTAAACAAATAAAAATATAAGTAAAGTGGAGGTATGGTAAATAAATAAAACGTCTTTGCTATGGTAAATAAATAAAATATAAATAAACTAGACACATCATAAATAAATAAAACCTCTTTTTATATTTAGTCCATAACCCTCGTTCTATTTATGAAGGCTCAAGAAAGAGGTTTTATTTAAGTGAATCCTATGGGCCAAATACCATATTTGTAAAAGAGATATGGTAAATTAATAAAAATATAAATAAGATAGAGGTATGGTAAACAAATAAAACATTTTTTTATATTTACTCCATAAGTCACCTTGTATTTATGAACGGTATGGTAAATTAATAAAAATATAAATAAATGAGAGGTATGGTAAACAAATAAAACATTTTTTATATTTACTCCATAAGTCACATTATATTTGTATTTATGAACGGTATGGTAAATTAATAAAAATATAAATAAATGAGAGGTATAGTAAACAAATAAAAAAAAAAATTATATTTACTCCATAAGTCACATTATATTTATACTATGGGACAAATACCATGGACTAGATTGTTATTAATACCATGCAAAAAAACATTATTAACCCTAATATTAGTATTAATAAAAATAAAAATGGCACATGGTATTCACCAAAATGGCACATGGTATTGACCCCATGGTATTCACATGGAATGTAGCCTATTTAATTGGGGGAATTAAACCAGCATAGATCCATCTTTACTCTGCATCTACTAACCCCCGAGAGGTATCAAATATTGTGATATGCAAACTAGCATAGAGTGAAAAATATTTGATCCGATCAAGAGTAAAAATGGATGTTGTAATTTAATGTATGTTAAACATTTTAGCTTGGTTAAAATAAAAATAAAATAAAAATCAACTATTAATTTTATTAATTTTTATAAATTACTAATAGTAATTTTTAAGCTCTAGGTTTATGATAACCCATGGTATTGACCCATGGTATTCATGTGAGCATAGACTATTTAAAGGGGAAATTCTATCTTAGATCCATCTTAATTCTGGGTCTACCAAGTGCTCAGAGGGATAAATAGATTTCATCCCCCTAAGAGTGGTAGATGTGGAGTTAAGATGGATATAGGTTGGTTTTTATGATAATGAAGATATTAAATATACTTAAGAAATTATATTGTAAAAACATCTTAACATGAATGGTTAAAGCATAGACATTGGACAAGTATATTTGTATACTTCTGTTTTAAACTGAAACAAATCCAGGGCTAAAAGGAATGGATTGATTGCACTATTCATCCTTCTATAACTTTCCAACATATGCTCGAGTAAATAGATTGTAATTTGGGTAATTTTTCTAATTGAAAACGGGAATATACTTGTGTATTGGCAGGGTGGTTACGAGGTCCCTAGAAGTGGAGTAAACAGATTGTAATTTGGGTAATTTTTCTAATTGCAAACAGGAACATACTTGTGTATTGGCAAGGTGGTTACGAGGTCCCTAGAAGTGATGAAGTTGAATTTTTCTTGGTTTTATATATAGTATTAGGCTTTTTGAATTTGAATTTTTCTTGGTTTTATATATAGTATTAGGTTTTTTGAATTTGAAATTTTCTTGGTTTTATATATAGTATTAGGTTTTTTCTCATGCTTTCTATGAATGGCACAGGTGAATTTTTTCCTACACCCACTAGGTTATCGATATGTAATTTCGGTAATTTTGATTTCAAAAGATATTTTAAAGAAATGCAATGATTTCATTTGTATATTCAATAAACACAAGATTTTATAATTGAGTAAAATATTCGCCATGCCTGGTGAGAGATTTGCCAAAAAATTATATATACATATCATATTATTGATAAAATCGCCTTCCATTTTTCCTATATACCATGGAGATTCGCCCATTTATTATCCATGTAAATTTAGGGGGGGTTCTTAAAATTTTCCCTGTTTCTGGGGTGTCTTCAGTATAACCAGCTCTCCAATTCACCCGATAGAATTCTTCAGTATCTTCTTTCACCGTCATTCCTCTCTGCTTCAAATTCTGCACCTGTTGATACAGAGCAATCTGGTAATCCTTGGGCAAAATCTTACCCTTCATCTTGGTGACCATTCTGGTCCACTTCTTAATGGGTAACTTATTCAATCTTCTCCTCTATGCTTGGACACTGTCCCACCACAAGGCCGCGTGTCCTTTCAACTTGGTGGTAGCAAACTTAACTCTCCTATCTTTGATGACCTCCTCACATTCAAAATATTTGTCTAACTCACTAATCCAGTCCAACAACACTTTTGTGGACAAGCTACCATCATAGTTCGAAATTTTAGGCTTTGGCTTACTGCTAGCTAACAAAACTGACCTTAACAATTTGATCTCAGCTCCTTCTTCATCTGATCCATTTGTCATAACTACAACTTCTTCTTCACTGTCATCCCCTACTTTCGGATCCCTTCTCCTTCTTGCTTCTACTGTCGCCAAACGGGCATTCAGGATCCTAATCTCTTCCCTCAATCCTTCATCTACCACTCTTCAAATAGCTCTGCCACGACCTCTTCTTCTAGCTTCCATTTTATAAAAAAAACAGTTAACTGTACCTACTCTGATACCAAAATTTGATGGGTCCAACCCTTAATACCTTCGAGTTAAACTATTGATTGGATTTTATTAACGCGGTGGTTGGTGGACTTTAATGATATTGTATTGTTGTTTTATTGTGACGAGGACATATGTCCTGGCCTTGGGCCTCGTTCCTTCCTGCTCTTACTATCCTCTAAAACCTCGAATTGTTCATTCCATTTGTTGTGTCGCTGTGTTGCTTGTGAGGTCTGCGGTTTCACGAAATGAGGATTTGCTCTGTCTCTTTGCTAGGGTTTCGTTTCCATTGTGCCTGGCTTGCAACTTGGTGAGGGTTTCCACCTGCAAATGATGTCTATGCTCCCTGTTCCGTGCTTGGTTTCGAGACCCGGGTTTTGAACCGTTGGTATCGGTCTCTATTGTCAATTTCGCTCGGCTCTAGTTGTGTTTTCAGTTGCAGCTTTGGTTTACATGACTATCCCCCATGCGCTTGCTTCACAGTTTGACTGTTTGTCTGGTTTTGTTTTAACACAGGTTGCGGTTGTGGAGTGGCTCGACTTTCGCTCTCACTCAGCGGTCGTCCAAAAGGTATGTCCTCCCTCCGTGCTAGTCTTATCTGCTTCATTTTTTCTCCGTCACTGACAATCTTTGCTCCTTGTGGGCAGCGAGCAACTCTGTGACTGCAACCTTAGTTCCGTGGCTTCTCTTCTGGCTTGCACGGGCTTGACTCTCCCTTGATGAGTTTCTCATAACCCTTTCCTTTGTTTCTGGTTGTGTTTTGTAACTGTAGTTGTGGTTTTGTTCTTCGTTGCTAATGGCCTGCCTGTTGGCCAATGTAGGTGAGCGACGGGCTTGTTTGTCATCCTCTCACCTTATCGCCTACGCCTGAACCGGGTAGGGTCGCTCCTTGGTATTTTCCTGTTGACTGGTTAAGGGTTTTGCTGTATGGTTTTATGGGTCTTTAGTTGAGGTTGGCTACGGCCTTGCTGTGCCCTGGCCTCACTGTGCCTGTGGCTTTCCTATATGTTTTTGTTTATGGCTCTGCTATTGTAACCATGGTTGTATTAATGCGGTCCTGTAATGACCTCATGGTGGTTTGTAGTTTTGTCAACTCTATTTTATGTATTGGTCTCTGAACAGTGAACTGTGGATGCTTGCTTTGACAAATATATTTATATTTATACAGCAGTTTCGATTGTTACAAATTTGCAAAGGAAAAAAAGGTTACGTGTTCATTTTTGTACCTGTAGCTTGTTTTCTTGGGTAATAGCTTTCTCGTTCCCTTCGTAAGCTCGCTCTGTTTGTGTTGTTCGCTTGTCTGGGTGCTCTCCTCTCTTTGGTGATTACTGTTCACTTATCTGTCTTCATTATTCTTATAGAAAAGAAAATAAATTAATTGTACTCTATAGGAAAGATGCTAAAGCTGTAACATGAATGGATTCAGATGTTTGTCTTCAGAAATGTTTATGTGCCTTCTCTTCATTCAATTCTATGATGGTCAAAAGATTGCAACAGTCGTTTCCTTTCTTTGTTTTGTAGATAACACTGGACAATTAGCAAACTGCCAGCAGTTACATTATGTGGTTACATTAAGTGGTTTCGGAATAACTGTCTTTTCTTGTTTTGTAAACTAAAAGAAAATTTTAAATAAAACTAACAAGAAAAAGAAAACACGTAAGCAAAACACTAACACTAGCTGGGACAACCATTCCTAGAAATGTAAATGAAAATGAAAAACTAACGAAACTCAAACTGTTAGAAGAGACAAACTCCCAGCCATGACCTCCCTGAGCTGGATGCTCCTGCATCAGTCAAAATACAATAGTAAAGATTGCCAAATTCATTGTTATTATATCATTTAAAAGGTTTCCAACTCAATATCATGGAATTTAAAAATTATAATTGCCAAGTTCAAAGCAACAATATTAAGTTTTTCAACACCACTAACAATAGATCATTAAAAGATTTCCACCTTATTATAATGGAATTTAAAAAATATAATTTGTCAGTAATGCATAGACAAAATGACATGAACATTAAGATCCTGAAGATGAGTCACATACTTAGTGAAATGTATGTCCATAATAAAAGTTCATGACAGGCAAATGAATTCTATCTCTATTGATGTTTTAGAATAACTAAGTACATTTTGTCTAAAAATGCAAATGAAACAACAACCCACTATTGGGTGAGACGACCCGACGACCCATAAATATGTCTGTACATATATGCTAAAAAATAAATGTTATTATATAATCTTAAAGTTGTAATAAGTTAAGGTCATTAATTTTCTATATATAAATGATATTTAAATAAAACAAACTCTTATAAGCATAATTTTTATAAAAAATTGATATACAACTCATTAACTATATTTAATGTAAAAATGAAATACATTTATATTTATAATTGAAAGATAAATTCATCCCATAACATATTTATTTTGAAGATCAATAAATTGATAATATTAATTAAATTGGATATATCATATATATCCCCCTAATTGGAGTGTCAATGCTGATGAGATGAGGATGTTGGGAGTTGTGTCCACCACGTCACAATTGTAATGTGCATTAAAACCATGGAGGGGTTTGGAAGGAGCCCATTCGAAGTTGTATGTTGGTTTACAATTAGTAGCATTTTTATACGGGTGTGAAAATGGAAGATTTCAATATTGTAGGAGCATGTTGGAGTGGAGATGAGGGTTGGACATTGACCTCCATTTGTTGGCTAATTGTCGGTTCTGAGGAAGGGGTGAGCTTGGTACTCTGGAGTGGGGGTATGTCACAGCAAAGCTTTAATGGCATTTGATATTGTTGTCAATTGTGAGGCTTTAGGTTCTATGTTGGACTCATGAGGGTGCTAATTATTTTCTGTTGTGTAAATTTTTAGTTCCCTATCTTGGGTTATTTTCTTTGTGGGTCTTTCAATACCTGAGGAGTAGGTCTTTATTGTTGGGGTTAGTTCATGAGTTTGTTAAAGTTCAGTTCTTGGTAGAGGTTAGAGGTCGACGATCCATTCTTGTTCTTCGAAGTATTTGTTTTGAGGGTTCAAGTCTTTGGGGTTCCCTGAGATATGAAGTGTTCATTGTTTTTAGGATCCGAGAGTTTTTCCCGATGAAGTTCATCAGAATTGTGTCGGGTTACCTTGTCGTTGGTTTCCCTTCTTTGTTTGTGTATTGTATTTGAGGTCTTGTGTTATATCTAGGCATATTATGGTGTTCCATGGTACTGGGTTGTTGGGGCATCTGCTGAGGGTGGTGAATCTCCAATTGTCCCTCCTGTCAATTCAGTGGAATTTGAACCATTCGTTTGGAGATTTGGTGATGACTTAGTGGGATTATGGTTAGGCTATCAAGTTGGTGTGTCTAGTTCCTTTTCTTATTATTTTGTAGGTCGTGGTATTTATAATGGATACCCAAAGTGCTCCCTCTCTATTGCACATATGTATCCTAGCATTGCATATGGGGAGGAGGTGGCAGTGCATCTTTGGGCTAGTGGACCACCTACTTCAATGATGTTTCACCAGGGTGCTAGAGAATTAAGTTGGGATTCAACGACAATCCCATTTAGATTCATAGCTCCTTGAGAATGTTTCAAAGTGAGTTCCAAAGGTTTTTCCTGGATAATCTATACTCCCATGTGGCTCACATAAATGGTTACATAGTCAGTGAATCTAATAGTGGAGATCTTACGGACCCTCGAGGTTCAAGTACTCATGTGTTGGCCACAATTTCCTCCTCAGAGAATGATTAAAATTACAACGGGCTGGCAATGTTGGTGGGTGTTCATGTTTAACAACCATATCCATACTATGGAAAGCACATTAAATATGTGTAAATATTTTTAATCATTTTTTGGGTAATCATTAAACAATAATTTTAATTGTTTGTAAAAAATTGTTTGGATAAAATTTTATGTTGTTTAACAACTTTTAAACCAACAAAATTATAAATTAAATGATTGGTAAATATCCATAGGTTATCCATAGGTATCAATTCATAATAAACATCAAAACATGTATGCATCTCTCATTACTAAAATAAAAATAAAATAAAGAAAAAAAATCATAAAAAACTAAGTAAATTATTTTTTTATTATTTCATTATTCTAAATTGTTATTATCATTATTATTAATTATAAAAAAAAGTAATATATAAATTAAATATATGTACATTTAAAAAAATGGAACAAGATTCTTAACCAAGGAGATTTACCCCCACTTTATAATGGATATTATTAACTTGTAAATAGGCTTTGTTACAATACCATGGTTTATCAATACAACATGCCCAATAAACCATAATTCACTTCATGTCACATCTTTTTTAATTAATCAATTTAATTAAAAGGGAAAAAAAGACATAACTACTTTGGAGATAAATCTCAAGTTTTGATTTCTCCATACCTCTAAAAATATTTCATGGAAGTTAAATCCCTACCATGCACATAATAATTGTTGATAGATAAATTAAAATTTTGGAAGCCCTGTTCTAAAATAGACATTCCTATTGACATAAATATGAAAAGTTTAACTTTATGTTTTTTAAAGTAAAACTCTTCCAGATAAATCACCTCGCTGTTTTAGGATCCTAAAACAATGATGTGATTTATCCAGAAGAGTTTTTCTTTAATCATGAATCACAAAAGCCTTCATTCTAAGATTTATGTTTTTTTATTTTTTATTAGGCTAATGATTTGAATCAGTGACCATTTCATAGAGAGTGCCTTGTTAATATGTCCATTGACCATCAACCCAAAGCCTTATGGAATAAACAACCTTATATATTTCTATTACAACAAGAACTTTAAAAACACTCAATAATTTTAATCAATAAAAAGAACTACAATCTTTAAACACTAAATAATTTATATCAAGAAAATTTGTGCATCGCTTCTTAGTAGTCGATATTTTCGATAAATATAATGTATCGCAATTCTTTTAGCGCTCGATAATTTCCATCAAGAAAATCCACTGAAATTCTTTTAGCACTCAATAATTTCTATCACGAAAATGCACTGGGATATTTCTAAACGCTCAAAATCTTTGTCAACAAAATCACTGCAATCATACCAGCATTCAATACTTTCAATCAAGAAGGCACCGAAAATATTTAATAACTTCTATGAAGAAAATGCGATTCAAAAGTGCTCATCAAAATTTGCAAAAACAAATGAGGAAATGACAAACCTCGTGCTACCTGAGCGAAGAGGATCCGGGAAACCATGGCTTGCAACACAATTCTCAAATTGGAAAAATTAGCATGCTGCAAAAGATCATCATGGAAGCCCTCGAATAAGAATATAATATCTCATACTGCTTGTTAGAAAGCACCCTTTTTTTCTAATAGAGAGGGACACATTCGTGGTGGAATTTCTTCTGTAGATATGAGAGAGTAGATGATTCTGACCCTTCTACCAACACCCTCCTTTTCTAATAGCGAGGGACACATTCGTGGTGGAATTTCTTCTGTAGATATGAGAGAGTAGATGATTCTGACCCTTCTACCAGCACCCTCTTTTTCTAATAGAGAGGGACACATTCGTGGTGGAATTTCTTCTCTAGATATGAGAGAGTAGATGATTTTGACCCTTCTTGAATAACGCATGCGCAAACTCGCAGACCCCTCGAACTACCTTTGGAAATCCCTACATCATTTATTTTAAATTTTTACCCCTACATGATTTACTTTAAATTAATTGAAGTTTCTGTGATTTGAATTGCGTTGAGCTTTTCTTTCAAATCTCGTATAAATTTAGAATCGTCAAATCTAGTTCATATTTATTATAGATGAATGAGCACCTGAGTGCATGGCTCGCGCGGTGGGGGTTGTCGGCTTCCTCGCACCCCGCCCGCGATCGAATCTCGTCAATTGTGGCGCTGCGCGATAGAGCAGCTGTATCTTGGAGAAATAAATGTGATTATAAATGTGATTGATGTGACCGTTGTAAATATTGTACATATTGGGCCTAATATAATGCTTCTTCTGGAGACTAAATGATGAAAATCTATAACTACATTTAATTCATCATATGTTCATTATTCATTCAATTTTCATAAAGGTAAACTACACTTATTATGTGAAACTTTAATACTAAAAATATCAATGTGATGGATCGAGTAGAAAAAGCTCAATCACCAACCCTATCAACCACATTAACACACCCAAATTTTGATTTTGCTTTCACTAATGATAAGTTACATTAAATTGAAAGAACACTAAAATAAGTATTTATCTGTCAAACAAAACTAGAGAAATTGGTGTGGTTGAAATAACGTGGCAGTATAGATGTGGAGAACTCTTTGGGGCGCCATACCACGAAAGTTTTGTTGTGGTTTCCCCATGAAACAATGTGGTCTGTGGAGGGATCATCCACGAAACGATACGTCTTCACCAGAAATGGGGCGGCCACGAGCCTCCCCGCATCCCTATCACAACTCTCTTCCATTAGGATTCTAGCGGCGTTGGCAGCTTCGTGCTAACAATATTCATAGTGTGACAGTGAGCGAGCGAGTAATATTCTTTGTCCATGGTAGCTTCTATTTGAGACGAGAAGTGGGAAAGGTCCAAAAAGGCCATGTGGTACAAAGCACGTGACAGTTGCAGACAATTTTTTCATAATTCTGAAGTGTTGACACTCATTCTTAGACTCCAGCATTCTCGAAAGAATTAAGTTATCAGGTACTGTTTTTCAAACAAGCACGGACTATTGTTCTTCCTTTGTGATTTCGATTTCGAATAGTTGCATTCAAGTGTGATGCTTCAAGTTTTCTGATTTCTAGCAATTGCATTGAAGTTGGATGGTTGCAGACTTCTAATGTTTGAAATGTAACCAATAAACCATAGCCATTTTGCATGTTCGTATGCCTTGAAACGTAGGGATGAAGGTATTTCTTGGAAATATGTTGTCAATTGAGTCAACCCTCATGAAGTTTTCTGATTTCTAGCAATTGCATTGAAGTTGGATGGTTTCAGACTTCTAATTTTTGAAATGTAACCAATAAAACGTAGCTATTTTGCATGTTCGTATACCTTGAAACGTAGGGATGAAGTTATTTCTCGGAAATATGTTGTCAATTGAGTCAACCCTCATGAAGTTTGTTTATACAAAACAACAGTCCATAGAATATACTTTCCCATCCAACCTTATGGAGTTTGTTCACTTTGGGTGTCTTGTGAATGGATGAATATTGGAGCGTTAACCATAAAAATTTAGCTCTACATTGTTATTTATAATTTTAATATGTCAATAAGTTTTGTTACAATACCATGAGTTAATATTATTACTTACTAATAAGAGAGGTTCAAAAAACTATAATTCATAACTCTTATTTATATTACACATATTTTTATTAAAAATTTAATATACAAAGTTAAAATATAAAATCCCAACAATATGTCAATAACTAAGTTAGTAAATAGTAAATCTTAATTATTATGATATGTACATTTAAATATGATCATCATTTAGTATTAGATTATTATGAATCGGAATTATCATTTGACATTTTTGCAATCATCAATGTAAAATTATAAATCTAAGATTAAATTACTAAATTGAATCCACCATTTGTTATAAAACCAGCTCACAAAAAAATGGAAAAGAGAGATAAATGCCTTAGAATTCAACCTCTTCGAGGGGGCAACCTCCTTTACATTACACAAATGAACAATTTTTAGATGATACAAATGATCAGGCCTCCTTTCTATATATAGGAGTCTAATGGGTCGTAATATAATCAGAGTCAACATAACAATAGTAATGTAAGGGCACAATAATAACAATAGTGGGCTTCTATGGGGCACAATAATAACAATATGGGGACTACATATGCACAACAATATAATAAGGGGGTTACACTAGTAGTATAGGGACCTAACATGCTCCTCTCCTTCAAAAAGTGTTGTCTTCAACACTTGAGTAGTTATGGATGCTTCTGTATAAAATTATTGTCCTCCCATGTGGAATCTTCAGCGGGTAAGTTATTTCACTTGATGAGATACTCTGAAATTGATCGATTTCGTAGTTGTCAGGTTCTTGTTTCTGTGACTGCTCCAGGTTCCAATATGATTTTTCCTTCCTCGTCAAGTTCTGACAATATTGTTTGAACTGAGATCTTCTCATTATGTAAGGTCGTCATTTCTTAAGTGCATGTAGTCTTGCCAACATTTCCTTCTCATAAGTAGCTTTGTGTAAATACTTTCATTTGATTGGACGAATTTCGAAAGCAATGGATCTTTCTTCTTGTGTTAAAACATCACCAATTCCATTTCATGATACATCATATTCCACAATAAAGGGTTTTGTGAAGTTTGGTGTAGCTAAGACCAGTTCTTGGCACATTGTCTCTTTAAGAAGTTCAAAGCCTTCATTTCTTTCAAAGTCCTTGAGAATGCATCTTTCTTCAATAATGTTGTTTTTGGAATGTCTTCAGTCTTCATTCTTATTTGATGATATCCTGAACGAAGATCCAACTTGGTGAAGTAAATTAATCCATTAAATTCATCCAATACTTTATCAATGACAGGAATGGGAAATTTATCTTTAATAGTGAGTTTGTTGAGCTCTCTATAATCCGGACACATGCGCCATGACCCATCCTTATTATGCATCAATACTACTATAGCAGAGAAAGAAATTTGACTAGGTTGAATAATACCAACCTCTATCATTTCTGCAACCATACGTTCAATTTCACTCTTTTGGGCATAGGGATATCTGTAAGGCCTGATGTTTGGAGGAATACTTCCTGGAATCAAATGAATAGAATGATCATGATCAGGAATAGGTGGGAGGCTTTTGGGAGTCTCCAATACCTTGAAATGATTGTCCAAAACTTTTTTTGAGATCTGGAGAAACAAATGATTTCGATGTGGGAACCTCTAACGAACATAATTTTACAATTATGCCTCGTTTTTCTTTCTTTAGAAGCTTTGTTAATCTGTTATAGCTGATTATCTTTCCCAATTTCCTTGTGATACCCCTTAATTCAACTTCCTTTCCTTCCGAAGAAAATTTCATGAGAATTTCTTGAAAATTAAAAGCTATTGTACCCAAGGATTGTAGCCATTGGACACCTAATACAACATCAGCACCACGTATTGGAATGGAAAGTATCGGGCTATTAAATACATATTCTCCCATGGATAGCTTGATATTATGGCACTTTGTAGAGCAATTTATGGTTCCTCCACTTGCAACCATCACTTGACACTCTGGTGCTGGATATAGGAAGAAATTCAATTCCTTGGCTATCTTACAATGAATAAAATTATGGGTACTGCCCGAATCAATCAACACTATTAATTTTTTCTTCTTGGTATGTCCTTCTATCTTGATAGTTTGAGGACTGGTAATTCCATCTAATGCATTACAAGATATGGTTAGATTCATTTCTTCTTTCTCGATGTGATATTTTAGTTCTTGAACCTTTTTCTTCTTGATATGTCCTTCTATCTTTAGAGTTTGAGGAGTGGTAATTCTTTCCAATGCTTTACAAGATATGGTTGGATTCATTTCTTCTTTCTCTGGAGTTGGTTCCTGGTGTATATCCTTTTATTTTGATGTTTCTTGATCCTTTTCTTCTTCCTCTTCACAATCTATGTAAAATAATTTCTTCTTAGCACACTTATGACCTTTAATGTATTTGTTATCACAATTGTAACAAAGCCCTTTTTCTCTTTTTTCTACCAATTGTTGTGGTGTCAACCTCATAGGTTGTGGAAGGCTAGGAGAAAGAACACTTCCATCTTTATACTTGTGAAGGGTAGACTTCCTTGTTTCCATAATTTCGTTTTCCACTTTTCTTGCCAACCTGAATGCCTTCTCCAATGAATCAAGTTCCCAAATATGAACCTCATGTTGAATGTTATCCTTTAAAGTCCCTATGGAGACATCAATCCTCTGCGTCTCTAGAATATCATTTTCCCTTATACTCAATTTTTGAAAGTCCTCAATGTGCTCTGCCATTGAACATTTTTTTTTAGATTTAGTAATTGGCTAAAGAAGGTGTTTCTCTTTGTATCCTCATAATGTGCTATCATTTCCTCCGTGAAAATTGACCACGTAACAAGTGGTTTATGAGAACAAAGCCCTTTATACCATAAAAATTTATATGTTTCTAAATATGAAGATGCAATACGTACATTTTGTAACAATTGCACCTCATGTAGATCAAAATATTGCTCCATCTGTAGTATCCAATTTACCGGATCATTGCCATCAAACTTCCTCATATCGCCTTTTCTTGATTTTAGAAGCTCGATCTTGAAACAACTATAACTCTATAATTTCAGATCTCCAATTTTTGAAATTGGGTCTCGCAGTAGCCCTCTGAGTTCTATTTCTAACCCCGCAAGTCTGATCAAGGTTGGATTCGGCAAGGAAGAGTTATGTCAAATATTCTACGATGACCTGATTATAGACTAGTTCAGTAGAGCGCACTTGTACAAAGTGTCACATGTCACAGTTTCAACCTTAGGACCTGAAACCAATACACAAAAAGCTACAATCCGTCCTCTTTCTGAAAATTCTTACAAAATTTCAATTTGATGCTCAGGGAGAAAGGTATGACGATTTTCCCAAGGTCACATGTTTAGGATGTAATTCAGGAGCCTGCCGAAACCCTAAATGTCTTGGACTGTATCTCCAAAAATATAGCAAGAAAATATATGAAATTCAGGCTCGAGCTTCAAAAAAATGGTGGCTCAAATGGGTTTTAATTTCAAAGTCTGAACCTTCGCAGAAAAACAATTATAGTGAAAATTCCACGCTGACCTATTTGAGATGGAATTCTGGAGCTTTCAAAAACCCTAACTTCCTCAGATCATATCTCCGAAAATATAGCGAGAGAAGATCTGAAATTGTGACTCGAGGTGAAAAATGATTTCGGCTCAAATGGGTTTTTGTTTTAGCTTCTGAAACTTCGTAACGAAAAAGTTATAGAGAAAATTCTACGATGACATGTTTGGAGCAGCGAAACCCTAGAATCCAAAGCTCTGATACCAAATTTTATGAAACTAGCTCACAAAAAGATATAAAAGAGAGATAAATGCCTTAGAATTCAGCCTCTTCAAGGGGGCAACCTCCTTTACATTACACAAATGAACAATTCTTGGATGATACAAATGACACGACCTCCTTTCTATATATAGGAGTCTAAGGGGTCATAATATAATCAGAGCCAACATAACAATAATAATGTAAGGGCACAATAATAACAATATGGGGACTACAGGGGCACAACAATATAATAAGGGGGTTGCACTAAAAACAATAAGGGGTTACACTAGTAGTATAGGGACCTAACATCATTTGATATTATGCAATGTTCCATCTAAATTCATCATTTGGCAATCAATATTAATATTATCCAAGGTACATCCAAATTAAATTAATCATTTAACAATTGAAATTACACAATAGCCATCCAAAAGTAAATTCATCATATGACAATGACATTATGTTGAAGTCTAAAATAACCATAGAATACTAAACTAAAAGTAGAATCCCAGTAGCTCCAAAACACAAAATGAAAATCACAACTCCAAATGTCTCAGGCCCTCGAATGTCAAGCGGCAAGGCAAAATCCTAGGGTCAATGAGAAATGAATGAGAGATGTGAATGATTATGTTTTAAAGTTTTAATTTATCTTTTAATTTTAATTTTTTAATGTTTTTAATTAAGTTAAAATTTGTATTTTTTTCAAATTTTTTATGTTTTTAATTGTTATTAGCAAAAAAAATTGGGGAGCGGGATGCTTTTCATCACCAGAAAAAAGTCCTCCGAAGTTTCCCTCAATGTCCTCAAAAAATTAGACGTACGGAAACGTTTCCCTGAGAGTTTCTCAGGGGAGCGAGGATATAATGTGTGTGTGTGTGTGTGTGTGTATATATATATATATAGATATATATATATAAAGAATTTGATTAAAAATATTTTATTGCAATTATAAATTTTCGGTATGATTATTAATTAAATTTAAATATTATGTTATGAAATATTATAGTTACAAATATGAATAGTGATTATTTAAATTGTTTTTAATGTAATACATATGTTATGAATTTAAAAAAAAAAAATGTTTATATTTTTATTAATAAAAAATAAATTTTAATATAACAAATTGAATTTAGATGATTTATATTTTTATTAATATGTTTATTATGTTTTATTATTATTATTTTTAAATGTGACACTTCACTTATATTTTTTATTAATATGTTTATTATGTTTTATTACTATTATTTTTAAATACGACATTTCACTTCACGTATATCCTCTAACAGTTGAATACAATATCTCTCACATACATCTCATCTAATATTTAACTACAACATCTCTCTCACACATGGCATCAAACACTTCACTAGGTAAAGCCTATTAACATAATTAATTATTAACAAAATTTATTAAGTTGTTTTTGTTTTTTTTTTTAATCAGAAGTTTTATTTTTTTGTTTTTCACATAAATGAATATATTTTGTATTAAATTTGTGTCCAGTCACAGCCATAGTATTCAAAAATGGTCAGTTTGAACTTGAAACTAATTAAACCGGTTGGTTCATTGGCTAAATCCACCAAACCAATAGAAAAACCTAGTTAACCCTCCTTCCTCATCGGTTTTTGGGTCAGATCCAGCATAAACCGACCAGTTTATGACAGAACCGGCCATTTTTCCCATTAACTGGCCAATTCCACTGCTACGTCGGTTGTGTACCCACCAGACACTTTTTTGAGGCTTGTGAGTTGGTTTTGAGGTAAACTAAGGGTTGTTTCCCTCCAAAAATAACCCCTCCAAGACCATAAAAGGAGGTCTCCACTCTCATTTTCCTCACACATCTCATTTGGAATTTTTGTGAGATTCATTGGGAGCTTGAAGAGTGTTGAGTTTTTGTTTGATTAGTCATCTTGGAGGCTTGGAGCTAAACTTAGAGCTAGTTTGGAGTTGTTAATGGAGTTGGCATCTTCAAGATGAGTCTAAGGGAGCTAGTTTGCATTTCCACGTAAGGATTTTCACTTGAAAAATTCCATATTTCATTGTTTTCCGTGTATTTATTTTTTTTATATGTTATATTATATCAATTTTTAAATTCGATTGTTAGATTCCAAGTCTTAAATTTTGTAAGCTAAATATGCCCCTTTTTCCCCAAATTTATCTTAGGTTTTCCATTTTACTTAGCTGCAATCTTTTTTTAATTTGCAGATTTCTTTCATTTTCAAATTTCAAATTATTTAGCCACCATGCCTCCAAAAGTCAAGCACATTGCATGGGCTCATTACGATGTGATTAATGGAAAAATGATATGCAAAATTTAGAATAAATCTATTGGAGGGGGGGTATTCTCAAGTTGAAACAACACTTCGCTGGGATAAGAGACCAAGTAAAGCCATGTGATGCACCAAAGGAAGTGATAGGTGTTGTTAAGGCATAATACCTTGCCAAGTTTATGAAGTTTGAGGAGAATAAGGCTAGGGAAAAG
The DNA here is from genome assembly GCA_031772625.1 of Pinus tabuliformis. Classification (NCBI taxonomy): domain Eukaryota; kingdom Viridiplantae; phylum Streptophyta; class Pinopsida; order Pinales; family Pinaceae; genus Pinus; species Pinus tabuliformis. The sequence continues at coordinate 620,032,060 of CM062805.1, forward strand.
GTTATCTAAGAAGAAATTACAAGGAAGAAGGAAATTTTACAAGCCATGAAAGATGGTGGGTATGATGATTTTGATATTCAAGAATTATCTTCTATCCCTTCCACCAATGACCCCTTTCATTATGTTCCTCCCGCTCTAGGGTCTTATCGTCAAGGCCAACAATCTAAAGTAAAAAATAGGATGAACATCCAAATTTATTTCTCAACCTCTTCCACCACTACCTTTGTTAATCCCACTTCCTCCCAACCAAGTCTAACTCAACATCAACCCACTTTGGATGACCATTGAAAGAAGCAATGCAAAGAATCTTATTTTCAATACATCACTATATTGTGGTATGATGCAAATACCTCATTTAATGTTGTATGCTCACCTTATTACCAAACTATGTGGGACTATGTTATAGTTGTAGGAAAGGGCTTCAAAGGCCCTAGTGTGCATGACTTGAGGGGATCTCTTTCGCAAAAAGAGATTTGTTCCATTGATGATTATTTGGCCGAGTATAGAGAGTAATGGGTCAAAACAGGTTGTTCCATCATGTAAGATGGATGGATCAATGGAAATAACTGCACTATCATTAATTTCCTTATTTCTTGCCCTCAAGGAACCATGTTTTTTAGATCATTCTATGCATCTGATAAGGTGAAGGATGCAAACCTTATATTTGAGCTTTTGGATGAGATTATACAAATAATGGGGGATAAAATTTGTATGCAGGTCATTATAGATAATGCCTTAAACTATGTTCTTGCTTGAAAGATGCTAGAGTCAAAATATAAGACAATATTTTGGACTCCATGTGCTCCACGTTGCATAGAACTCATGCATGAGGACATATGCAAAGTGGAGTGGGTAAAAAACATTGTAGAGCATTCCAAGTGCATCTCAAAATGCATCTACAAACACTCATGAGTATTGAGCCTAATGAGGAAAAACATTGGGGGCAAAGAGGCCTGCAATTATGAGATTTACAACTCACTTCCTTACATTGCAATGTCTTAATTCTCAACAAAAAAAAACTTGCAGAAAATGTTTTTTTCTGATGATTCGACTTCATCTCGGTGGTCTCGTAGACAAGATGGAAAAGACACCAAAAAGAAAGTTTTTGACAATTAATTTTGGAAAAAGTCTGCAGAGATTGTGAAAAATACTAAGCCCCTTGTTAAGGTGCTACGGATTGTGGATGGGGGAAAATTAGCCATTATATACATCTATGAGGCTATGGATCAGGAAAAGGAGTAGATACAGGAAACTTAGCAGGATAAGTTAGCTAAATATGGGCATATTTGGGAGATCATTAATAACAAATGGAAAAATAAACTCCATTGTCATATACATGCAGTTGGGTATTTTTTGAACCCAAAGTAGCATTATAAAGCTCGGCTAGGAGATGTGCGGGTTGGGGAGGTCAAAGATGGCTTGTATGATTGCTTGGAGTGCATGGTCCTTAACCATTCTGAACAATTGGAAATAGATAAATAACTTACTCTTTTAAGTATGGCAGTAGGTACCTTTGAAAAAAACTTGGCAAAGATGGCAAGGGTTGTCACTACAACAAAACCAACGATTAGCGTCCCTTTTTACTTCTTTTTTTGCATCTAGAGCCCATTTTTGGTGCTATTTGCATCCATTTATCAAATATGGTGCAAAACTTGACACAAAATTTGCATCAAGTTTTGCACCAAATCTTACACCAAGTTTAGCACCAGGTATTGCAATAGGTTTTGCACCACGTTTTGCACCAAATTTTATGCCAAGTTTTGTGTCACCCTTTGCACCAGGTTTTGTTCTAGGTTTTGCATCAAGTTTGGCACCTAATTTTGTTTGACATACTTTTGCATCATCATTTGCATCCACTTTTTGCACCTACACTTGCATCAACTTTTGCATCGACTTTTGCACCCTTTTTTGCATCCTTTTTTAACTCATTTTTTGCATCCATTTTTGCATCCATTTTTTCATCCCTTTTGCGCCAAGTTTTACATCGAGTGTTGTGTCTAGTTTTGCATATAATTTTGCATCTACTTTTGTTGCATCCACTTTTCCATCTTGTTTTGCATCCATATTTACATCCTCTTTTGCATCTATTATTGTGCCCACTATTGCATCTAATATTTTTGTGCCACAATTGGTGCCTATTTTGGCACCTCCTTTTGCACCCACTTTTGATTATAATTTTGCATCCTCATTTGTGTCTAGGTTTTCATCAACTTTTACATCTATTTTTGCATCCCTTTTTGTATCCACTTTTGGATCAGGATTTGCATTGGGTTTTGTGTCTCATTTTGCATCTACTTTTGCATCGACTTCTATTGCATCCACTTTTGCATACAATTTTGCATCCACTGTTGCACCCATTTTAAAGTCCACTTTTTGCATCCCTTTTTACATCTTCGTTTGCATCATAGTTTGATTCTTTTTTTGCATCTATCATTACATCCACTTTTGTTGTGCCACAATTTGCACCATGTTTTGCACTTACTGTTGTACCCACGTTTGCTTCCAATTTTGCATCCATGTTCACATCCTCTTTTGCATCAAATATTGCATCTCTTTTTGCATCCACTTTTGTGTCAGGTTTATGCATTGGGTTTTGCATCTCGTTTTGTATCTACTTTTGCATCTACTTCCATTATATCCATTTTTTGCATCCAATTTTGTTTCGCCTGTTGCATCAATGTTTGCTTCCACTTTTACATCCCTTTTTGCATCTTATTTTGCATATTTTTTTTCCTATTGTTACATCCACTTTTGTTGCACCATATCTTGCGCCTACCATTGCAACCACATTTGCTTCCACTTTTGCATCCACATTTGCACCCTCTTTTGTGTTCAAGTTTGCATCGAATATTGTGTATGTTTTTACATCCCCTATTGCATCCACTTTTGTTTCATCCATTTTTGCATCTAATTTTGTGTTCACTGTTGCACCCATGTTTGTGTCCATGTTTACATCCATTTTTTCATCTTATTTTGTATCCATGTTTGTCTCTTTTTTGCATCTAAGTTTGTGTCCTTTTCTGCGTCCGTTGTTGCATCCACATTTGTTTCACCACAATTTGTGCCAAGTTTTACGCCTACCATTGGACCCATGTTTGCTTCCACTTTTGCATTCATGTTTGCATCCAAGTTTGCATTGACAACTGCATCTGCTTTTGCATCCACTTTTGTGTCAGGTTTTTCATGTTGTTGTGCATCTACTTATGTTGCATCCACTCTTCATCCAATTTTACTTCTATTGTTGCCCCCATTTCTATGTTCGCTTTTGCATTCCTTTTCCAACACTCATCATATTTTCTGCATTGATGATATTCCTTATGGCATTGGCAGTTATGAACAATTGATGACAATGTCAATAATCTTGACAATGATGAAAATGAAGATGATGGCGATGACATGAATTGTGATTATGATGAAAAAGACGATAGTGGTTACAATGACAATGATGATGATGGCAATGATTATGATGATGACGATGCTAATGAGTATTTTTTCACTCAAAAGGACCCATTTTTTTATGAGATATGGCCATTCTCCCAAGGTGTCTCGAGGTGTGCAACAAAATGGAAATAGAGGGGCAGAAAGGTGATTTTTGGCCTCGTTTTTGCAAATTTCTCAAAAACGAAGCCCCAAACCAAGAAAGTGGGAAAATGGGTTTTGCGATGGGGTCATAATATTACCAAAAATTATGATTTTCCATAATTTGGAGCCCTAAGGAAGAAGCACAACGTGAGCTCGCTACGCTCTTAGACATAAAATTGCCAAAAAATTGCAAGTCTGCACCAATTTGCACCAAAACACAAAATTTTCTCCAAATCCTCCCAAAATTTTTCCAGAGATGCATGATGAGGTATGTTATGCAATCATGGATGAATTAACAAGCAAATCTAATGTACCCTTCTCCTCTTGGCTGATTAGGGTTTCCTTGAGTTTTTCCTTCAACTACTTGATTTTGACCTTGGCAACCTGATTCCTTGTGTAATAATGGATGGCCATTTTATTTTGCAACTTGTTATCCTTGTTGGCCTTGTTAAGGATCTTCTCAAGGTGGCAATTGACTTTTCCAAGCCAAAAATCCCTGTCCATATTTATTTCCATTGCTATCCTATCTTCAAAGGTCAATTCTTCCATTGGTGGCTTTTGTTCTCTTTCCCTCTGAAGTGCCTTCCTAAGACCCATTGTCCTTGGTCTGTTCCTTGCCACATGTCCTTCATGCTGCTAAGTGTCCTCATGTTACACCACTTCCTTGCCTTTCATCTCTTTTTTCTTGGCTTTGAATTGCTCTTTCTCCATGACTAGTTGTTTTACCTTAAGTTTATTGTTTTCTTGCTCAAGGAATGAAATGATGAATTTGGCCCTTTCCAAATTGTCCTTGAGCTCCATGATCTGATAATCCTTCTCTTTGATGACTTGTAGCAGGGTTTAATGCTAATCATGTGCCTCCAAGTCAACTAGGTCAAATTCATGCACAATGGGCTCCTCATCATGCAAAGAAGCCTCGTGATGTGATGGTGATCCTTGTTTAGTTGATGTAGTAGGCTTGGCCCCTTCCTCAATTTGAGGAGAAAACATAAGCTTTCTGCCTCTATGATATGTCTTCGTCACCTCAGTCCTAGGTTCCTTGGAAACCTCATCATGTTTACTTGATGACCCCACCTCCATGGGATGTACTGACATGGTTTGGCGCTGGCTTGGTGAAGTGGTTATATGCGTTTTCAAGGTTGCCTCAATGAAGGTGTCCCATGTCATATTCTTCTCTATCAACTGTTGGAGTACTATAACCTTTATCAGGCTATGGTGAAAGAGGTTGGGATAATGCACTTTTCCTTTCAATTACACCCTTTCAGACATTTTGGTTAGGCTCATATATAAGTAGCTTGACAAATTTAAAGACTTGGCAGCTGTAAAGTGCATGAGCAGTCTTATGCGGCATTGATATAGCCTGGAAAATTCACCCTCACATGTGAAGAACTTCATGATAGCCTTCATCAATGGTGCATATCTCTCCAACAAGTATTTGAATGGGAAAACATGTGAGTGAGCTCCTTTGCATTGTGATTTCAAGTAGGGTTTGTACTCTTCTAGGTTTAGGTTCATGCCTTTGAACCAATTTTCACCATGGTTTGGTATGCCTGTAGCTTGAGAGATGGCATCCTCTGAAAACATGAAATCAGTCCATGCAATGGTGATCTTGTCTTCCTTCAAGGTGAGGGAAAATATACCTGTGAGATGCTCATGGTAACCTATTTCCTCCACTCTTTGACAAAACCCTAAACAATTGACATCTTAAAAGCATTTCATGACAAACGGGGAGGAGGTGATTTCATTGCAATTAGAGGGCTCAAACCTCAGTATCTTTCCCCCTTGTTGTACTTCCTCTTCTCTGATGGTGATTAGTCAGGCTCCATACTTCAAACCCTAGGTGAAAGGCAAGCAAGAATAATGGAATTTGTTTCTGTGAGGGAATGAGGTGGTACGATGGACTTAGGAGTTGCCTAAATTTGTAAGGAAATTTAGGAGGGTAGGGGATGATGTCAGTGAGTAGGGGAAAAAGGAATTTTGGGAAATGAGTGAGGGGAGGGGGTGGAAAAGGCCAAAACATAGGCCTATCCTAGAAAGAGATAGGATAGATTAGTGTTTAGAGGAAAATGATAGAAAATGAGGGGATAAGGCTTTGTGATGGATGGAAATGGTGTATTAGCTGCAAACAGAGGTGTAGGGACAAGGAATCTAGGGTTTATGGAAACAACTAATCATTTGAGGATCAAAACCATGAAAACCATATAAACCCTAGACGAAGAAGTATTTGATCATTTTCTTGATATATGAGGCAAAGGAGGACATGGAAATGATAAAACTTACTTGTTATAGAGCATGGAGGATGAAATGGCTGAAGAGGAGCTTTGAAAAATGAATTTTGGTGGTCAAACAACAATTTTGGACAACTCTGCCCCGTGCACATTGTGTTGTCCAAGTGCACAACGAAGGCTCTCTATGTGCTACGAGAGTCAATTTTTGCGAGTGAGGGCTATGGAATCACAATTTTTTGCAAAGGAGAGGGGGGAGCTCGACGCTAGCATGGTAGACTAGTGCAAATGAGTGTGAATGAGCTGCTCCATGTGCTTTTATAATTTGCTTTTGTTGTCTAAGTGATTAATGAGGTAGGATGACCCACCTCACCAATTCACTTTCTTTTTTAGTTTTGTAGCCTTAGGACCTCTTCTTGTAACTTTAGAACCTTATGAACATTATTACATTTAAAAACATAAATTACATTTGAAATCAAGTGTTATTGAACAAATTTACATATTGTTACTCCTCATTTGCCGATTTATTCATGAAATGACTGATTTTGTGACCTTAACCCTAATGACCTAATGGTGACACTGAGCTGAATGGAGACCATGATGATGTGACTGAAGTGATATTAATGATGTTTTCATGATGGTAGACTCAACTGAGTGATGAAAGTGACCGACATATGAAATTCTTGAGAGAGTGGAAATAGCCCTAGACACACTAGCTAGTGACCAATTTTTTGTTTGAAGACTCACTGAAATGAAAAAAATTTGACTTGACACCCTAATAACACCTTGTAATAGCATATTTGATCATTGGTGACAGGCTGAATTGATGACACTAACACCCTCACAGATAACCTTACCTTTTTTGCAACTTGGGAACCCAACCAATTCATTAGCAAAACAATATTGTGCCCAACGCAAAGTCTCCCTTTCTCTGAAATTTCTTTGTACATGCCTTATCACAACCATAGGCTTGCCTCCTGCAATTCCTATTCTGAACTTCTCCTAAAACACTTCATCCTTGGGACACCTGGAATTCACTGACACACCTTGGCACACACTCTTATTTGTTCATTTCCAAGCATTTTGACCTAGTTCTCCCTTCTGTTCCCTTGACTCTCCCTAACACTCCTCACCATCCATTGACACTGTCTGCCATGTGTTGGCACACCTTTTCATTCCTTGGCATGCCCTGGCACAAGTTAGCTATCATGCCCTCACAACTACCCTTACTTTTTTTAAGACTTAGTCGGAACCCAACCAATTCCTCCCCCACTACAACAACTTAACCAAGTAATAGTTACTACAATTAGACTATGCCTTGCTCACCTAAGAACTGCCTATAACACATCTTCGGCTACTCATGTCCAATCTCAACTCATCCCACTTAATAAGTTACCAATTCAAGGCTCACGACCAACCATGGCCATAAAACAACTAAGAAACACAATTTACATCTTGACATGCCATAACACATGGCACGTCTAACAATCCCTTAGCCCTATGTGGTGTGGGTTAGCATCCCCTACTTTTTTTGGCATTCTTTGCACTCCCTAGCACACCCTAGCACTCTCTGACATGCCCTGACACTCTACCATGCCTTGGCACTGCCTAACATATAACGTTGTGACTCCCTCCTTAGAACACTTGGAACTTGTTGGCACTCCCTATCACACACTCTTATCTCTTCATTTCCATGCATTTTGAACTAGTTCTCCATTATGTTTCTATGGCACTCCCTAACATTCGCTGGCATGCATTGACACACCCTGACACATGGCACATCTTGGTATGTTTCCTTGGCACTCTAGCATTCCTTGGCACTACCTAACATATCTTGTTGATCCCTCCTTACCACACCTGGAACTCACTAACATTCCCTGTCACACACTCTTATTCATTCATTTCCATGTATTTGAAACTAGTGATCCCTTTTATTTCCTTGGCACCCCATAATACTCCCTGGCATGAATTGGCACACCCTAGCACCTGGCACATCTTGGCATGTTTCCCTAGCCTCTATCATGCCTTAACACTGCCTACCATACATTATTACTCCCTCATCACACATGTATCTCACTGACACTTCCTGTCACAAACTCTTATTTGTTCATTTGCATGCACTAATTTGACCTAATGCTCCCTTGTGTTTCCCTAGCACTCCCTAACACATCCTAGCACATGTTGACACACCCTGGCACCTGGCACATCTTGGCTGCATGTCGTCCTAGCAATCTAGCATGACTTAGCACAACCTATCATACCATGCCACTCTCTTCTTAGCACACTTGGAACTCACTCACACTCCCTATCACACACTCTTATTCATTCATTTCCATGCATTTTGACCTAGTGCTCCCTTAAGTTTCTCTGGCACTCCCTAACACTCCTTAGCACGCATTGGCACACCTTGGTGCTTGGCACATCCTGGTATGCTTCCCTAGCACTCTAGCATGCCTTGGCAGTAATGCATAACATACCTTGTCACTCCCTCCTTAGCACACCTGGAACTCGCTGAATGTAGTGTCCATTGCATGATTGATTCTTCCACCCTTACAAAATCCGTAGTCCACGCTATTAAATCATGCAATAGTTCATCTTCTGTGCAATCCCTGCATTTCGGGTCCTGAGAAGAGGAATCATGGAATTTGTGTCAAACAATCGCTGGATACAGACAAAACCTCTTCAATCGCATTGCTTTAAACCATAGTTACCATTCAGATTCGAATTCCATACGATACAGTAAAAATTTGAATAAGAAATTTTCAATTCGAACAAAATTCAACATCATACATCTTAAAGGTTAACAAATATGTGGTTTTCTTTCTATAACAACCATTGCTTTTGCTCATTTCTTTCCATTAATTTTTAAATTTAAATAATTTATATTAATTTTGACAAATATAAACAATTTTAAAATTACAATTCACCAAAAAAAACCATATTTCACTCCTCCCTCCAAAAAATTATTTTATTTTCAAAATTTAAAACTTTAATGTAAATCTAAATATGAAATATTGAAAAGATATTAAATTTCATCTTATATAAACCTATTAAAAATTTAAATTATTAAATTTAATAATTAAATATTAAATATTAAAATATATAAAATTTCTTTAATATAAATATATTTAAAATTTCAATTAATTTCCATTACACATAGAATTTTTTGACTTCACAACTCAGATTTTGCTATCGGGCGGCCATTTATTTTGGCTTTAGCGGCCAAGGGTTTAACCATGTGGATATAGCATAATCTCTCAACCGAATTTCCTTATAGGCACACAATAAATTATTCCTGTAAACCTATAGGTTGTATGTATAGCCATATCTGTTATTTCCAGTTTCGGAGGCACAATAGATCCAAACTCCGTGTGTAGTGATCTGCTCTGGTCTGCAAACATGGGTCGCGCTATTCGTGCACAGAGAAAAGGAGCAGGCTCCATGCTCAGATTCCACACCCATCATAGGAAGGGACCTGCACGTTTGGGAAGCCTCGACTATGGCAAGCATAATGGGTACATTAGGGTAATTTTCACGGACGTAATGCATGACCCTGGCCGCAACGCTCCCCTCTGCAAAGTGACCTTCGGGCACCCATTCCATTACAAGCATAAAAAAAAGCTCTTATTAGTTACCGAAGGTATTTACACGGGACAGTTTGTTTATTGCGGAAAGAAGGCCATTTTGACTGTGGGTAACTTGTTGCCTTTGAGATCTATTTTGGAGGTTTGCTAGGGCTTTGGAGACTAAGACATCGTCGTCAGCCACAATATTGATAACGACACTACCAAGGTGAAGCTTCCCTCTAGAGCCCTATTCTAATTTAAAAGAAGAAAATCCTAGAAGTTGTATTCTATTTTAAAGAATCTGTTCATCATTTTTACTTTTATATGAAAATCTTAAAAATCCTATTCTATTTCAAAGAATGAAAAATCCTGGAAACACTATTCTTAGATAGAATAGACCATGCCTATTTCCCTAGAAACCCTATTTTCAGATAAAATAGACCATGTTAGGGCCATTCATTTCGCCTTTTCAATCCTATTATACATAAATCTATAACCACCAATTACTCGGCAAGTGTTAGACAGTAAGGAGTGGTATGACCATTAATGTAACAAAGTGCACAAGAAGGTGGAATTTGGGATTAAGGAGGTATGTACGAGAATATGTGTGAGCAAATCGAAAGTTAGAAACATCGATCTATATTTCAAGGGGCCTAATAATGTTGACACTAGCTTTATCTTGATACTAAATTCATAAGTTGCCGACAGAGGCAGTGCAGTGGTAGAAGAAAAGAGCGGCGGTGTGATGGATTTGCCTGTATCTTTCAGGAGGATATTTACTGAGGTTGAATCGGGGGAGGGGCTGATGGCTTTTATTTTAAGCAAAGCTGTCAGGAATCCTAGGCCAGGACCCATCCAGGTCTAGCTTTTTCAAGAAATCAACACAGGTGCCAGAAATCTGTATTAATCTTATGCAGATAGATGAGTCCTTATCTAGACCGAAGCAAGTATGGGTATTTCCCCTCCGAAAATAACTCAGCGGCTTTGCAAAAACATAATTTGGAAGCTATCGGGAAGGGTTCAAATTTCTCTATTGGGCCAATTTATGTATTAAAAATTTCTACATCCTTCTCAAAATGAGACAAATTTATGGATTAAAAATTTCTACATCCTTCTCAAAATGGATTTTCAAAGGTCTGTAGTTTTAGAGAATTGACACAGGCGCCAAAAATCTGTATTAATATTAAGCATATAGATGAACCCTTATCTAGACCGAGGGAAGTATGTGTATTTACCATCGGAAAATACCTCGGCGGTTTTGCAAAAACATAACTTGGAAGCTATCGGGAGGGGTTGCGATTTCCCTTATTGGCCAAATTTATGGATCAAAAACTTCCACATGCTTCTCAAAATGGATTTCAAAGGTTCGTGGTTCCTCTGTAAGGAGGGGCTCTCGTTTTAGTATTGGATCATTGGGTTTGATTTGAGAATGATTTGTCCATACGCTCTCTAGTTGGGATCAGATTTGAATACCTCGGTTTCAAATTTCAGAACATATATTATTTTAAGCTGTCAGAGGCTGGGGGGTTCAAATTACCAAAGACATTGTTTAAGCTCAAAAGCCAGGGAGATCGAGCTTTCCCTTGCAGGAAATATTTGTTGTCTTAGCGATTTTTGCATCCTTCTCAAATATAAGATGGCAAAAGGACCTCGGTAGGGCAGGACTCTTATGCAGCATTGGATATTTGATCCAAAATTGGATGTACCCATAAACACTCTAGTCTGAATCAGATTGTAGTACCACCCTTTCCTTAGAACTTTCGAATTGTAAGGATGACGTTCTTCTAACCAGTTGGCTTTATTAAGCCAACTAGGATAACGATGGAACACAAGTTGAATTCCTTTTCTAGATATGTGCAAACATTGATCTAAACGAAGAAAGCCTATCGTCAAGAATTACTCTTTTCCTCAGAGAAAAGAGGCATCCTGATAAACTGCAGTATCAGAGAATTTTGTGAGCATGACCATATGGAGTTCAAATGCCCAAAAGGATGAGGAAGGACTATCGAAGCTTTAGGTAAAGGGAAGCTGTCAAACTTTCAGCCACACAAACCCAAAAAAAAACTAAGTGGATTTAGAAGGACATAGATAACGTCGAAGCCCAGAAAGATTCCAAGACCTGGAAACATTAACAGAATATGGGTTGTCGAAACCTCTGGGCTTCTAAAAGCACTAACAGGGTGAAGCTTCCCTCTTTAAATTAGAACAGGGCTTCTAATTGAAAACCCTATCAAAAAGTTGACCAGAAAGCACCAATTTATCCGGCATCTCCTTGATTGAAGGGTCATATAATATGAAAGTTTGCCCCTTTTATTTCTTATTTAACTTAAATTCAATTTAAATTTAATCGAACATTATAATTCCTTTCTTTTAAGGAATAAATTTTTAACCAACATTATTGCAGTTCCAAGTGGTAAAAAACTATCAATGATGCATAGACGTGTTCCACCAAAGGGATTCAGAAATTGTGTACGGGTGCTACGTTTTGCCAATGGATCACAATGTTTGTGCCCTGCACCTACGATTGACTGAAGAAGGTTCGGCTGGGGAATTTTAGGTACATTCGATTTCAGGAAAATAATAATAATTACATTCGTGATTTCTAATAGTATTGGGTGTACTTCTCGGTTTTGATGAGTTCTTTAAATTTCATAATCCATTGCTTTCTAATTTTCAGAGTATTTCTGAATAGTCTATTAAATTAGTTTAACTTTTGACACATGAACTAAATTTTCTTTTGAGTCTTCAACCTTTTAACAGTTTTTTGTGAAGATATTTTTATATTATCTTAAATTTTGATATATTTGACAAAAAATTTGTCATGGTATTCATCTATTTTTCATGGTTCTTTTATAAAAAATTTACGCTGATATATTTGATGAAAACATGGTTTAAGATATTTATGTCCAAGAATTCAAAAACAGATAAGGAATCGATGCCTCTGCCTTCAACGATGCCTTTTATCCGGTGGTTCCTCTACAGTTGATGCCTCCACTTCTGCCCATGGCTCCCTGTAAACTATGTCGACTGAAGCTCGACTATCTATATCTACTGCCCATGATTCTGCTGCCTGTGCAGCCATATCTGCCCATCATTCCATCAGTTGTTTCGCTGGAAATCAGTGACAACGAAAAAGCTAGCAACACGTCCAACAACAATTTTCGTATTATATTATGTTTTATGTTGATTCTATGAAAATAATATATTATCATTTTACTCTTTTTTACGTTTCTTGGTGATCATTTTTCTTTTCTCAATTATTTTCGCCCTCTGTTCACCTGTGAAAATTTACCAGTCAGTTTGCCCTTTTTCGAGAATGAACTTAATAATTACAAATAAATACATGTAATTACAAATAAACACATGTTCTAAACAAGTCTAAAATATCTCTTTAGATAAATAAATATTCTAGAGTGAAGATTTAATGAATAACAATATAGATAATAGAACATGAAAAATAAATAGTACAAAATATCCGAAGAGATGCATTACCACATATTACCCATATTTCTTACTACTAAGAAAAGAAACGATTATAATGGGTTGATACTTTAAAAAGAAAAAAAACGAGTAATATGGCATTCGATCATGCATAAGGGCATGTATTGTAAGAAACATCGCACAAATTTTATTTCGTCTGACATGAAATATATACAATGTCTTCAACCTAATACAATGATAAAATGGCAAGAATCCCACTAAGGGAAGGAAAAAGTCCTGTAATAATTTAAACGAGAAAAGATTTTAACAGTAGGGTCAATATCACTTTATAAAAGAGTTCTTATGTACTGATAATTTCCAACAGAAGTAAGGGATTAAAATTCTTTCTTATAGGGTTATTTTATAAAGATAATAAGTGACAAAAATTTCCATTGTAGGAACAAATCCTGAGTTAAAAGTCAGCTAAAATTAAGAATACTCTTAGAGACATAATTATTTAGCTAACTAGTTGTAATCTTTATTAATACAAATACTTAGGCATTGTAATAAGGAGAAGGTTTGGAAAGCTAGTTTGGAAGCTTATCCATATGGAGGCTTGATTAAACCAATTAAAATAACCCCAAGCACTCAAACCATAATGATGCATGAAAACCCTAGAGAAGGGGATTGGCCTCATGGTTGAGAATCCTAGAAATAAACAAACAACTTGTAAGGAGTCGAAGAACGTCTTCATAAGTATCTTATCCAATGTAGCAAAAGCAGAAATGGTTTCTCTATAGGGAGAGAGTCGAACGTGTAAGGTAAAAAATAAGTTAAATGAGAAGAATTCATATAAAAAAGTCATTATCTAAAATAGTATCAAATAGAACCATCGTAAACAAGTCGAGTGTGTTTAGTGGAAGGAACCAAATATACCTTGGGAAAAATACAAGTCCAATACATGGTGTCCTACCCTATAATTAGAATGAATAACAACAAATTAAGAAGAAGAAATTATAGCATTATTTAAAAATTGAACAAATTGTTGATTTTATTTTACCAAGTTTACATGAAACATGTGTTTTGGAGTTAAGTTTTACATTGTGTATTTGTTTGTCTTTGGTTTTGCTGCTTTTTGATGCATAATGTAACATGTTTTCTATGTGTGAAAGCATAATCACAAGCTTCAAACAAGTTAACAAGCTTTAGCTAGGATGTTTAGAAGTTGTATTCTCCACCTAGGTTTGAATCTTGCTTTTGACATGTGCTCCTTGTGGGCTATTTGACTCTGCAAGGAACCATTTCATGTGGATGGGGCCAAGAACAATCCTTGGGTGACTTTGATGGATTAGATTATGACTAGTCAGCCACATAGCCAAGAATTGACTCCACAAATATGCTGATACATATTATTTTTTCAAATAGATCGTGGAGTAAACACTGCAAGAAAAATGAGCAATAGGAAAAGGTCAAATAAAGCCCTATCTTAGCTTTACACATACATTTAACCAGTTAGAAGAACATTTACATGAGTAATAGAAGAATCAGCTTACATAACCTTATTGGAAGTGCCATGCCCATAATCTTGATGAATAACAGATATGCAAGGTGGCATGTAAGAAAAATGGAGTTCAAAATAAGAGAACATGATCTGATGCGGTGCTTTGTCTTACCTTATAACACCATGAATAGCAAAAACAACATAGTCAACATCAACAGATTTATTTAAATGACTTTAAGCTAGAATATTTGGTAGTGGAAACATGAGAATGAGGAGTGGGACTGCTTAACTTTTATCATGATTCCATAGATCTATGTTATCTGAATGGGAATATTAGAAAGAAAAAATAATTATTTTAATGATTCTTAAAATTTATAGGAAACATGTTAATCACACTTTACAGGTCACTTGGGGTCTTATTTTCAGATTGTATGTTGAATCTCGGTTCTATGTTGAATTTCAATTTTGTTATATGACGGGAGGGATAACTCTAATTGTCTCATTTTTCAGGGTGAAGATTCCCTCTGGAGCTAAGAAGATTGTGTCAAGTGGTTGTACAGCTATGATTGGTCAAGTTGATGGAGGTGGAAGAACAAAAAAACCAATGCTTAAGGCTCACAATGCATACCACAAATATAGGGTCAAAAGAAACTGTTGGCCCAAGGTTCGTGGCGTGGCGATGAATCGAGTTGGGCATCCTCATGGTGGAGGTAATCATCAACGTATTGATCATGCTAGTACTGTACATTGGGATGCACCACCAGGGAAAAATGTTGGGCTTATTGCTACTAGAAGACCCTGTGGATGCATTGGGTGTTATCTTATTCTGAACAACCATTTCATATATTTTCTGGCTAATTATGAACTCAAAATTCTGTTTTATTTCATTTTAATATTGCATGCCTGAATCCTTTATATATAGCAGAAGCATGGCCCATGTCAATCTCTAGTTGTTCCTCTGGGGCTTAGCCTTATGTCTTTCTAACTTTCATGTTCTAGATGTGTAATCCCAAAGAGGTTGCATCAGAAGAGTACAATGAGTTTTACAAGAAGGCATTCAATGAATTTCTAGATCCTTTGACATACACTCACTTCACAACCGAGGTATGGCCTTTTGGATAGATGTACAGAGATCTTTAATAAAGAAAATTTCTTCTTTTGGTTCACGTAATCGGTGTATGAAAGATTATTACAACAAATTGCCCCATACTGTCTGAATTCAGGGTGAAGTAGAGTTTAGAAGTGTCCTTTACATCCCTGGTATGGCTCCCCTCAGCACTGAGGATATAATGCATCCAAAGACTAAGAGCATTCGTCTATATGTCAAGCGTGTTTTTATTTCTGATGACTTTAATGGTGAATTGGTAAGTTGTATTGATTGTCTTTTTTGCAACTACTTCACTCCTGGAATGTTTCCTCCAAAAATTATAGTCTCATTTGAGGGTATCTGGTGCTTATGTTGAACAAAATATGTTCTACCTGTATGTAGTTTCCATGCTAGCTGAGCTTTGTTAAAGGTGTTTTCGATTCAAATGATCTTCTTCTTAATGTCTCCAGGGAGATCCTTCAAGAAAGCCGCATTGTAAGTTCCTCATTCACACCTTCCTTTTCAAATATGCCATTGTATGACGTTAAATTATAAGATTTAATATGCAGTTCAGTTGGTACTTTTTTGAATAATATTGATATGCAAGCATTAATATGAGCTTCTATGTTGGAAATATTTTGGTTTCCAAGTATTTCGTGGGTTTAAAGAAGAAAAATATGGATTGTGTCTTTATGTTTGATTTAGTTGTAGATGGTAAATGTTTTGTTCTGGAGCTAGGTAGGGATTTTATATTGCTGTTACATCAAGTCATATGCCATTTGAAGTTTCAACGAGTCTAACTACAAGATATTGTGATTATTTGCTTTCATGTCTTTAGCAGTAGTAAATGTTTGATGCAATGGCATTTCGGTTGAACATTTGACTAATTAAGTTTAGTTGTGACTAAATCCTTGAATGTGCATGTCAGGTTCGTATAATGAAGATGCGTCTTGTACAGAAGACATTTGATATGATTCAGGGCATTGTGCAAAGTGAGAATAAAGATGTAAGTCCACAACCTGTAAATTTAGAGGAAAGTTATTAACCGTGTCATGGCCCAAGAAATATTGTTATGCTATCCTACTTTCCACCTTAAATTCAATGTGAGGTTCTCATTAAACACTATCTATTTGAATGGAGTTATGTTTCATAGATTAGTAGAATCCAGTTAATATCTATGCCATAATTTGAGTTGTTTATAGATTCCTTACATCTTTATGTTCCTGAACTTTCTTCTCAGAAATGGAAATCATGTTTTGTGACAGCAATGTTGATTGATTCTTGTCAGCTTAATGAAACTGAAGTATTATTGCATTGTCTTTTGTCATATTCTTTGATGTTGATTGAGTGAATGCGTTTTGAAGCTTCTGTAAAAGGAATTTACATTATTTTGGATTATTAATGCAGGATTACAAGAACTTCTGGGAGAACTTTGGAAAGTATATCAAATTGGGCTGTATCGAAGACTCAAATAATCATAAACGGATTGCTCCTCTTTTACGGTTCTTCTCATCCATGCATGAGGAGATGATTAGCTTGGATGATTATATTGAAAACATGACTGAAAAACAAAATGGTATTTTTTATATTGCTTCAGATAGCATTAAAAGTGCCAGGAGTGCACCATTTTTGGAAAAAAAATTTCAGAAGGATATTGAGGTATGATTTTACTTTTCCACATAAATGACTTATATATTTCATGTACCTTGATAGTACATACAAAGTGACAACTGCATTGTACTGTGTTGCTTTACAGGTCCTCTATCTCGTAGACCCAATTGATGAGGTCGCTATTAAAAATCTTCAGACATACAAAGACAAAAAATTTGTTGATATTAGAAAAGAAGACCTGGACCTAGGTAAGTAATTTGTATGTTGTATTGATATACTTGATGATGGAACACAATAACTAGAGTCTGGGAAGTTCTATACAGTCTGTCTCATTCTGAAGAAGCATGCCAATGAATGTGGTAGAAAATTATCCATGAATAAGAGCAACTCTCTGACCATCAGTTGCAGAAGAAACATGACCCTAAATGAAGCAAAATTTGTCAATTTCATTTCTGACATCAGAGAAAACTATGTTTTGTACATCTTGAGTGGGCCTAATAGTTGATAACATGTGCTTCCTTGTAAGAGGTCACAAGTTCAAAGTCAAACCACAGGGGGTTAGAGTATGTACACCTCAGTAGACTTTAGCAGTCAAATCACTGCATGGAGATGGGTCACTTGTCCCACAAACAAGGGGGTTTCATACATCTTAAAATTAGATTATTATTATAATTTTCATCCTCTGCTTTTGAGTGATCATTATTTTTGCTTGCAAGTAGATCTATTATTTTCAGAGGAGAACAGACATGCATGTCTAGATTGGATGTTTTGAGTACAGAATTGCTGTCTTTTTTATATTTTCAAAGAGAACAGGCATGCATGTCTGGATTGGATATTTTTAGAACAAAATTGCTGTCTTTTTTATTTTAAATCTTTTTTTTGTTCTTGTCCACATTTATTCATATGGTCTAAGTCCTATGTTTTGTCTGATTGAGTACGTGTTATGAAAAATATTGAACTTCAAAAGAAGTGAGCTTGGTTTTCTCTTTTCTTCTGTGTGCTTGCATGCCCACATCACATGCTCACAGGTATCTTCATGTCCTCTTTGGGCACCAATGGCTCACTATTTCTTGCAGCAGAATTTATTCTTACCTGCAGACAAAGGTTGTGTAAGAGTCCTTGGTGTCCAGTGCAACATTCTTCATTGCTGGGACCTTGTACCATGTCCTCAGCAACAAACCTGCAATGGTTGGTCAGTACATAACCAAGGCATACACATACATGCAGAACCTCTATCATATGAACATACATCATTTACACATCCTATCCCTAGCTGTTCTGACCAATGAAGAGGCTTGCTTTCACACAAATACAAACACAGTTTCACTCAGAAATATTTCTTTCTTTTCTCTAATACACATATCATATCCTCATGCACACATATTGATCACTGATATTCCCCCTCTTGGCCTCTCAATGCACATTCAAGCATCTGGCTCTTAGTAGGAACATTCATAGGTATTACAGGGAGAAATATGCTGTTGTTATTGATATGCATATAATTACTAATACTATCGATTTGTTGTGTGTCTGAGCACTCTCTTCCTCCATGGAGTATACTATTTAACACCTCTATTATACTTCATGCACTCAATCCCTCTTCAGAGGCATCACAACCTTTATTATTATCCTTGTACAACTATCTCTAAAATTTTTGGAGACTGTGCTAGGCCAATGACAATGGCAAGCAGTGGTCTTTGCCTTTGCAGCCTCTTTTGTCTTTTAACCTCTTTTGTTTGTGTTGCCGCAAAATCTATCAGGCCTTGGAGAGGGGTACCCTACAAGGAATGCACTAGACTAAGTGACAACAATAGTGTGGCGGCCCATTGTCACCACAACCAAAACTCCCTGCTCATTATGGATTTTCACCAATGGGAGGAGTCCCTATATATAATAAGTCACCTAATAGGTGTTCTAAGCTTGGAGGTGTAAGGTGACAAAGAGGCCTCCAAGGGAAAGGCACAATTTAGGCATAAGGCATCAAGAGGAAGAAGTTCGCTTTCCTTGAAAAGGCCAAATTAGGGCAACATAAGACCTAGGGTTTGATTTTTTTAGGTTGAGAGTTGGGATGACTAAAGGTCAAGATGCCAAGAAAGGGCTTCCTACAACATATTCCAACAAGGTTAAGGCACACGAAACCCTCAAGAGGCCCCCAAGTTGAAGCTATAACTAAAATAGGGTTTACACTAGGGAAAATATCTAGGGTAAGGGAGATTATTCATAAAAATAGAATGAATGCCCACCAAGGGGAATGATTTTGTGGCAACCACTCAACCCTCGATGTTTAGACTTTCCATGACCAAAATTCCCTCTCCTTGTCACTGAGAGCCCTAGTTGGTTGCTTGGCCATTCAGAGGACCAAGATAGGTAAGAGAGAGAAAGTAAACTTAATGGATGAAAATTGACTTTATCACCAAATAAGGATGGGCGATGCCTAGTCCTAGTGTTGATGGAGTGTATGGATTCATTAGGTTGGCTAAAACTTGTAAAGGAGTAAGGATATTTTGATGCCCTAACATCATAACCCTAAGTATTTTCTTTATGTGGGACCAAAATTCACTTGGGAGAGCTAATGTAAGATCACCAAGGGGCTTTCCATTCACATATCATACAATGAGTAATGCATGCAATAATATGAATTAGCATCCACAAAGTTGATACTAAACAAAATTAAGGCACAATATTTAATCTAGATCACCGATTTATTCTATATATTAGACATGAAATCAATTTTTTTCAATAAAAGAGCACTTGCAAGACAATATGCATGTACAATCCAATCATTGATCCAAGGCAACTTCTCCAAAGACAAGAATATAGCTCCAATACAAAGTATTCTCCATAGATCACATCTCTCCAATAGGAAAAGAGGCTCAAATTCTCAAGTAGAGACGCTGAATTCACAAGTGATGATGATGACAAATGAAAAAATCCTTTCCTTTATTTATATCAAGAGGACAAGTATAATTTTTAGTCTAAAAGCCCCTAAAAGACAAGTAAAATCATAATGATGCATTGGGTTACAAGTCAACCCATATAGCTTAGACAATAAAGCAAATGAGAGCCCACATGTGTGAGCAGTGAGGCCTCAAAAGGCTGGTGTCATCCAATAAATGAGCTCCATGTGGCATGCGTTGAGGCTTTTGGGTGGCAAGTGTGGTGTAAAAGCCTTTAAAAATCATTATTTGAATGTTTTCCCTCAAATATCCATCAATATCACTCTGCGGTTCCTAGAATTATCATTTGAGGGTTGGCATTTTGATATTCTTTTTATTTTATTTTGTGGCCATGATATGCTCTTTCTTTTTCTTTTAGCTACATCAACCTCTTAGGGTAAAGTTTCGGGCCCAACCTAGGTATGTAGATGTATGGGTGTCAAATCCCAGAAAACTAAGGGTCAATGGAACCTGAAGAATGGAGGTGGAACATGGGCTTGTAATGTAAGATGAAAAGTGGAAAGTATGGAATAGGGATAAATGGAACAATGTTATCTCAATCAACCCCACCTATACCCATTGGGCCATTAGGGGAGGCCCCATTGGACTAAGATCAAAGATTAACCCCCCCCATTTAAGGTGAGGGAACAAGATCACAGTCAAATCCCCTCTTTCTTCCAGGTCATCCCACAATACATATAAAATGCCCAAATACAAACAAGAATAAGCACCAAATTGCAAAATGAATAAATTAGCCTTTGATTGGAAGCAAACCTTCGCTCATGTGTTTTCGTTGGATGGGTGAGAATGTATATGACTAATGCAAGTGGTGGGGATACAATGGCAGATTGTCAGCTAGTGGTGGCTGTTAGTGGCTACATGGTTGGTCAGATGGATGTGAAGATTGGGAGAATTTTTTTCTCCTATAGGGGCACCCACTTTGGTGGGTAATGTTAGTTTTTGTAGCATCGGATGGTGTTCTAGTCTCTGAAGTTGTCAGAGAGGCTAAGAAACACTAGGACTCCATAACCCAAAAAAAGTTTTAGGAAAATCCACCTAGAAGTGCCTTAATTAAGTTAATTAATCAGTAATTAAATTTTTCCTAAGTCTTAGGGAAAATGATTAATTAACAGTAATTAATTCAGGAAGGTGAGATTTTTCTAGAAACTCACATTGATCGACTAGGAAATAATCTTAGTCATTGATTAAGTTTTAATCTTGGCCGTTGGAGTCCCAACTAGAGATTATAGGAAGAAGTCGATGGGTAAATGGAGGAATACACTTGAGATTGATTTCCTTGGGTAGTTTGACTTTCTAGAGAGCAACAATTGTTTGCTAGTAGAGTTCGAGTCAAAGAAGGGAAGCAGGGACAGAGAGAGGTAAAGACAGTGAGTTCGGAGGAAACTTTATAGATCCTGAGAGTAGCTTGCAGAGACGCAGAGATAGCCACAGAGAGGATGACACAAGTGCTGCGCATACGTCTCTAGAGGGAAATTCAATTTAGCTAGAGGAAGGGTCGTTGCAAGTGCTAGTGGCCGAAAGAAATTCCAAAGGGCCAAGCCAGAGGCTTCCAGACCAATGACAATCAGTTAGAAACTAATCGGAGGTAGTTCCAGGCCAGCAAGTTTCAGGCATGCGTAGAGTTGGTGTAGGGCCTGTGCAGAGGCGTTGGAGAGCTAGTTCGATTGGCTTGATTGAGCCAGGATTGCTTGTGGGGATGAAAAAATTTCCTCACAATATTTTTACCAACATTTTTCTTTGTAGCATTAGCAAATTTCAACATCGAGTTGTACTCGAAATTTCTCACTGTTGCTTAATAATAAAAACCTTCCGCTGCTGCACCGGTTTTCCCAAGTTGGGTTTTTCTGGGGACTTTTGTCGAAAAATAACGATGTTATAATTGTGTATGCTAGTATTTTCTCAGTTTCCAGTTTATCTTCCACAATGTTTAATTTTGTGAAGATTGCAGTGTGATTAATTCGTTGTTACCGTAGCAATAAACTACTAAAGTGATTAACAATTAGAAGAATTAATTTTGGTTGCCGCAATAGAATTTCAGTTGTGAAATTTTCGTAGGTAATAGTTTGTAGAGTGGAATTTCTTTTATCTTTGTCTCCCTCGTCGCATCTGGTTTTGTGTAACTATTGAAATGACTCATGGAAGTTTTCCTTATTACCTCTATGACTCCTTTGTGCTCAGTTACCTAAAAAAGATGGTGGTACAGGACATAGAGAATGAATTTGGTACTGGTTGGTCGGTTAAGAAGATAAAATTGCAAATGTTGCTCAACAGTAAGAGGTTTCGTTGCAACCAAACAAGAAAAATTAAAAAAATGCCTCAAGATCAAACACTGAAACAAAGACCATTTGACATACCTTTTAAATTATGGAAAGAACTTGTAAAATCATATGAGAAGTTGGATGCACAAAGAAAGGTCCGCGATGAAAGCATTCAGGGATTGAATTTTTCATTAAACGTTATTTAGAATGTATTAATACTTATAAGTATCTTAAACGTGTATTTGTGTGAAAATAAATTGAATTGGTTTATGTTTAAGGACAAGGCATCCAAGGCGAGGTTAACCAAGACAAAAGTCACTCATCGTAGTGGCCAGAAAGGTTTAAAAGCACTGATAACAACCTTTGTAAGTATATTAAACATTTGATATTTTTTTAATAAAATTTGTACTAGAAGAAAGTCATTGTTATCTAATTTCTCCCTATTTACTGAATGGCAGGAACTAAAATATGGAAGACCTCCAAATCATTTGGAAAAGGAGGCACTGCAGCAAAAGAGATGGGTTGAATTTGTTGTTTGGATGGACTCTATGGTATGTAATCTTAGTTGGATTTCCAATATACTTTTGAACTGTATTTTCATTTTATTTTTTAGTACTATTAGATATTATATCTTACCTCATTTTATGGTTAGCATTGTATAACAAAAATATGCGTTGTGTTATGTAATTAATACTAACATGTAATATTGATTTTTTTGCCAGAATACTATAGGTAATGATTGCCAAGACGATGATCACGATGATGATCCAAACTATGCTCAACATATATCAGGAGATGATGAGGATGAGGATGATGGTGGTGAAGGAGGAGATGATGATGACAGTTGTGGTGTTGGTGATGATGTGGAAGAGACTAATGAGGATGGTCAAGATGATCATGAGGATGATCTTGGTGGTGGTAGCTAGGCATGCACATGCATTGTTTTTGATGAAGAAATTATTGTGTAGAATGACATTGTTATGTTTAGATGGGTGTTCTGAATTTACCCTATATCAATGAAACATTTTGATGTGATAATCATACGATGAGTTTGATTTGATTAAATATGATGATGATATTATTATTATTATATTTTTGTTTGATTTATATTGGAAAGTATCATCATTATTTTGATAGAGAATTATAATGTATGGTGATATTACCATCTTTGGATGTATGTTGTTAATTTATCATAGAATAATTATATTCATGAAATATTTTGATCTGTTAATCATATTTGAATTTTAATTGTTTTGATTAAATATAATACTGATCTTATTAGTATTATGTTGCTATTTTATACATGTGTTGAAAATTGTCAATGAATCATTGTATATGATGACATTGTTATTTTCTTGGATGGATGTTGTCAATTTCCCTTAAATTTCTTTACAAATGATTTTGAATTGTGATATCTTCTTTAATGATATCTAGAAACTATGATATATTTCACTATGCAATTGAAATTAGTAAAATGAATCTATAAAGGCGGTCATATATGTAAAGAAAAATATACAACTAGATGTAAAATAAGATGCAAAGTTGAGTGCTAAAAAGAAGCAAAAAATGTTACAAATTAAGATGCCAAATGATGATGCAAATAATGGTTTAAATTTGGGATGCAAACTTGGGCGCAAAAAAGGAAAAAAAAAGGATGTAAGAAAAGACATAAAACAAGATGCAAAATGGAGCTGAAAAAAGGTGAAACCAAGGATGCCATATTGGATGTAAAAAATGATGCATAATCAGATGCAAATTTAGGCTCAAACTTAGACACAAAATTATATACAAATGTGGACACAAAATGAGGCAAAAAAAGATGCAAATTTGGATGGTGAAAACGATGTAAAACTAGACACAAAAAAATACAAAATTGGATGAAAAAGTGGGCGTAAATAATGGTGCAACATTGGACACATAAGTAGACACAAAAAATGGTGCAAAAATGGGCATAAAAATAGCTCAAAATTGAATGCAAAAAATAATGCAAAACTTGGTGCAAAAACAAATACAAAAGTAGACGTAAAAAATGGCTTTAAATTGAATGTACCATTAGACACAAAATAAGATGCAAAGGTGGACACAACACATGACTCAACATAAGATGCAAATATAAATGCAAATTTGGATGCTTAAAATGATGTAACATTGGATGCAAGAAATGGTGTTAAAAACGATGCAAAATTGGATGCAACAAATGACGCAAAATATGGTGCAAAATGGGATGGGAAAAATGGAGACAAATCAAACGTAAAAGTGGACGTAAAAAATGGTCCAAAAAAAGATGCACAGATGGGGACAAAAATGGATGCAAAATTTGGTGCTAAATCAAATTCAACACATGGTGCAAAGATAGGCACCAAAGATGGTGCAAAAATAGGTACAAAACTAGAAGCAAAAACTAGTATAAGACTAGATGCAAACCCTGGCGTAAGACTATATGAAAAAATTGACACAAAATGGATGTAGAAAAAGACGTTAAATTGGATGCAAAATACGATGTAAACTTGATGCAAATGATGGCGCAAAAATGGAAGCAAAGAATGACACAAAATAGGAATCAAAAGACGATAAAAAATAGATGCAAAAAATGACACAAAACTAGAAGCAAAACCTATCATAAAATAAGATGCAAATCTTGGTTCAAAATTTGACGCAAAAAATGATGCATAGTTTGGTGTAAAAAATGATGCAAAATCTAGCGTGAAAAAGGATGCAAAATCAGGCGCCAAAAAGGATGCTTTAAAAATTGTACAATAGAGCCAGGTTTAGCGCCAGGTTGCTCATCACAATTACAAAAAAAATGCACTAAAATCTGGCGCAAATGGCTGGTTTTGTTGTAGTGTGTGGATCAACTAAGCAATTCCAATTTGTTTTTTCTTTTAAAGTTCAATTGTTTACAAATTTACAATTCAAATTGTAGTATATCTCTAAATACTTGTAAATAAGTAATGAAATGAGCTAAGTTACCAATTAATATGTTTTTCTTTGCAGCACAATGTTGGTAGTCATTTGGAAATCAATATCCTCAATTGCAAAAGTTTGCAGTTAGATTCCTCAGTGAAACTTGCAGTGCTTCAATTTGTGAGCACAATTGGTCTATTTTTTAGTGCATATACATGAATAAGAGAAATGTTTTGGAACAAAAATGGTTAGATGATCTTGTCTTTGTACAATACAACCTTCAACTAAGTCACAACCAATTGATGAATAGAAAACCTAATCTAAATCCCATTGTGTTGGACGATATTGATCCAACATCAAAATGGGTGGAGGAGACTGAACCAGTTGAATTTGACGTTGATTTTTATATTGACATGGAGTTAAGCGGAATCAATCCCAATGAAGATATGGTAGCACGATCAGAACCAAAATTAGTAGTCGTATCAAGCAAAAGCGAACAACCAATGTAAGGAACTAGTCATGCAGCTCAACCAACTCATGCTTCAATTAGGTCTAGCTCTACTGTTATTAGTGCTACTACTAAGGTTGCAGATGAGGATGAGGCATCCTAAGACTCTAATCCTGACGATGTTTATGTAGCTCCTATTGATGATCTCGTGTTTAGTAGTGGTGATGAGTTTGATCATGATGAGGAGAGATCATGTTGATCATTGATATGTACATGTAGACTTGTAGTCTTGTAGTAGGCCAATGGAGCCATAGCTTGTAGCACTTTTTTTGGACTTTATAGGCCATTTAGAGCCACATTGCTTGTGTATTTTGGTGATAATATGTAGTGCACCTTGTTCAATTTTGATATATTCACCTTTACATGGTATATAGATGAGAAAACTTTTCATATTTTGTCTCTATTGGTTTGGAATCATGGTTATAAATCTTAAACATATTTTTTTTCCATTAGAAATTAATTATTTCATGTATTTTTTTTAAATTGGTTCATTAAGGTCTAACCAGTCATGGTTTGACCTGTTTTGGTTTGAAACCTAATTTATTAGCTGGACCTGTTTGGTCATCGATTCTGGTTTTGAATATTATGGTCACAACAAATAAAATCGAAAATTTACAATATGATTTCCTTCTTGTGATCCATTTTGACTAGCTTCGTCTAATGGCACTTTTACAAAAAAGCTAAAAAACTAGCCTCCTCCCAAGAAGAGCATGGAGGGAAAAGTTCCAAAACTAAATCTTTCGACTTCTATTTCTACTGCGTCATGGTAGCAAGACTAAATTCTAATGAATTCATTGCACATGAAAATGCAAAAACATAACATTTCTATAAATTTCTAGTAGGAAGCCCACTATTGGACCCACAATATGTGAGATCATCCTCATGATCGAAGTTCTTTCTACTGTGATCCTTCATGCTTCTTTTTAGCGATGGGGAAGAACATTTTTTTTAATCACTTTTGAGTAGGAAGGGTAAGAGGAGGGCGTGAACTTATTCTTGGCCCCCTTATATAATTCTTCTTCCTTCAATGTTGAAGGATCCTCTGAAGAGTCCTAATCTAGTCCTTCTTCTTTTCTTGAATCAGGAGGAATATTTTATGAAGATACATGATTTAGGACTAGTGTATCCATTTGGATATCAAGATTCTGATCTTCTGCCTCAAGGACATTTAAGACTTCAAAACTATTGCTAGAAAGGGGGTGATGCAGAGATTCATCCTTACATGTTTGTTGTTGGCTATTACCTAGCTTCTTGTGTTTCCTTTTCATTGGAGTGAATCCTTGCATTTCTTCTTACTCATTTTTAGGAGAAGGTAGAGTTTTTGGAGAATCACAAAGTGCAAGCATGACTACTTTTTTTTCTTTATAAAACTTAAAACAAAATTTAAAATGTAATTTCACTAAATATCATTTCAAGTCAATGTTCTTTTTTCTTTATATATTACACCTGAAGGAAAAGTTCAATGGCTAGTGATGAGGCTCATCAATACGTAAACTATATGGACCTCAATGTCACTCTCTAGCTTATTAAAATAAACTTTTCTCACACTTCTTTACATATTTTATTATATTTTTCTTATTAAGAAGGGTAAAAGTGGGATGTTATGTCATGTGGCCTAATGTGCATTAAATGTAGGATTTGGAGCAGGTTTTGGTTAATTTAAGTGCAAGAACTCGAAGTAGACAAGCAAGAGGGATTTTAGGAGATTGGATCTCCCTCTTCAACTCCTCAATCACTCGAAGATTCCTCCACCAGATCTCATCAACTCAGAGTTACAAGAAGCCAAACCCACCAAGTTCATTTGCAGCCAAGCCAGTAATAGTTGAAGACAAGTTAATCTCGAGTTTAGGAGCCAAAACTCCCTAATTTTAAGGAAGTTGTTGGTAGCGTCAGTTGTATAAATAAGAAGGAATATGGCCTCATTAGGATTTGAATTTTTATTATAGCCAAGACATAATTTTGAGCATAAGATATTGTGGTTATTATTCTCATGTTATTTTCGACATTTTGGTGATAATGGAAAGGGTATCTTTGATCCAGCACTGAGTTGACTCAGAGGGCTAAAGCTCTTAGGTTAGGGCCCAACCCTATTAGCAAAGGTTTCTCTTATTTTTGTATATGTATGCTTATATTATATTCATAGTTAACTACTAAAGTTATTTTTGTTTTATCACATTTGCAAGTGCTTGAATGATTGTTCAATTTTTCTCCCATTAGTTGAAAAGGTAGATCAGTGGTACAATAGTGAAAGTGAATACTTTAGAAATTCTTGTGATAGTGTCCTCTTCCTCATCTCCCTCATAGGATCATGGTTTGAGGGCCCCACTCTTACAGCCCCAGAAACAAATTTGTCTCCTTAAATCATTGCATGGCTAAGGTTCTTGCTTGAGTAGATTAGTGTTTATAATTTCTTGGAAGTACCTACAATTGTCATTTTGGCTTTTAATTTGTTGTAGTTTAGAAAGCATCACATTTCACATATTTCACCATCAACCACTAATAACTTTGTTTTTTTCTAAATTCAACTCATATTTTCCATATGTAAATGAAGTTATGCATAAATGAAGGAAAGAATATATGTTGTTGCAGAAGTTTTTGATCTATAGGGAGAACTCATTTCATTGGCCTCATCCAAGTTGTCTTCACCTATACTACCAAGTCTACCAACCCCTAACCCGAATTTATGTTTTGTAGCAAAGTGGACATCTCTCTTGAGAAAATCCAACCATCTTGAAGAGTTGGGTTGAGACTTGGGTAGTATACACCTCCTATATTCTTTATCCCACCATCAGACACCTTTCCCACACTTTATTCCACCTCTCCTACCCTCCTATAGCTTTCAGCCAGTTTCTTATAGTAAACCAGGACATCCTATAGTAAAACCAGGGCATCCTGTAGTACTACAGGAAATCTTGTAGCAGCCTGTTTTAAGCCCAAATTAAGAAAAAATGATCATCTGAGCTTAGGTTAGGCCTCCAATTGTCTTACATACCCTCAACACCATTCTGGACCATGTTTCCCCATGCCTCTTTCCCCTGCAAAATATCAGATTGGTTCACTTAGCATTTACATTTATGAAATTGAAAATCAAAAAAGACTCTTTTCTGCAATTCTAGTTAGCACATGCATACAACAGTTGTAGTAGTTTGAGGTTAATTTCCATGCTTACTTAGTCTAAATAACTAGATGTTAGAATGAAAGGTTAAATTAGGTCTCTCTTGCAAGTAAGGTGTAAATGTTTAGCTAGATTATTTCATGTCACATCATAGCACTTTCCCATTCAACATTTTCATTACCTAAGATAGGAAGCATTTCCTTTCTCCATTACAGATAATTTTCCATTTTTTGTTAGTAGTCAGACTCATTCTAGTCAATAGAAGACTGGTTTGAAAAACCCTAGTGGTCTATTGCCCCAGTTGAAAAGTGACAAGAGTATACCATTGCATCTACTGTGTATACAACACTGTCACATCCAAGTTTCTATGAACTTCGGGTTGATGAACTAAAGCTGGTAGCCCTAGGAGTTGCAACATTCCTGCTACAACACTGAAGCCATCACTTGTTGGCGTCATTGCTGGGGAGGTGTCTAAGTAGATGTGATTTTTTATTTCCTTTCCATTTAACATTCAGTAAATAGATGCAATTCCTGCTTTCATTTTTGTTTTTCATTCAACAGATAGTTGCAATCTTTGTTTTCTTTCCATTCTGCAAGTAGTTCTGAAAAATCCTAAAGAAGAAAAAAAAAATTCCTCTCATGCCTCGTAGGAGTAGATACAACTTAAGAAAAATAATTCCAAATACCTCCAGAGCATCCACTAGTAGAAAATGGTGAAATTAGTGACTAGGTGAGTAAAAATGTTAATCACCACAACTTTTCCAAGTGAAATACTACCAAAAATTAGCAATATTAAGAGACCCAACTAAAAATGACTAACATAAATGACTATTTTAGTCACTAGTTAAAATATACGACTAGCTAATAAGTAATACTATGAAAAATGACTAACATAAATGACTAATTTAGTCTAGGAAAAAAATATGACTACCTAACAAAAACTACAATAACATGAATTAGTTGTTTATGTTAGTCATTTTAATTGTGTCACTTCAACAATCTAAACTTACAAGTCATAGAGGATTCGAAGGTTGTTTTAGATTGGGTGAAAGGTTATACTTCCTTGTACACTTATTTATTGGATCAAAGGATTATTAAAATTATGGAGCTTATTAGAATATTTAGGTTCATATCATTTGATCACATTCAGAGGGAATCAAATTCAAAGGTCGAAAAATTATCAAAAAGGGGAGTGGGCCAACACCTCCTTTTGCAACACAACATGGCCACCTATATATGTTGCAACAACCTTTCCAACTTATATAGTTGGTTGCACATATATTTCACATTCCTTCTTCGTCTTGCAAAGTGGTAGTGCTAACTTACGAGAGGGTATGAACTTTGATAATAATAATAATAATAATAATAATAAATCACTTAGTACCACTACCAAATTTCCTTCATGCAACTTTCATGATGATAAATAGATGAAATTTGGATGTTACAAACGTGTAAGTAGTCCACATTCAACTTTGTTGTCTTCATTGTCCTTAGTAGCAATGACAAGTTTGAATCTTTCCTTTATTTTCATCGCAAACACATAACTCTTTGTTGTCCCAAACATAGTTGATATTGTTGGTGTATGGTATCTTAATTGTGGAATGGTCTCTTGACAATGATAACAAACTTTCAATCTCCAACGCTCATAAATACGATGAATGAATGATCTAATGCCTTACTTGTATAGACAATTTATGATTCATTTTCTATTTTTATTGTGCCATTGTATATATGCTTCACTAGCATCTCATGCTATATGGTTAATTGAGCAAGCTTTATCTTTCATTTTTCAAGTATAATTTGGTTGCATGAATAAGAATATTTGTGTAATTAAAATCATTCAAAATTTGTTAATAATTCATGGTTTGTTTGACTATTCACACACTTATCCTTGAACTTTTACTTTGAGAGTGAGTAGTGTCAAATCACTAGTCTTCGTTAAGGAACCTCCTTTCATTACTCAATGACCTAGCTTAACTCGATATTTAAGGATTCCCCCCTAGATAAGGATATCCTTATTGTACTCTCAAGAGAGAAAAAAGGCCACCAAGGTGACATTGGGTGGCTTGCTTGATGTGTGGGGTCAAGACATTTTTTTTCTATGAGTCTTTGAGTGGAGATACAATTTAGAAAATTCTTACAAGAAAATTGGTTTCCTTTATTTCCATCGCCTAAACTACTTCCAATAAAATCATGTGCTTTTAATAAAATCTAATTTTGATAAATAATTAATTCAATAAAGTTAAAAAAAAAATAAGATTATTATTATTATTGTTATTTTTTTGTATATGAGAGAATAGACAACTATATTATGTTTGTACTTAAGGATCGATTCTATCCACTACCACAATCACCTCCAAGTGTACCCACATTGCCTCACACGTGGCACACTGAGCTAATCGAAGTTTAAACCAATAACATCATAAGAAATGCCTTAACAACCCATTCTATCATCAACTAATCTACACCATGGGGCAAATTAAAAATAACTTTTAATATTAAAAAATATAGCCAATTTATTTTATTTGAAAATCAATTTTAACATCTAATTTGAGGAAACTCTATAAAATAAAATTTAATGTGAAAAATGTTAAGCAAAATAAAGTTGGGGTAAATTATAAAAATATAAATAAGTGAAATATAAAATTAATAATTATAATTAATAATTCAATCATATTACTCCTAATTTACCAAGTGTCAAAGGCATAAAATTTCTTCATATACAAACATTTTTTAAAGTGAAAAGAGATTTGATCCCCTCTACCCTTGGTAAATCCAAAATTAATATCTAAAATTAAGATATATCCAAGCTAGTTTTACATCAATTTATGTAATTGAAAGTGAAGAATTATTATTTTAATGAAAAGTTACTTTCAAAAATATTTGTAATTTCCTCAATTTTAAAATAAAGTCAACCTAGTTCCATCTTAACTCTGGATCTGTCAAGCAACGAGAGGGATCACATCTCTTGAGGTGCAAACTTCTTTTTTGAGTGAAAAACTTGAGGAAAGGTTTGTACCTCGAGAGATTTGATCATTCTCAGTGCTTGATAGATCCAGAGTTAAGATGGATCTAGGTTGGTTTCTGTCATGTGCAGCCAAAGAAAATCTAACGAATATATGATTAATTTTATCAATAATACCTAAGTTCATCTAATATTAATATAATCGTTTTAAAATATGCTAACATGTATCATATTAATCTGTATATTTTAATTTTAAATTTGCTTAGTTGCCTCAGTTTGTTGTGATGATAATAACTTTAATGATGAAAAATGATGAAAAATAATAAAATATAAATTTTGAATGTAAAGGGACAATGTAGTAGTGTTGAATAATAGAAAATGTGAATAATAAGAATATAGTCAATTAGAAATAGTCTTCATTGTGGTTAATCTAAAACTATTTTCAACTATTATTCTTATTGTCACCCTTTTTGCTTTTGTCATCTTTTCATATTGATTATCATATTTTCATATCGATTATATGAAAAGGACAGGTTAAACCATAAACCATTTAAATCTTTAGCTCAATCTATTGTAGTAGACATCATTCCTTGTCTCTACTTCTCTCCAATATTAATAGGTTGAATTACTATAACTCAAAAATCAATGTACATTGTCAATAATTTTTTGTGCTTACACTGAAATCAATGCACAATGTTAATCCAGTCACTTTAAAATTAATGTACCATCATACATCGAATTACATCAAAATAGAAATCAACATTTACATTGAGATTAATGAATCTAACGCGAGCAATTAAATAAGATTAGAAAAAAACATTTACACTAAAATCACTGCATCTAATGAAAGCAATCAAATAAGATTAGAAATCAACATTTACACTCAAATCAATTCATCTAGTGCATGTAAGAAAATTGGATTATAAGCCAACATCTACATTGAAATTAATGCACCTCGTGCAAGTAAGCATATAGGATTATATAACAACATCTACACTAAAATCAATGCATCTAGTGCAAGCAATCAAATAGGATTAGAAATCACCATCTACATTGAAATCAATACATTTAGTGCAAGCAATCAAATAAGATTAGAAATCACCATCTAGATTGAAACCAATGCATCTAGTGCAAGCAATCAAACATTATTAGAAATCAACATCTACATTGAAATCAATGCATCTAGTACAAGAAATCAAATAGGAATAGAAATCACCATCTACATTGAAATCAATGCATTCAGTGCAAGCAATCAAATAGGATTAGAAATCATCTACATTGAAATTAATGCATCTAGTGAATGCAATCAAATATCATTAGAAATCAACATCTACACTAAAATCAATGCATCTAGTGCAAGAAGTCAAATTGGAGTAGAAATCACCATCTACACTGAAATCAATGTATCTAGTGCAAGAAATATTCTTCCCTCGCCACCCCTCCCCTCCCCCTATATATATATATATCTCCCTCCATCTATCCTTATTTTCCACTCTATCTCAACCCCCCAAACACACGTGATATTTCACTTCATATCTATCAATCTCTTTTCCCCTCCCTCCCTATCTCTCGTATTTCCTCTCTTCACTTTCCATCTATATCTCTATCTCCATTTTCCTCTCTATATCACCACCAAAACATACACTCTATTTCTTCAATCTATCTACATATCCCTCCCTCCTCCTCTCTCTCTCTCTCTTCCCCTTCTCTCCCTCTCCCCCGCTTCTATCTCTCTTCCCTACTTCTTTCCTCTCTCCCTCTCTCTCCATCCTCTTTATCACTCCCTCTCTCTCTCTCTCTCCACCTTTCTCTCTATATTTCTTTCTTCTTACCTCTCTCTCTCTCCCCCTCCAAGTCCATCTCTCTTTCCCTCCCTCACTCCACCCTCTCACATCCTCTCTCTCTCCCTTCCTCTCTTTCTCTCTCCCTCTCTTACGCTTCAGCCTCCAACTCTATTACTATATCCCTCCCTCTCTCCTTCTCTCCCCAATTCTCTCGATCACTCCATCTTTGTCTTTATCTCAACCCCAAACATACACTCTCTCTCCATCTTTCCATTGTTACCCCCTCTCTCTCTCCACTTATTACTCTTTATGTATTTCTTCTTCCCTCCCTCTCTCCCCCTCCAACTCCATCTCCTTATCCATCGCTCTCTCCTCCTCTCTCTCAAATCTTCTCTCTTGTACTTTCTCATTCTGCCTTTCTCTCCTACCTCCCTCTCTCTTCCCCCATCTCTCTCTCTCTCTCTCATCCCCTCTCTTACCCCATCAGTCTCCTTCTCTCTCTCAAGTATTATCTCTCATTCTTCCTCTCTCTCACTCTCTCTATCTCTTTCTACCCTCTCTCTCTCTCTCTCTCTCTCTCTCTCTCTCAATATATATATATATATATATATACATATGTTACTATATCCCTCTCTCTCTCTCCACTTCTCACTCTATATGTCTTTCTTCTTCCCTCCCTCTCTCCCCTTCCAACTCCATATCTATATCCCTCCCTCTCTCCTCCTTTCTCTCATCCTTCCTCTCTTGCCCTTTCTCTCCTACATTTATCTCTCTTCCCCCATATCTCTCTCTCTCTACCCTCCAATCCTCTCACTATCTCCCTCCCACTCTCCTCTCTCTTCCCCCTCCATCTTTGTGTCTCCCTCTCCCTCCTTTACCCTTCTCTACCTTTCTCTCTTTATTCCTTCTCTCCCCTATCCTTCATTTTATCTCCATCTCTCCCTTGTCACTCCCCCTATCTCTCCACCTCTATAACTTTATGTCTTTGTTCTTACCTCCCATATATATAGAGTTAACATATATCATGATATATTAATATATATTATAATATAAAAAATTTAATATTGGATTAAAACAAAGTTATTATATTTTATAATATCAATATTATGATATATTAATAAGAATATTAGATTTAATAATAATAATAATAATTTGATATTAATATTATGGTTAATAGTATTTTTTGCATGGTATTAATAATAATTTTGGCCCATGGTATTTTACTTGTAGGCTTCACCTAAATAAAACCTATTTTTTGAGTGTTAGTAAGTGTAAAGAGGTTTTATTTATTTACCATACCTCTTGTTTATTTATATTTTTATTTATTTATCATATTATTTTATTTACAATGGTATTTGGCCCATAGGCTTAGTATATAATTAGATGTTGATTTCTAATTTTATTTGATATGTTTTTATTTATTTACCATACATCTTTATACCTCTTTTATAAATATGGTAATTGGCCCATTGTATCTATAATTATGTGTCCGGTATGATCCACCTAAATAAAACCTATTTTTTGAGTTTTCATAAATATAAAGAGGTTAATATAGTAAAGATAAAAAGTGGTTTTATTTATTTACCATACCTCTAGTTTTTTTTTATTTTTTTATTTACCATACCTTTGGAGTAAATATATAAAAATAAAATAAAATAAAAAATAAAAAATCTTATTTATTTACCATACTTGTGGTTTATTTATATTTTTATTTATTTACCATAGCTCTTTTTTTTACTATTCGTAAACCTCTTCATATTTTAAATTTATGTAGTGTTTATACATAATAATAATTAGATTGATTTTTAAATAGGACCCACATTAGATTAACAATGTTAAATGTAAATATTAACATTTACATTTACATTTATGTTTACATTTACATTCAAGTTTACATGTTTACGTTTTTACGTGAGATCTACCCCATGGGGGCAATAATTATTTTATTTTTAATCTAAAATTATAAATAACTTTGAAAAATACATATAAATAACCAAAAACAATTTATATTAATTAAAATAAAATAAATTTCAATTAATTGAAAGTTAAAATAGTATTATTTGAATGAAAAGTTGCTTTCTATTTTCAAAGAGAGTAAAGAGAATTATAATTATTTTATTTAAACTTTGAATTACAAAAAACTTAATAATTTAAACTGCCCTAAATTTGGGGTTTTGGGTGATTTGGGGTTATAGATCATCTTGCTTTGATAATTGGCAATGTAAAGGCAATGTTTTACATCTAGCACTGTTTCTACTAGGGTATCACCCATCCAAATCTCTGGGAGGGTAAAATTGATCTAGATCGTGCGGCTGGATTTTCAGTGGATCAATGTGTTTGGTGTCACTGAAAACTGACATCTCAACCATCAGAGTGATTTCAGATTCGATCGGCATTGAACTAGAGAAAGTGAGATGCAGTGACCAAACCTAGAAAAAAACTAGTAGGTTTTTAGATTCGAAGTTCCTTGTAATGGAGACATGGTGGGTGCTTCAAATGTTGGTTACATGTCTGGCAGTTCGAACCGTTGCCGACGGATCAATGGATGCCGAGGTTTCATCAAAAATCGGTCTTTGACAAAGTGCTAATGAATCAATGGATGTCGAGGTTTCATCGAAAGTCGGTCTTTCAGATGTTGGTTACATGTCTGGTAGTTTGAACCGCTACCGACGGATCAATGGATGTCGAGGTTTCATCAAAAGTCGGTCTTTGACAAAGCGTCGATGAAACAACGGATGTCGAGGTTTCATCGAAAGTCGATCTTTCAGATGTTGGTTACATGTCTGGCAATTCGAACTACGGCAGACAAATCAATGGATGTGGAAGTTTCATCAAAAGTTGGTCTTTGACAAAGTGCCGATGAATCAATGGATACCGAGGTTTCATCAAAAGTCGGTCTTTGACAAAGTTGAGGAAATGTTGGATTACTCTCACATTGTTATTGAGCTAAATCAAATATTCAGCTTGCAGAATGATTGATCCAATCATTACACATTATGGCAAAGGTCAACTATCTTGCTTCTTGGCCGATCCAGATACTGTGCTAGATCTGGTGAGTAACTCTTAACAAAGTGTGAAAAAGCATTTCGTAATTAATTTTAGATTTTCTAGAGTATTTCCATATTAATTTTATTTTTTATTAGATTATGTTTTTCATCTATATCTGGAAGATGATAGTGGATGGTTCCAAACTTAGATTTGGCATTTTTTAATTATTTAAATCATATTTATTTGACTCTTCTGGAGCTTCTCTACATTATTTATTTCTGTTGGGATTGGATCTTCCAGATATGTCTTCAAAACTTCGACCCAAAAAACCATTATCCTTTTTCTCTTAAATGTGTTATTTTTTTTGGTTGAATTCAAATTGCAGACACAGTTGCGAATGAAAATTTAGCAGCCATGGCCAAACATGCATGAAAGCATGGCGTAAAGGTTTATCAGGTTGCTTCTTCGGTGGTAAATCCCATAAAAATTCAAGAATTTTTAAAAATAATATTTTAACATTTTAAATGTAATCCCTACATTGATCACAAAGGAAACCCATGCATGAAAGCATGGCATAAAGGTTTATCAGGTTGCTTCTTCGGTGGTAAATCCCATAAAAAATCAAGAATTTTTAAAAATAATATTTTAACATTTTAAATGTAATCCCTACATTGATCACAAAGGAAACCCAGTAAAATTGATGGGCAAGCTCTGGACCCAGTGGTTAGTTCATAAAACAACTTAAGTTGTAATGATACTCTATGTTTTTTACTCGAAATTTTGATGACTATAAGTGGAATTTGAAAAGTTAAATATTTACTCATGTAAATTTTACTTTGCATATAATCTTTATTCAAAGAGTAGATTCGTTATTTAAGATAAAGAATTATTGATTCACCATAATTATAAAAATAAAATACATAAAATGAATCATTGCAAATTGATAGTCATATTGTAGATAGTGGGGTTATCAAGATCATCTAAAAAATATATGTTACACCAATTCATAGTCATATTGTAGATAGCGGGGTTATCAAGATTGTCTACAAAATATATGTTACACCAATTCATAGTCATATTGTAGATAGTGGGGTTATCAAGATCATCTACAAAATATATATGTTACAACAATTGAAGCACCTGGAAAAGATCTACGAGCCATATGCATTCTACGAAGGAAGGTGAATTATGTGCAATGGAGATGAAATACAAATTTATTGGTGTTGTATTGTTTTAAACATTTTTATTGGTAATCAAGTAGCATATATTAATAATTTTTTTAATATATTTGTTCAGATTCGATACAATTCTGAAAAATTGTTTCAAGAGCTCTCTGAAGATGAACGAGACAATTTCGGATTTGATGTGAAGATGAACGAGATAGTTTCAGATTTGATGTTAAGATTATTGAGTGGAAAAATTACATCGGAAATATTCATATTCCCTAACTTGGTGAATATATCTTAAATGGGTGATAGGATTTGATGTTAAGATTATCGAGTGGAAAAATTACATCGGAGATATTCATATTCTCTGACTTGGTGAATATATATTAAATGGGTGAATATGTATCAGTGGATCACAATGGTTGCAATGGCCATGAAGACATCAATTTTCACTTCACTGGGTTCACTATTTCTGGGAGAGTGATGGGGGCTGTTGGAGCAAAAAGTTGTCCAGATATAAATGGAGGTCGTGCCAATGTGAACATTGAACTCATTTCCACCAGCAATGATCTCATTAATGATGTGTTTACATCACAGGGAGGCAGTTACACGTTTACAAATATTACTCCAAGGAAATATAGGCTAGTTTCTTCCCATCATGAATACATAAACTTCATCAATCCTCGAGCAATATACAAATATCAAGTCATATCAAATCCCACTACATTTTTTTTCAAAAAGGAAATGCCATGATATTTTTCTATCTTTGCCTTCGTTTGATACGTAGAATAAGTTTGGAGATTACTTAAGGATGAGTGTCTAGAGGACACAGTAGCCATCCATGAAATCAAACGTGAAGAAGTGGAAAGAGAGGGCTCTGTGATCCAATTGTTAAATAGAGGAAGAAGATACAAGGTCATACCTAATAATTGTCCAAAGAGGCTCTCCAGAAATGGAGTTGGGCTTTGGAAATCTGGCAGTGGATGACATGTTTTTTGTCCCAAGTTATGATATGGATGGCTTAGTTGTTTCTCAGGGTAACCCTATTTTAGGTGTTCATGTATACCTTTATTCAGATGATGTCCATGAGGTGAAGTTCCCTCAAAGAAGCTCCTTGGCCAAATCAAGTGCTTTTACATGCAATATCTGATGCGCCATATGGGAAATTTTCTTTTAATTTCATTCCATGTGGAAAATAAAGTTGTTTCTATTCTACAAGGGTGAGAATAAAATATTTGATGTTTCACTTCCATCTATAAAGGTTCTTGTTGAGCACAGTCATGTTAATATATCTCAGCCATTTCATGTCACAGGTTTCTCAGTTGGAGGACTTGTGGTGACTTCTGAAGGAGTCTCTTTTGAAGGTGTTAACATATTAGTTAATGGACAAGAAAGAGCTACAACATATGTCCAGGGATATTACAAATTTGATCATGCAACATCTACATGCTACACAATCAAGGCTAAGAAGGATCACTTTGAGTTTAGCAGTTTGGAGAATTTCATGGTTGTGCCAAACATGGCTTCAATCCCAAAGATAGAAGAAACACATTATAATATTTGTGGTTCCCTAAAATTAGTGACAAATGTCTATTATGGCAAGCGTCAAGTTGGCTTGACACATGGGCGAGACAATGTTAAGCCTCAACTAAAGAGGATTAATGATATGGGAAACTTCTACTTCGAGGTTAAACCATGTTAATATCAAATATCCCCACTGACCACAACAACAGAATGTGATTCTGGTCTTCAATTTTCACCATCACATATTGATGTGATAGTAGCTAGACCAATGTTTGGCATTGAATTTATAAAGGCCCTTGTTGATATTCGTGGATCGGTAATATGCAAGGAAGGATGTGACTCCTCAGTTTCTATATCACTTACTTCTCTGGCTATTGAACTCTAGGTTCAGAGAAGCTCAACTCTTTAAGTTTAATAAATGAGAGCAATGACTTCATATTTGAGAAAGTCATACCTAGTGCATTGCGTCTTGAGGTAAAACATGGACCTTCATCTGATTTGTTAGATTGGGATGAGTGGCGTTGGGAGAGAAAGGTTTTTATGTCAATGTTGGTGTTTATGATCATTCAGAGATAGTGTTTATCCAAAAAGGCTATTGGTTGCGTATTATGTCTACTCATCCTATGGCTTCTTACATCGTACAATCAAACAAAGAACCAATGAATTTGTTGATTGAGAAATGATGGTATCAAATATGCTTAGAAGCTTCTCGTGTGCACATGCTTCATTTCTTGAACTCATGCATTTTCTTTGGAATGTCTTCATTAGAATTCAATGTATTGAACCATAAGCCTATATATTTAGTTGGTGAAAAATATCTACTGAGTGGTGAAATACATGTTGATTCAAGTTCTTATCCCAAAGAAAATGAGTTGTCTCAAAGCATTATTGTAGACATATGGCAAAAGGAGGGTGCATTTATAGATATGATCAATAATGTCAAACTTGTTTCAAGTGCTAATGGACCAAGCAACATTGTTGTATATCAGTACACTCATTGGGCCAATCTTGAAGATGAAATGGTCTTTGTTTTGAGAGATAAAAGGAATGCTAGTGAGAAAAATAGTTTTGAAAAGGTCTTGTTTTATCCAAGAAGTCGGCACGTTGTTGTTAAAACTGATGGGTGCCAACCTGTTATTCCTTCTTTTGTGGGGTGCCTAGGAAAGTACATTCAGGGTCAGTGCTGCCAGCAATCCCAGGTGTTGACATTAAAATAATTGCTCAAAATGACAGTAGCAATGGTCTTCTAAAAAAGGGTGACTTGGTTCTTCAAACTTCGATAGGATTAGATGGTCTGTTTTTGGGTGGTCCTTTGTATGATGATATTGAGTACTATGTTAAAGCTTCCAAGGGATATCATTTAAAAGCACTTGCATAAGACCCCTTTTGAAGCTTACCTGTATGCTCATCCAATTTGATCCGACGCCCCACTCGAGTAGCAAAACCATAAAGAATATTTTATTGTTAGTATTTGACCTTTTGTGCACTCCCTGCATTTGTGGTCCTCGGTAGAGGAATCACTGAATTTGCGTCAAATAGATGCTAGATATGGACGAAACCTCTTCAATCGCATTTCTTCAAACTACAACCATGTAAGTCTGGATTTTACTATTACTTTCAACACTTTACAATGAAACCAGTGTAAATGCAGGTTGTATGTGGATAAAATATAAACCACTGTAAACACAGGTTGTCTTGTATGTGTATCTAGGGGCATACATGATAAAATATTTGAGAGTGAATGGGATATTGTTTCAATAGCTTTCATGCCTTATATTGAGACTCAATATGCAACGTGGAAGTAATTTGACCGTACTGGAAATGGACTCATATCCCGATAATGCATACAATTTCTTTGTGGACATATTCATTGAGATGATGGGGAGCTTTAAATCATTAAAGGAGCTGGTCATATGTGTTGTGACTTTGCTTAAATAAATATGTGTCTTCTAAAATTTGTTTTTTGAGAGGCTTCCTAATCTCTAATGTTTGTTAATGGGTGACAACTTTATCTTGGTAAAAACAAAATTTATGCTTTTCTTTTACATGTGCAATGAACAACATGTTTCAATGTTTAAGAATGTTTGCATTTGCTACTTAGTTGTCAGGTATAACATAAAATATAAAATAAAAAATAAAAAATAAAAAATAAAAAATAAAAAATGATACAAAGCATATATTGATGTAGCTTAGGTTGACTATTATGTTTTGATTCATTATTATGTCATGTTTGCAGATTCAATATATCTAGTAGATATGAAACAAAACCAAGTAACGAATTTGTTTCATATCTATTCCTTAATGAAAATATACACTACCTAAATTAAAAAAGTTAACCTGCTATAAGATGTGAAAAGACCATAAAATTCTTCCATGGTTTTTTTCCATGATGTTCATAATGAATATTTATGTCTTTTACCTCGTAAATGAGTGCAGAGTTGGCTTATTCTAGTTTTGAAATGCAATGTAGGAACTTTCAAAATATCCCATACCTTGATGTCTCATATCCCCACTCTCTCATCTCCGTATATACAAGTTTATGTAGACATAACTGAATTTCATGATACAGAAATCAGTGTATTAGGTTGCTTTCTTTAGAGCACCCATACTCTAGAGATGATAGAACTTCGTTTAATTGATGACTTGAATTATGACGATCCATGATATGTAAAGTTTTTGGAGGAAGTGATGTATTTGAATAGAGTTTCAAAGCAAGAAAGGGTATTGGTATGAGAATCTTCCTTTTAAATACACGCTTCAAAATCATTAAACCGATGACCAGTAAAAAGGCTTTCAGGCTTCATTTTATTTTATTTTTTTTCTTTACGAAAGGGTATGACTAATGCAAGTTGTATGTGGATATGAAAATGAATTCCACTATGGATACGAGGATGTGGAAACCAGTGGAATGACCTGCTTAGTCTTGGGAAACATCAAGTATGGAAGCAGATGGCAGTCTCATGGAGTGGGTATGTAACAGTTTTCCCCATTTTCATTTTTTTTATCATTCGTTGTTTGTGTTGGTCGTTAGATCATAAAGTTCACCAAAACATTGACATATTTATTGCAAACATTCCTGAAGCATACAATCTATTCCTAAGTCGGGACTGGATGTAACATCTAAAGGGATACATGTCTACACTCTTAACTCATTTGTGGCTAACCTAGAAAGGGGAACCCAACAAAATTAGAGTCAAAAGAGAGAAATATATGCGACATGTTGTTATTGATATTGATGGTTCAAACAAACTAGACATGTTTATTGATTCTTTAAATATCGATTTTTTCTTTGGAAATTGTGTTGCTGATATTTCTCCTTTTACAAATAGTGAGCTGCAATCTGAATTGTCGAATGTTTATAAATTAAGAACAAAAGACAAAAAATGGTTTAAGTTAATTATGATCCTAAATGTGAATTGTGGTCTTTATATATCGATGGGTCGAAATAGAAATAAGGTGCAGGTATAG
Source organism: Pinus tabuliformis (assembly GCA_031772625.1). Classification (NCBI taxonomy): domain Eukaryota; kingdom Viridiplantae; phylum Streptophyta; class Pinopsida; order Pinales; family Pinaceae; genus Pinus; species Pinus tabuliformis. The sequence continues at coordinate 620,074,689 of CM062805.1, forward strand.
GTTGTCTACTCTTGGATTCTATAGGTAATAAAATATTTATTGTCTGTATATTAGAGTTTGACTGCACTAACAATGTTGCAAAATACGAAGCACTCATACAAGGGATCAAAAAGGCTCTAGACCTCAGAATTTGGTGTATAAAGGTCTATGGTGATTTTGAAATAATCATCAAATAGGTAAAGAATGCCATACATTGCATTTTAGCTCATTTAAAAAATTTCAAAGCAAAGGTATGGGAGTTAGCCTCAATTTCTTTTGCATTTAATATTGTTTTTATACCTATATCTCTTAATCAGGAAGTTGATTTGTTAGAAAATGTGGCATCTAGATAAATTCCTACTGAGGGGTTTGAGCCTAATTCTCTTTCTGTTGATTTTATGTTTAGACCATAAATACTTGATAATATTATTATTTGGCATGTATTTGATCATGATCAACAGATACTTGAGTTCCTCCATTCAAAAGACAGTTTTTGTGATACCTTGATTGACGAATTGACATGAGGAGAACCTTCATGAACTTTGTCATATTCAAAGTGAACGGTCAGTGGGTGGCTCGATTAATCTAGTAAACCCTATCCCTCAACCTATTATTAGGCTTGAAAAAAATTATGACTTACAGGATAGATTTAAGAAAATTGTTAATTGTAAAACGAACAGTTCAACCTGCAATATGAAGTCGTAAATTTGGGAACCAAAGATAAACCTCAAAATATAAACTTGGGAATTAATTGCATTCCTCGGGAAAAGGTGGATTTCATACATCTATTGAGATAATTTAAAGGCATATTCACCTGGAACTATGAGGACCTTAAAACTTTTGATCTCAATACATTCAACTTAAAATTTCCATTAAACCCCACACCAAGCCTTTTCAACAAAAGCTGAGGAAAATCGATCCCATATTGGAGTCAGCTTTCAAAAGTGAGTTGAATTCTTAGTAGCCAAAATGATCTTCCCTTTCTGTCATTCCCAATGGGTTTTGAATTTAGTCCTTGTGAGAAAGAAGGACGGAGAAATTCATCTTTGTACAGAGTTCAGAAATTTGAATAAAGGCTCTAACAAAGATAACTACCCAGTACCTCCTATGGAAGAAATCCTACAACGGGTTTCAGGCTCTAAGATGTTATCCCTTTTGAATGGTTTCTTGAGCTATAACCAGGTTATGGTGACTCCCTTTGATCATCTAAAAACAACTTTTAAAATTCCATGGGGAACATTTGCATATAAAAAGATACCCTTTGGCCTGATAAATGTTGTGGAAATTTTTCAACGAGCAATGGATATTTCCTTTCGGGGGTTAATTGATAAATCTATAGTTGTTTACCTAGATGATGTCATTGTTTAATAAAAACAGAGATCTGATCATATTTCCCATCTCATAATAATGTTTGAGCATTGCAGAAAATTTGGCATTTCAGTAAACCCACAAAATTTTATCTTTGCGGTCACAGAAGGAAAAATATTAGGGTGTATCATGTCTAAAGATGGCATAATGATTGACCCGAAAAGAAAAAGGCCATTGATAGTTTATTTCCTCCTAACACTAAAAAGGTTGTGCAGTCTTTCCTTGGTAAAATTATTTTTGTTAGACAATTCATCCCAAGTTTTTATGAAATAGTTAAGCCACTTCAAGATCTTGTAAAGAATAATGCTGCTTATAAGTGGACAAATCCTAAAAAATAGGCTTTTGGTACCATAAAACAGACCATTTTTGAAGCTCTTGTCCTGATGGCCCCTGATTTTTTGAAGTATTTTATATTGTACACCTTTGTTTCTGATTATACTTATGTTGTTGTCCTTACACAGAAAATAGATCCTAATACTAAAACTCCTATCGCATTCAAGAGCTTTAATTTTAAGGGAGTTGAATTAAATTACCTAGTAGTGGATAAATATTCCTTTGTTGTCTTTAAGGAAACAAATCATTTCAAATCTTATTCTACTTAAATCCAAAACCAAGGTAATAATTCCCTATACATAATTAAGGAATCTACTTGTTCATAAAGAATTAGGAGAAAAAGGGGCCCACCGAATGACAACTCTCCAAGAATATGACCTAGATATCAATCCTTCTCAAATAGTGAAAGCTCAAGGTCTTTGTAAATTGGTTGTTGAGTTTGTGAACCTTCCTAATCAAGACCCTTGTTCTGATAATGAAATAACTATGCTGCAAAATGAATATTTTTGCATTCTGGATGATCCTAATTCTTGGTATTCTGACATCAGGTTTTATTTGCAGAATGGTACAACACTAACACGTCTTAAGCCTAAAAATAAAAGAGTGTTAAGACTCAAGTATGTCCCTTATCAATTGATTAATAATATTATGTTTCAAAAAAATTATGATGGTGTATTGCTTCATTGTGTAGAGCAAGGTGATGCCAAAAAATCACTCCACGAACTCCATTGAGGTCATGTCAGTGGTCACTTTGGTTGAGATATCACTGCTCACAAAGTGATAAGGGTTGGGTATTATTGACCCACATTGTTTAAGTTTCTCGTGCCCTAGTATGAATATGTGAGACTTGCCAAAAGGATGTTGGTAGGGTTAAAAAACAAACTTTTCCCCTTCAACCTATTATTGTTGAACCTCCCTTTCAACAGTGGGGCCTAGACATGGTTGGTCATGTGAACCCTCCATTCTTTTAATAGCATAAATAATTTTTGATAGCTACATATTACTTTATGAGGTGGTGGGAGATGATACCTTTACGAGTAGTTAATGAAAACATGTGATTGAATTTTTAGACCCAAATATTCTTACTCATTTTGGATTCCTAGAATCATTAGTGTTTGATAATGCCTCTTATTTTGCTTCTCAAGAATTGGATTCTTATGCTTGTAATAAAGGAATTAAAATTAAATGCTCATAAACTACTACCCTGAGGGGAATGGTATTGTTATGTTATCAAATTAAAATCTTTAAGAGAACAATTTATGGGCATCATAAAAATTGGCATACTTCCCTTTTCAATTCACTCTTGGTTGATAGGGTCACCCCTAAGGATACCATTGGGAATTCTCCCTTTTTCCTTTTTAATGGCATAGAATCCATCTAACCCCCTAATATTTTCCTCCCTTATCTACAATTGTCCCGAAAATACTAGGAAGTCAAGTCCTTTGCCATGTAGAATAAGATAGATGCCTTGCTAAAATTAGAAGAAGAAAGAGAATGGTCAAAACATAAACTGCACCAACACCAACATAATGAAAAATATTGGTTTGATAACATATCATCTTCTAATAGAAATATTGAGGTAGAATACTTGATTTTAAAATGGGATAAATCCCAGAGGATAAAGGGGAACATTCCAAGTTTCAGAGGATGTGGTTGGGACCATTCATTATACAGAAAAGATTGATCCTAGTACGTTTCATTTGCAAAATCTGGAAGGTCAGGTTCAGAACCCCTTCTGGTCAATGCACAACTTTTGAAGAAGTATTTTTATTGAGTCCCTTTGGGGATTCTATTTTTCTATAAATATTGTTTCTGCTTGAATTTTTTAGTGTGCTTTTTACATTTCTCTTTTAGTTTGTTTAATCAATTTCATAGCCTGGACATGAATAATCCTATCTAGAATATGTTTCAAGGAAATTTCTAAATATATTTTATTTGTTTGAGCTTTAATTATAGTGGTTTGTTTGTTGTAGTATCATTTTACTTTTATGTTCAAAATTTCGGATCAATTTAATTAGCACTACAAAAACTATTTTTGTTAGTAAGTATGACTTTGTCAAAGGGAACCCTTGCCATTATCAACATATTTATTTTATTAAAAGAGTGTAATCAATGTGAATTTGGTGACTTTTAGAATTTTCACACCATTCTATCTCTTAAGGATATTTTAGAGTTTCTTCCCCATTGGCTAGACAATTCCACTAAGGAATGATAAGCAATTATTCAAGGTTTTAACTTATCTTTGTTTGTGTTGCTGGGATCAAAGCACTCAAGTAAAACATGCTAAAAAGGACATCCTTGTTGAGGCTATGACCGCCTAGTTGCAGCAGTCGACCGTCTATGACATTTGGGATTCCAAATTTAAATATTTAACAAAAGTGTAAATTCAATTTTTACGATCTATGTGTCATCCATGCCTTTAAGGGGCTTATGAATTTGCTTCCCCCGCGACTAATAATCTGAATGTAGAACCATGAACTCATCATAGGAAAAATGGGATATTAGAATCTAAGTTGGATTAAATGGCATCCTTATCAGGGCTATGAATGCATGTTGGTAACAAAGGAAATACTCGTGGCATTAAAGTCAAAATTGTAGCACTAGCTTGAAATACCATTCTATATTTTCAGTTTGTTGGTTATTGGATTTTTTGAAAATTTATATGGATTTTATTTGTGAAGTTTCTATTTGTTATTTTCATTTTAAACGGGTATCTATGAATTGATTAATTGTATTCAAGCAGGGCTACAACAATCATTCTTAAATCATTTTTTTTGCATTTATTTCCATATAACATCTTATCTATGTCCTTTAATCAAATTCATTTAGAGACAAAGATAATTGGTTCATCTAGCGAGTCACCAATTGTTGGTAGCCCAACTAACTCCCCTCTCATTTTCAAAATGATATGGACCCCTCCCTTTTTGTTGTCATTTTTCTTTGATTTTTATAATTAGCATTTGGAATATGGATTCAAATCTAGACTTTATTGAGACATTCTCTTTGTGATTGGCATATGGTTCTAATCAAAATTTGATGCTTATATTGATTCACTGGTCTTAGGTCATCTATTTTGATTCTGCAGCAGTCATGTAACTTGTGTTTATAGCCTATCTATGAGGTTACAAGTCTTACAACACCTAGAATATCACTTGATATGGAAATTCCTATTCTAGTTTGAGTATATATATTTTCATTTTATTACTTTGTGTAAATATTTTGTATGTTATGTTTCAATAGGTTTTGTGAATTTTCATTGCCTTTCTATCTTGCAATACAATGATATAATGGTCATATGATTAAAAGGTTCTATTCATAAATGTAATGGTATCGGTAGTTTCTAAAGTTATTGGCTATGTATTATATATATTATTTTAATGATATGGTTATAGAAAATGTTTTAAATGTTATATATTTCGAATCTTATCACCATGTCATATCATTACTTAACGTTAAATATTTTTATCAACTCGCCAACCTATAATTGTGGTCTAATTTCCATCACAATTATTGATAGAACCTTAAATTCTTTGCAGCATCAAGTGTGATGTTGAAACTTCTCGATCCACTATATTATGAAACAATAGGTTCAAATTGTAATGGGATTTGGAGGATTTATCTCGATTAAATATTATTGATTATTGATGATCTAGAAGGATGCATATGGGCTCTCGACTGCAATTCTTGCCACTTGTTAGTGCCATTCACTCTAACCAGGTTGTCACAGTTATTGCTCAGTGAGTTTAACCTTCCCAACCTGCCAATTCATGACTTAGGGTTTTGTTTCACCTTTAATGTACTTGTCTTCATTGTTTGGCCTTCCCATGACTATTTTGTCAACTGTTAGGCTTTTAAACCTTTCATTGCTTCTGTATACCCTTTCGAGTTGAACCCTTATCGGATTGTTATCAAAAATTCTACCATGTTGCCTATAATTTGGACCAAACCTATTAGGGTTGATCTTTTTGAAACCTATGATGAGTACTTACCATTATTTCAAAGAGTCGGGTGGTGGAAATTTCTGGAATTGTTTCAAGGTTACCGTGAAGGAGTTGTTCGAGCCTTTGCGGCCAATTTCGATGGAAAGAAAGAAATAGTCAAAGACTTAGAGATCCCTGTAGGTGTTGGGTTCATTGTAGAGGCAACTTGTCTTCCTACAAAGGGAGAAAGGTGGTATAAAGACTACCCGGTTTGAGATATTCCTTGAAAAAAATACGTCGTCAATAAATATTGTGCATATGAGGTAAATGGTATGCATGTTTCCTATTTAAAGCCTAAGTGGTAGGATATATTACTTTTCCTATGTCATTAAATTACCTACAAGGGTCGTTACAGTTTGGTATTCATTTACCATATACATCTTCTTATGGTCTTTCTCAGCTATGAGTTAAACCTCTCACATTTTTTATATAGAAGCTCGGCTAAGATGGCTAAATCTTATCATCAAAAAAACCCCGACATGTCCTTGTTTCACCATTGATTTTTTTGTATTTTGGTCAAGCGCTACTTAATTAAGTGTGGGGATGATTGGAATTCATTTATTTTGCAGAATTAGTTTCAGAAACCCTAGGCTCCTGAACAACAGGGTTCTTTAGTTAAAGTTTCACCCAGTCCTTCAATTGTCAAGCCCATGCTGTATGACGAGGATAATTCTCAAGGTGGTTACACACAAACCACATAAATGACTTTGGTAATAATGAAGAATTAAACCCTGAGGTTACACTAGCCCTTGTTACTCAGAGCATGGCCAAAAATGTTGAATTCCACCATGAAGAATTAAAACTGGAATTCAAGGAAAGATAGGAGTTTAAACCCTCGCCTCACAGCCCTCATTTCAGACCTACAAAATGGGAACCAGTTAGTCAGCCAGAGTTCAATGTCAAGGCCAAACAAATGGAAAGAATAATTTCCAAGGATCAATGAAATAGACATATAAATGCTCATGTAAAAGAATTGTTTGTAAATTTGGAAGTCTCACTCGACCCTTCACCAAAGAAGACCAAACCTCAGGCTAAAGATTGCTCTATTGAGGGTAAATTTGAACCTAATAGAAATAGCAATAATGAGAATACTCCTCAAATTCATTCTAATTATGACCCTACTTTTTTGGACCTAAATTGGCATCAACAATTCTTAGTCATTATGTTGCGCTTGAATGGTCGTATCAACCAGTTGCTGCAAGAAAATGAACAACTCATAGCCCAAAACTGGTTGAGAGAAATTCAAAATAAAGACAAACCTACTAAAACCCAAGTTAAAATGCAATCCAGAGATACTCATATAATAGTTAGATCTTTGAATCTGAAGGTTACTATTTCTCCATATGTGAATCATGCTTAGTTTGGAATATGTTTGTTTAACTTCCAGCTGGTATTTTTTAAGTATGTTTTAGTTTTATTTTCATTTATTAAGTTTGGGAAAGTGACTGCAAAATCAAGATTTTGTAGTAGAAAATGGTTTATTTTTGTTGTAAGTCACTAATCCTATTTGGTTTGATTGGTTGGAAGGTTATTTATCTGGCGATATTGATCTCAACAAAGTTGATGTTGAAGATGCCTTTCAGTTATGCAAGGATTACCTATTAGTGCTTTTATGAATTTTACTTTTATCGGTTATGATATGGCCAACTGGACGAACAGAAAGTGTTATTTAATTTTGTAAACATAGATGTATTTTTTGAATTTAGTTTGAGACCAATAGACTAGGTTCTTAAGCCTATATAAAACTCTGACATATGAACAAGAGAGGGGGGGGGGGGATTTTTGGTGAAAGGAAATGGTGTTTATTCTTGTGACTGCAAAATATCATTTTTTGTTATCATAAGTTTACGGATTTAGTTTAATTCAGTTGCATATCCTTATGTGGTTATATCTCCCTTGGTCACTTTTATTGTCTTCTTTATCTTGTGTAATTTGACTTCTCAAGGTTTTAGAAGATACAAGTTTGTTGTTGTGTGATTTAATTCCATAAACAACCAGCAATGTTATTGGATTTCTTTTCTACTTTACATTAATTTAATTTTCATTGGCTTACATTCGATGAATGTTGCATCTCAAGTGACTTGTGTCCTGAGATCAATAGTTGGTTTATACATTCACTTGATCTAGATCATTGTGATTTTATTCTAGAGGTTTAAGTTATAAAGAAATGTCACTTTTTGTATACAAGTTGAATTAATTTTATAGTTCTAATGATTTATCATTTGTATTATTATTTTGATTATTTATTTACTAGTAAAATTCATAAACACGTGATTGAAAATTATTGTACTTTATACAAGGTTGTTACAATGACCCTTTATGTATATCTTGGTCAAGAATTTAGAATTAGAACGCATTAGCTAGGTTTTTCTACATTTATTCTTGATGTTATTTTCCTAAAACAAACACAGATTGATCTGAGTTCGTTTAAAAGGATAAGGGACTTATATTTTGGTAGTTACCTATTTTTATTATTCACAAATGTCCATAGGCATGATTTCACATAAAACCTCATCCTTTTAGTTGTCGATTTGGAACTCTACCTTGTTTTGTTCATTGACTAGGATCTGATGTCCATTTTGCAACCATGTCACTCAATGGGGGGGGGGGAGCCGCTGGCGGTGGTGGGCAGGGGTTGGGGGCTTTGGATGTCATCTTTTGTAGCCCTAATTTCTACACCATTTCCATAAAGACCAAATTATTAATGTTACCACTACCAATGATTACTTTACAACTTTTTCCCTTGGACTTGCAAACTATTCTAAACAAGTTCCTTCAATGTATTAGCTCTTCCTTCTCCTTTTCTCCTTTAATTAAAATCCTCTTCAACATTAAGGATTCACCCATCTCAGGCGTCTCTTCTTTTACCTATATTTTTTCTACCTCATCCTTGGCTTCCACAAAATGCACTCCTCTTGAACTAGCTGATTTATTTTCAGGACAGTTCCATGACATATGGCTTGTCTTTCCACATATGTAGCATCTAACTTCTCTTTCTTTGCCTCTTCCTCTTGGGAAAAATATTTTTCCTCTTGACTCTTCTTCTCTTGGAGATTGAATTCTTTAATTCCGTGCTTCCTCTTTTGGCATTTGAACTCTTCCCCTGTTGGGAGATCCTTTCCCTCTAGCTAGACTTCTTCTTCTGCTTTGTCCGCTTTGTCTTCTAGATAACTTTTCTTCTTCCCTTAGTGCTTCCTACTAGGCATCTTCCATGGTATTCAAGGACAAGAGGCCAATTTCATCTTTCATTTCATACCTCAAACCATTTATATATCTGGACACCTTCTACACATCTTCCTCAATGTTGCATGCTTTCATATTCAAACTACAGAATTCTTTCGTGTATTCATCACCGTCAAGGACTTCTGCCTCAAATTATGTAGCTACCTAAATAAATTCAATTGATAATCCTTGGGAATAAACTTACTCATGAATTTAGCCACCATCCTATCCCAACTTTTAATATTGTCTTCCCTTTACTTCTCTAATCTTTGTGCAATTCATCCCAACAAAGTGTTGAATTTCCCCTTAACCTCATCACAACGTACTTGACATTCTAATCCTCATCAACATCCTCATTGTCAAAATAATTGTCCAATCTTCTTATCCAATCTAGCAACTCCTCCACATTCAAATTTCCTTCATATAATGGTACTTCCATATTTGGTCTAGGCCTAACCTTGGTAACGAGATTTATTAATTATTCATCTGGTTGCTCCCTTCCTAGATATCCCTCCACCTCTCCCTCAAAAATTGTTTCCTCACTCTCATTAACTTCTCCCACATCAGGTTATTATCTCTCGATAGTCTCCACAACCTACGTTCTTTCCTGGATACGCCTCAATTCCAATCTCAAGTTCTCGTCCATTCTAGTCCTTTCTCGACCTCCTCTTCTGGGTGGCATACTTGTAACACAACTCTTAACGGTTCCTAAAATTATTTTATCAGTTACATGCTTAGAAGAGCTTAGAATATTTGATAACACTTAACATGGTGCAAGTGTGACCGCTTTTTTTTCTTTATAAACTTAAAACAAAATTCAAAATGTAGGTCCACTAAATATCAAGGAAAGTCGGGGTTTTTTTTCTCTTTATATATTTCACTTGAAGGAAAAGGTCAATGGCCAACTTGAGCCAAGGCCCAAGTAAAGCTACTAGACCCACACAAAGTCATGGGTCGGGCTTTTTGTTGGTTAGGAATCAGAGCTCTTCAAATTCACCAAGTGTGCTCGCTAGCTATGCTAGCCTCCGACTATTCAGTAAGACACATCCATGTGCGGTCAGAACTCGGCTATTTTTTAGAATCTCGTAGGATAATAAGGGCCTCGGAGGGATGATCTCTGACTACTAGCCCACCTCTTTGAATTACAACCCATATGTTGGGAATTGTGCATTTATCAAACCCATTTTTGCATTGTCCAACGATTGGTTAGAAATTTGTCTTCTTCCCTGGACTTGCTTCACTAGTATTTACCTTGGGTGCAAAGCGTTGTAACTCGAAGAAATAATTTTAGGCTAGGAGGTAACTCCATGAATGAACTTGTATTTTGAATTAATATGGAACATGAATATATACTTGGAGAGGGAGACTATTGGGTTTCATCTCCCAATGTCTCTTCATCTTCCAATTCTCTTTATTTTCCTATTTAAAATATTTACACGGATTTACCTAATCCCAAAGATTAGGTATCAACATTCCCCCCCCCCCCCCCCCCCCCCCCCGCTTAATCTGAAGGGATGTTGTTGAGTCCATGCATCATTCTGAATATTTCATATTTTTATTTTACAAGCGCTTTGGTGAATATTTATGTGATTTGTTCATTTGTGGAACAATGGTGTAGGTGGATTTTCTTGGTCTTAACATGATGTTGAATTAGATGGTACTTTGTATTGATGTGCTTTGTTCGATCATGGAAATTTGGGTTCTTGACCAACTTTATTGAAAAAATGTTGTCAATCAATAGAGGAGTTGAATGCACTTGTTTCTCCTGCAAATCTTCTAGTATTTTCCTAAGCCAAACAATTTCCTTTGTTGCTTCAGCCGCTAGCACATATTCTGCCTCAGTTGTGGAATATACTAGAACTAATTGTTTGCGTGACCTCTAGAAGATAACTCTTGATCCAAGACTCATAACATAACCTGAAGTAGATACCCCAGTTTCTTTATCTACATCGAAGTTTGAATCAGAGTATCCAATCAAGCTGAAGCTGCCCACCTGTGTATACTTAAGTCCAAAGTCTTGAGTTCCCTTCAAGTACTTTACAACTCATTTTGCAGTAGACCAATGACCCTCACAAGGCTTTTGAATAAACCTGGAGAGGATTCCAATAGTAAATGAAATATCGGGTCTAGTAGTAGTCAGGTAGTTGAGACTTCCTACGAGATTTCTATACTTCGTTACATCCTCAACTTCTTTTCCTTTAGTGGATGTGAGCTTTAAGTTTTGTTCCATTGGAGTAGTCAAAGGATTGCACTTAGCCATGCCAAACCTTTTCAACATATCTCCAATGTACTTCTTCTAAGAGAGGAATATAAACTTCGAATGTTGAGTTACTTCAATACCAAGATAGTAGTAAACATAGGCCAAATCTTTCATTTAAAAACCTTTCCTCAATTCCTTCTTTATGGATGCAATGTAGCTCTCATTGTTCCCTATCATTAGAAGATCATCTACATACACCACAAGTTATACAATTATTTTTCCAACTTTTTGACAAACAAAGTTGGATCATCAAGATCATAATCTTTGAAGTTGAGTTTCAGAAGATGATCAGTTAAATTCTCGTACCAGGCTCGTGGTTCTTGCTTGAGGCCATACAAGGATTTTATAAGCTTGCATACTTTGTGTTCTTGACGCTTCACAACAAATCCTTCTGGCTGGGACATAAAAACTTTCTCTTTCAGATCCCCATTCAAGAAAGTAATTTTTACATCCATTTGATGGACTTTCCAATCGTTTTATGCTGCCAAGGCAAATATTATCCAGATTGTAGCCCATTTTATTGTGTGGGGGGAGGGGGGGGGGGGGGGGGGGGGGGGGGGTTCGTGGGGGGGGGAGGTGGGGGGGGTGGGGGGGGGGGGGTTGTCGTGGGAGGGGGGAGGTGGGGGGGGACGTCTCCTCATACTTGATCCCTTCCTTCTGTGAAAAACCTTTTGCCACAAGCCTGGCGTTGTGCTTGTCAAGTGAGCCATCTGCTTTGTACTTGTTCTTGAATACCCAATTGTAGCCTAATGGTTTGGTTCTCAATGGACGATAAACCAACTTCCAAGTTTCATTCGTTATCAAGGTATCCTATTATTTCTACATCGCTTATTTCCATTCACCATGAGAATCGGCTTCTTTGAAGGAATTTGGTTCAAAATCTGTAGACAATTTCAGTTCACAATCATAAGAAACATCAATATCAATAGATGAATCAAAATCATCTACATCACCTCCATTTTGTTTGGTTGAGCTTCTTGTTCCTGTCTTTCCAACCTCATCAAGATGAACACTTTCAAGTGTCTTTGTCAGTCATTTTTTAGGACCTTTCTGAGATGGCTTGGGCTGCTTAGTTGACTGAGATGGGGCTGAATCAATATTTAGTATCCCAATTATGTCAATCACATCACTCAAAGTGTAATCAGTGGTTGGAGATTCATGTGGGGGAGAGAGTACTTCAAAAGAAGATTCCACAGATTGATTCATTATAGCAATCCCCCCTTTAAGATGTGGAATCTCATTATCAAATTCCTGAAAAGAATTTGCATGCCAGAATCTAGCCAAGCAATAAAGTTGTTGCTCAACAACATTGTTAGTCTTGGAAGATTCAAGAAAGATCACATCTCTAGATATTATAAAGTTCTCATTAACTTCACCACAGAGACAGTATGCTTTGGAGGTATTTGATTACCCCAAGAATATACACTTATGACTCCTTGCACTGAGTTTGTTTCTTTGTTCCTTAGGTATCAAGGCATAATAGGTGGAACCAAAAACCTTGAGATGCCTCACTGAAGGAAAGTGGCCATACCACATTACATAGGGAGTCCTTTTTTTATAGCATTAGATGGACACCTATTATTTAAATACACAACACATAGAAATGCATCAGCCCAAGACATCAGCTTAACATTCTTGAAAAACATCATGTAATGTACCATATTTAATATTTTCATGTTCATTCTTTTAGCTACTTCGTTCCATTGGGAATATAAGGCACAGTTGTTTGATGTTTGATCCCATGTTGGCAAAGATAGCTTTCAAATTCATTTGAAGTGTATTATTTTCCATTATTAGAGCGAATAGATCCAATACGAGATTGTGCATCATTTTCAATTCATGCATGAAAGTTCTTAAATGTTTCAAAAGCATCAGATTTGTTCTTCAATAAATAAACCCAACACATTCTGGTGTAGTCATCAATAACTGTCATCATTTATTTATTGTCATTTGCAGAAGGAACAACCATTGGGCCACATAAATTAGAATGAATGAGTTCAATTTTTCTATGTGCTTTGAAATGAGAATCATGAAAAGAATGTTTCTCGTGCTTTCCTAAGATACAAGCATCACATTGCTTAATTTTCCTAGGAATTGTAGGAAAACCAATAACACCATTTTTCTTCAACAAACGAAGGTTTTCATAGTTCAAGTGTCCAAATATAGCATCCCATAAAAGACTTGATCGAAATATACCTTCATCATAGTGAGAATTGTATGAGAAGTTTTGTGCATGAGCAGAGGTTCCTTGCAGCTTCAGAAGTCTTTCTTCTTCTATCCCCATCATGACAGGTGAGTGATCTGATGATTTTCTCACCTTAACCTTACCATCAAATATATGAATGGAGTTTCCTTGCTGGAAGATGTGGACCAAAGGCAGCAAGTTTCTCCTCAGCTATGAGAGATATAAAACATCATGCATAAGAAATTCTAGATGACCAGGCAGTTTGACCCTGATGGTGCCAAGCCCTAATGGCTTGAGTTTTGACTTGTCTACAAAGTATAATGCTCCATCAACATTTTCAATGAATTATTCAAAGAAATATCTCCTTAAATTCATGTGGCAAGTTGCTCCTGAATCAAGCAACCAATAATCTTTCCGTGAAGCAAGTGAAGCATTGAACAATTCTTCAATTACTCCAATGTTGCAATGTGCTACAACATAATGAGTGAACTTGAGTGCCTTATCTTTCCCTTTGTTAATTTTTTTACCTTTCCCTTCATTTCTTTTCTTCTCAATTCATCCGAAGGAAACTTATAAGTGGAAGCATCATGTCCGTATCTATTACATCGTATGTAATGAAGATCATATTTTTCTCCATGGAACTGTCTACCACCCCCCGCCTCTAAAACTCATCCTTCCTCTTCCTCTTCGGACACCTCTTCCTCTAGAAGAATCTTTTGCATGATTCTTCTCCTTTTGTGCAAGGCACACAACTTCTTCAGAAGACTGAGGAGCGGTCTTCTTCCCAAAAGCCTTCTCTCTCTCAGCAAACTTATTTTCAAGGGATCCAAAGATAATCTCCTTAAGGTTTCCACCTGCTTGCAATGACTCAAGATAATGTGAATAAGTGGGATATAGTGCCTTGAAATAAGCTATGAGAGGAATATCTACTCAAAACCAGTGGATTTTATATCATGCATAATGGATCTTACTTCTGATGATAAGGCAAGAGGGTCATCATTTTTCAATTCAAGACTGAACAACTTAATCATAAAATGAACAAGTTCAAGTTCAGAGTGGGAGTCATACAATTCCTTAAACTTCTTTACGGCTTCAAAGGAATTTGAAAATGGATAAATATGGTGACTCACCTCTTCATTTACTAAGGCTGCAATCAAGGCATAGGCCTTATTGTTCTTATTTTCCCAAATGGCAAGCTCCTTGTTTGAAGTGGGATTTTCAGGTGCATTATCTCCTACACCTTCACAGACTCCTTTCCACAACTCATTGAAAATGAGAGTGTATTTTATCTTCTGGGACCACTCAATATAATTCTCCTTGCCAATGAGAACCACTCCCACAATAGATATGAGTGAATGCATTCTTAAAAAAGGACTATGTGCTTCAAAATAATGCATCATTATTTTTCCTTCTTGATTAGGTAAGAAATTGATTTAATATACATAGAGATCTATATTGATTCTATCACCACTCCTATAGTATTAGAACTCACTAATAATATATAACATACCATCACAATTTCAACCTTCATTCACATGATATATCAATCCTTCATGCCATAAACATTAAAAGGAACCACTCATCACACCATTTTAATGCATAAATATTATAATATGGTCACCGCATCATGCACTATATAAGACTAATCATACAACAATTTCACATTGCCTCTGTCATGCAATATATATCTACCAATCTTCAAAAAAGAGTATCATGCAATATATTTATATATCAACACTCAGTCAACATGTATGCACAGTCTTTAAAAAGGATTAGACATACCATTTGGTCCTGTGTGGAGGCACCATTCTAGTCTTTGAAAATTGGTTAACGCACAGGTTGGTTCCGCTCACCGCACAATTCCACCTCTCAACACAGGACTACTCCAAGGTTGCACCATGCACCACAAATATGTTGCGTAGGATTTAACATGGCCATCCACCACCCTTGAGCTTGAAGACCAAGATGATGGTAGCCCACTGATTCCTCTTATCATGAAGTGAAAATGGCGATATTAACGGAGTAAGCAGTAATAACACATTTTGCAGACAAGTTAAGTTCTTTCCTTCCTGCTATATTCCTAGTAGTTCATAAATATTCACAATCTAAGAGATATAAGGTGAGGCTTTTCCTTCTTGTTTTTGTGGATATATACAGTGATGGAGGTGAAGGCGAGGGTTTTTCCCTCTTCCTATTGTGGGAATATGCAATGATAGAGTGGAGGCGGAGGAAGGCCCAATCGCAAATTCACGATGTTGTAGGAATATGTAGTGAAAAACAAAGAAACACTCATCTAAATCCAATGCACGAAGCTTTGGATTTGAAATCAATAAACATCCATGAAGAAAGCTTGTAGAGAACATGGCAAAGAGTAGAGGAAATAGGGAATTTTGGCAGAGTTTTGCAGGAATTATAGGACAAGAATGTTAAAAATGGGGGTGGATTTGATACCATGTCAAGCCAGGGGGTTACTCCACAAATGAACTTGTGTTTTGCATTAATATGGAACATCAATATATACATGGAGAAGGAGACTATTGGGTTTCATCTCCCAATGTCTCTTTGTCTTTCAGTTCTCTTTATTTCCCTATTTACAATATTTACATGGATTTACCTAATCCCAAAGATTAGGTGTCAACAAATAACAAAACAACTGACACAAGTCTAAACCCAGAACTGAATAATAACATATCATGTAATGAACTCATCCAAGGCATAAAAAAAGTACTTTGTTCTTCTTTTAATAGTCCTTCATGCCCGTAAGGTCTTCAGGCATACATATAAATACATAAGGAATATCTTCCAAAAAACACAGAGGCATTGGCTAATAGCAGCCTCTCTAAAGGCGACATTTGGGTTTCTTTAGAATATTTATGCTAACAACCTAAAAAGTTGTCCAAACAAAGAGACACATCGATGAATAGAAAACATCATATTGGTGTAGATATCCCTCAAGGGACACATAGGAAAACACATCTCAACAGAAAGGACTATTTACATGGGTAATTTTCTTTAAAACAAAAGGCAGAGTGATGCTCCTACATCAAAGAACTTCGGGAGATTCAATCTTTTGGACAAGTTTTCACAAAGTTTCCATATTCATGCATTACACTTGAAAGGAACCAATTCATAATCCAAAATCTGTAGGTGAGACCAATGATCCAAATTTAGTTTAATGTTCTCGGGGAGGTCATTCGAGAAATTCATTTCCACACAAATTCTAGCACATGAAAGATTGTTCTCATGTGCCATGTCACTAGCAATAAATCAGCCCAATTTGATTCCTATATGCTTAAAAATTCCTTTACACTAGAAAAGGAGAGGCAAAGAAGGCAATCTTACCCACATAGGTGCAAATGAAATTTCCATTGACGGATTAAATTCCATAGAATAATGAGTGAGAAACATACCTTTCATACCCATGAAATAAGGACCCAACTTAAAGATTCGATATTTATTTGACTGTTTTTCAAAAAGAAATAAATAATACTCATTTCCACAGTAATAAATGTTCAAGGGTTCATCATTTTTCCAATCGACAGAAATGCCAATCTATAATCATTTCATAGCTTGGTAATAGCCCAGTAAACTTTCCCAATAACCCTTTTTCCTGCAAAGTTGCCACATTTTGTTTTTCTAAGGGAGAAAACCCCAGATCCAAAGAGGGAGTTGAATATGATTTCTTCACAAATTTGGTTGGGGCACTCATTGTGCATCCAACAAAAGAAACACTCGCTTATCCATTAAAGGTTGTCCTTGAGCAATGATCTGCATGGGCAATCCATTGAAGAAGAAATTTTCTTAACCCTTTAATATCTGGACAAGCAAGCTTGAACATGGAGGCGATAGTGATGGGATCAATAAAATCTCAGATATGACATAGCGGTGGCAGCCTTATTCTCAAATTTCACAATAGAACACTGTTGACTAAACCCACACAGCGACTATGAGCAAGTCAGTCGATGATCCACGAGTAGATAGCCGAGGGGTTCAAAATTTTGAACATGCATCAACAACTTCTAACTGATGAGCCCCAATTTTTGGTATAATTTGGGCTCATTTGGCCTACTTGCTTTGCTCAAACCATTCATCTTTTATTGCTTATGCATGCATTTCTTAGTTTATTCGTGTTGTTTGTAGGAAGAAGGGTAGACATTTTATCTACGTGACTAATACATGATGATTTCAGGTTTTGGCATTAAAAGGAAGAAAAGACCACGTGAAAGGAGACAAGGAGACAGTGAGGTGGCACTGCTGGTTTTTAGGAGAGGATGTCCACAGTCTTGGGGACCTTCCTCGTGATTCCCACCATAGCTCCGAGCTCCAATCCATCTCCCCACCGAGCTTAGAGGCAGCCAACTGTTCTACAGGAACAACAGTTATAACTGTTCTACAGGAACAGCAGTTATGACTGTCCTACAGGATCAGCAGTTTAAAATTCAGTTGGACAGCCGAGCTCCTCAAATCAAGGACACCTGTTGGATGATCATTTTGCATAAATACTGAGGCCGTAGCCTTGGATAGGAGCTTTTTGAACTTTTGTATTGCTCTTGTAATTTGGAAGTACGAGCTACAGCTCGGTGTTTGTTCCTTTTGTAAGCCAGTTTTGGCATGATATCAGATTATGAATAAAGAAGGTAGATTTTGATCTCATTCTGAGTTTTCTAAGGGAGCTATAGCTCTCAGGTTAGGGCCCAACCTGAGAGCAATAGATCTCCTCGGTGTTGTAATGTTGTTGCATTTCGTTCCAGCACTTTGAGTTTTTTACTTTACCATGCAATTCGAATTTACAGTTTGTTAATTTAGTCTTTTTCATGAGCTTAGATAGGATTAGTTTATGGTGAATTTGTTTCCAGTTGCTTAGGTTAGAAGAGGATAGATATAATCTATTGGAGCTCCAGAAAAAGGTTGTAAAGGCTCACTGCCATCTCTGTTAGGGATTGGGGTGCAGTCCATAACCAACCACCAAAAAGAAACGCAGTTCTTCTCACTTCCATGCAAGCTGCAACATAGACATTTTCGTTGAAGATCCATCCATGCACTTTTGACATTGAACCATACTTCTACATTTCACTTCCATGCACGAGTTTCATTTCTTGGTTTTCCATTGCTGTTCATAGGTTTCATGGCACAGTTATCATAGGTTAGTGAATTCTCGTTTTTGGTGCATGAGTCATTTGTTTCATTTACGCTGCTCCATATCATTCCACTTTCTTCTTCTTCTCCTTGATCTCTCCTCAAGTCACCCATTCGGCCTCTGTCCAGCTCATTTACCCTCCAACTCATCCATTGATCACTTAGCTCCATTTACTTACACTTTCATTGATCCCATCCTTCCAACCATCAAACCACTGCATGCACTCTTCCTCCATCTGATTTTTCTGCTCCTGAGCCATCACCAGCTCCATCTCCATCTCACCTATCCTCCCACACCACTCCAACACTTCACCATCTCCCAAAACCTCCACGGCCAAACATCCTGTAGAATTGCACAGACTTCCTGTAGAAACCTCTGAGTTTCCTGTAGGATCCCCTGCAGACTTCCTGTAGAAGTCTGCAAACTCGGTTGCTGAGCATCCGAACGTGGTAGACTTCTGGGGATCGATGCTAGAGACCCTCTGGGACCTCCCCTAGCCATCCTGACCTTGCCCATGCTTTCCTTCCATTCCAACCGCTCCTGCACAACCAAACCCTAATCAAAAGCATCATCACAACAAATCCAACCACTTAATGAAAAAAATACAAAAACATGTCTTTTCAGATGCAAGTAGCTTAGATGCATGTATTTCAGTTCACTGCAAGTAATGGCATTATTGGTAGTTGTTTCATTCACAGTTTTGCATAATTAGGGTCTAGCTAGTCAAATTAGGGTTTACTAGGGTTTTCATGCTTCGTTGGCTTTCAGTTTCTTTTTGCAATTAGACTAGTCTCCTTTGAGTTAGCTTTCGTCCATCATTCATAAAGCTTCTTCTGTGAGCATATAGAAGTTGGCTTGAGCCCTAGCGGACTTGTGTCAGCTGACCAAGTGACAGCTGCGACAAGAGCTAGTACTTGTGCATACAGCACCGTCGCTTCCAAGTTTGTACGAACTACCGGGTTGATAAAATTAGAGATAGGGAGCTCCAGGAGTTGTAGCATTATTGCTACAATACTGGAGCCCACCACTAACCACAAGAGACACATGCACAACTCCTCAATGACATCTGGAGATGAAGGGATCAGTGACGACACTTGCAAACGAAAGATTCAATAGCGACTACGAAAACCCTAGTCATCAGGAGCTGGATGCAACAAGCACCGGGTCATCTCATTATCACTCTAACATCAATGAATTATTAGATAAATTGCAAAGGGAAATTTTCTTTACCAAGTTGGATGTTCATTCTTAGAAATTTAAATATTTAAAAAAAAAGAAAATGTTGTAAAAAAACAATAATCTTTTATTGTTCATAATAATGATGTGTGAGTTTTGATTTTGTCATATACTAATTTAGTTTTGATTTTTTCATATACTAATTTAGTTGTTGGCATAATAATGATGTGTGGGTTTTGATTTTGTCATATACTAATTTCGTTGTTGGCATGATTATTTCACAATTATATATGGATTGGATATTGACTTTGTTCCTAGATCGATAGGTATAATTTTTTTTTCAATGTAGAAGGGTGTTTCAATTTGTGAGGGAAAGGCACATCAAATTTTGTTGATGCTAGTAATTTAGTAATTATGGATGTGGAAAAATCAATCATAATTTATTCAAAGATTTTTAAGATTACTAGAATCTTTAAGTTAAGGGATTTCAAATGACAATGTTTAAAAGTATTGTTATGAATTTGGTATGTGCCTTTTTAAATACTATTTTTTCGATTTTAAGTGTTATGGCTTCAAAAACTTAGGGAGATGGTAATTAGAGATGATGAGCTGGTGGTCGATTGAGAGGTCACAAGGTCAATTCTCCTCAACACCCTTAGGGTTAGGTCTTGCTAGTTTGGCTGACGGGCTTTAAAATATTCCCTTTAGGATTGATTTGCCCAAATTTTCCTATGAGAAAAAAAATGTAATTATTTTAAAATTATATTTCTTAAATAAATATATATTTTATTTTATTATTTTTATTTAATATTATAAATATTTATATAAACAAATTAATATAAAACAATATAGTATTTAATTAATATCTTATTATTTATAAATTTAATATATATATATATATATATATATATATATATATATATATATATATATTCATGACTTTTAATACTATTTAATATTCTTAATATTATAAAAATATACATGAATAGTATTTTTCAGTAATTTTATATAATACTAAAATTATTTATATATAAGAATGGTTATATAAAATGTTTAAATATAATAATTAATATTCTAATATTAAAATTATTTATATTAAAAATTTATAATAAAAATAAAAATAAAAATAAAATATAACCATAAAAATAAACTTAAAATATAATTAAAGAAATAAATAATAATAATAATAATAATAATAATACCATGGTATTTTTATGGTATTCTCAGCTCATGGTTTTTTCCTTGATATTCTCTAAACTAGATTTTTATTAAGAATTTGAAACATTATTATATTAAACATATTATAAGATTAGGTTCTCTATTATTTAACATTTTGACTTGGTCAAATTACATAAAAATTAAAATAAAATAAAATAAATAAAATAAAAAATTAATAATTTTGTCAACCCATGGTTTTCTTATTCTTAACCCATGGTTTTTCTCTTGGTATGGTATTCTTAACCCATGGTGTTATCTAAACTTGGCTTTTACTAAGAATTTGAAACATGATTATTTTAAACATATTATAAAGTTAGATAAACATTTAAAAATACTCTAAAGTTTAAAAGTTTATTGCCCCAAGAGGTGCTCTCTAGCCCAGTATGGTAGAAATGTTGTAATGTTCTATCTTGTCATGTTTCACAATTTTAAGGGGTCAAATTATGTAATAATAATAGTAATAATAATAAATAAAATTTATAATTTTGACAATCCATGGTTTTCCCATGGTATTCTTAACCCATGGTTTTTCCCATGTTATTCTTAACCCATGGTTTTCCCATGATATTATTCTCTAATGTAGCCTATTTAAATTGTTACATAGTGTTTTTTTAAATACAATTTTCCAATTTTACCCAATTTAAAGTCTATGATTAATATTAGTTTCTTTAATTTTACCTTGTTTGGGCTAGTTTTCGTTGGTTCCAAAGTAGAAGAGAGATAGCTAAGCAATGATTTTAGATTTCTACTAAGGTAACAACCAAAGTGGAAGAGTTTCTTTGTTGTCTTACTTTAATCATTTTCCAATTTATAAGTTTTTGAGACATGTTTTCGGCAATAATCACATCAAAATTAAACGTCACTATCAAATAACTTATAAATTATTGAATTAAGGTTTTTGTGATCCATATCAAGTTTTTGAGACATGTTTTTGGTTATAATCACATCAAAATTCAATTTTCGCTGCATTTCGAACCAGCAAGTGTGGTTTAGCGTCTGACGATAAACCACATTTGCTAGTTCGAAACGCATCGAAAATTGAATTTTGATGTGATTATAACCGAAAACATGTCTCAAAAACTTGATATGGATCACAGAAACCTTAATTCAATAATTTATAAGTTGTTTGATAGTGACGTTGTAGGAAATTCCATGGCTTTTAACTATTGCAGTACATATCAAGGTATTTCAAGTAAATATGGGTTGTTTTTAATTTCCTTTGTAGTTATTGTTTACTGACATCTACAACGTGTTTAAAAGGAGGGTTACTCATCGATACATAATAGAAGACTCAAAAATGAATCAAACTAGTAGGTTATCCCTTTCTGCACAAAATAATATGATTGATTTTAGGTTAAATTTTAATTTATTTATCAAATAAGTTTTAATTAAACTTTGCATTTGAAAATAACATAAAGAAATCAATATAATAAATAGTAAGTAAACCTCATTACTAAGTAGAATTTTTAAAAATTAACAAAGAAGAAATTTCAACTAACAAACTGGGTTTATATATCAAGTAAATAAAACATTTTTAATCGTTAAAATTACATTTAATATATATATATATATATATATATACATATCATAATTAAACCAGGTTATATCTATCATAACTTCGGATCTATAAAGCTCAAAGAGGGCTCAAATCTCTATTTACGCTAAAAGAGGTTTACTCCTCAAGAGCTTTGATCCCTCTTGGCGCTTGGTAGATCTCGAATTAAGATGGATCTAGGCTGGTAATACATATTATTGTTGCGCTGAGATCTGCTCTTCAGCCCAATACGAAAGAGTTGTAAGGTTATGTTATGTGATGTTATATTATGTGATGTTATGTTATGCTATGTTATGTAAACATTTTGACTTGGTCAAATCACATAACAATAAAAATAAAAATAAAATACAATTAAAATAAATCAATTAAATTAATAACTTGTTTTCATTGCTACAATACCCTCCAAAATTTCACTACATTCAAATTTTGGAGCCTACCTAACTAGCATCAAGTGTCACTTGGATCGTCAAGTGTTGTCTCAAGTCATTCTACATGTTTCGAGTGTTCTTGATCATTCTTAAGTGTCATCACATTCTTTAGAACATCTTTAGTGCACTTCATGGTCATAACACCTTTGTTTGTTGTAAAACGACACTTTTGGTCGTAGTCGCACAGACTTTGTTCATTGTACTTGGGGAGTGTTTGTAAACTGGTGTTTTGATCTGTATTTTTCATTGTTCAATCCTGTCTAAATCTTATTGGCCAGTTGGTATGTGTCACACTTGATTTTATGCCTAAACTCATTGTAATCACCCCTTGTTCTATCTTTCATACTTAGACAAATTCTAGTTGCACATGTGAACCCATCAAGGCTAGGAGCACAAAAGCACACTCTTAAGCCTTTATCGAGAATCCTTCGTTGTTCATAAGTGCTCCCTTTTCCCTCCAAAAGCACATAACACACTCCTAAGCCTCATTCCCCTTCCTTGTCTCAAACTGCACCCTCAAAGAATGCCTTCATCCTTATTGAGTGCATGGCACATCATCGAAGCATCATCATGACTCCATCAACCTTCAGCAATGTGCCATGTGCTCTCCTTAACCCTCTTGAGCGCATGAACGCACCCCGGAACCTTGAAGCCTAACCCTTCAGCCTTCATCCTTGTGCCTTGCACCCTCTTTAGCTTCATTAAGTGCATGAGCGCACCCCAAAGCCCCAAAACCTCATCCCTTCAGCCTTCGACAATGTGCATTGTGCCCTCCTTGTCTCCCTTGAGTGCACAACGCACTTGGGAAGCTCGATTTCTCCTTTCATCCTTCGAACCTGCACCCTGGGCCCTCCCTTTAGTTTTCTCTCTCTTGTTAAGTTCATCCCAAAGCCTTGAAGATTCATCTCTTCACCCATTCAAAGTGTGCCCTTGCACCCAAAAGTTTCCTTGCTCTTCTCAAGCACAATGATAATTCATGAACAAAAAACTTGCATCAAACATGTTAGGATAGGAGATGTTTAGGTTGATGTTTACTTACCATGAATGATTTACGCTGTGATATTCCAAAACAACATGGAAAGGATGAATGAATAAGATCAGGCAAATAGGGCAGTCACAGGAAGCATTCAAGAAAGAAGAACGCATTGAAATATTGATGATCAAAGGGGCCCAAAAGACTCCATTAGATCAAAGACCCTTTGGAGGGTGAAGACATCAACGACATGAAAGTTGCATGCAATATCGAAGACACAAGTGGCAGCCTTGTCACCTATCGAAGAAAGTCCATGCCATCAGTCACTATGAGTCTTGGTCATCAATGATAGTGACTTATCATGTTCTCACCACATGATGATGTGGAAATTATGATGTAGTCATATAATTATTGTAAAGATAAAGAATTAGAAGTCTGAGAATCATGTATGGACAAAATATCCATGTGAAGAAGTCCAAAAGACATGTAATTCTAAGAGTCATATGTAATTCCAAAAGTCATTTGGAAGTTCAAGGGTTATAGAAGTCCAAAGGTCATTAGAAGTTGGAAAGTCAAGAGTCATGAGGACATGAAAGGTCATGCCTCAAGTTATAAAAGGAGCCTAATTTCTCAATCAAAAGACTTTGAAACTTGGCTTCTCCCACAAGGCATTAGAGAGATAGAGATAGTACTTTTGGGGAGTGAATATTGTCTCTAACGCTCCACTATTGGAGCTAGTGATGTTCATTGTACTCATGTATCTTGGAACTTTTGCTTAATACTTGAAGCCATTTGGCCAACACATTTTCATGCATTGGATCGTGGATGTTTTAAGATTATTCTTCTAATGTTTGCAATTTATGTTTGCTTTCACATGTATTGAAGTAATTGAAATATTTCGATGACTTTGGTGCTAAACTTTTTGGAAATGTGTTGTGATGATTTAATGATCGTAGCATCTATGTGAACTATTTTTCTTGATGTCTAACGATTCTTTCTTGTTTATGTGTGTGTGTCTCCACTAGATCAATACTATTAATTCTCTTTTAGAGGCTCACTTTCTCTCCCCTGCAATGAAATAACCTTGATACATCTACAACTGAACATTCACAAGGCACACTCTCTTGCCCAATCAAAAGCACATGTGCGCATCTCTCTCATCCTAATTGCTTAAACCAAGGCAAATCTCTAAGTAAACGGAAGTCGGGCCATATTCCCGAATGGGACTCCTAGAAACTGTGTGAGGTCTAATTGGGCCCTCATTTTGGGGAGATTCCCTATATGTTGGCGGTTTCTCGCACCATTATAATTTTGGCTCTAGAAGGAGGGTAGCTAGTTTTTTATGGTTGATCACTCTTCAGATCCCAATCATTCAGTTTCTAGACAAGGCAGTAATATCCCGAGAACCATCCCAACTCCTATTCATGTGGTAGGAGGGTCTTCTCAGCCTGGTCTGGAGTTAGCTTACAAAGTTTCCTACGAACAACTCTTGGTAATTTGGCCTATTGCCCATCAATTCGTGGAATCTATCGGTTTACTCCATGTTGCTCATAATCTTCCTCAACATCCCAAGAAGAAAGAAACAACTTGTACTGGTGTATTGGTTTCATCAGTGGAAGATTTGGTCCTTTCCACTATTTTGGAATTAGCATAATCTTCAAAAGAAGCCGTTCATCAAGAGTCACTTCTACCCGTTCATGAAGACTATGAGGAAGATATTGTTATTTCTGATAAAGAACAATCGGGAGCTAATTTTGAGTTTAATGACAATTCAAACAATGAAGGAGAAGGCTCATCAGATTCAGAAAAGGAGGGGGAGAAAAGAGATGAAGACATAGTTGATCAAGACTTGGATTGGATGTCCCAAGGGTCACTTTATCTTTTGGATAACCTTCACAAGATGCCTAGACATCTGAAGAATTTGTTATCTAATTTTGATCCTGAAAAAAATAAAAAGGTAGAGGATCATATCAATGATTTCTACATGCATCTACGAATTCTTGAGGTATAGTATGATGATGTTGCTTGTATGATTTTTCCTTTCACATTAGAAGGAAGAGAAGCAACATGGTACCATATTCCTCATGTTAATTAAATCCATGGTTGGAGGGAGTTTAAGAAATTAATTTTGGAGAAATTTGGCAATGACAAGACTCCCGCCATGTTGTTAAAATAGCTCAGATATATTAAGATGGGGGAGAAGGAGAAATTCAAAGATTTCAATCAAAGGTTCAAATTTATATTGAACAAGTTCCCCCCAAATACACAGCCTCACAATTGTATCACTATAGATTATTATACAGTTTCCTTCTCGATGAACATTTCTGCTTTTGTTCAAAGAGTTGCAAAGGAGACATTGGCTTTAAACTTTGTAGAAATGATTGCCATAGAGAAATACTTGTGTTCCATTGGAGTTATTACTAATGATGATGAATCTAAAGACTCCAAGGAGATTGGAAAGAAGTCTCAACATTCTTCAAGCAAAGATAAAGAAAAGGATTTTGTTGATATTGAAATCTTGACTAGATATTTAAAGGAACTCACTAATAAAGTCTCAGAATTAAAGAGAATTTCACATTTAAAAGGAATAATAATAAAAAACAATTAGCCAACTAAGTCTACCCAGAGTTCTAATGTTGTGTTGAGTATTGAAAGTATATGAATGGATAACTATTGGTTCTTCCATCAGGAATGGCATTCATAGAAAACGTGCCCATAGTGGAACCACAACATGAATGCTCTAGTTGCGCATATCATTGATACTTTACTAGTAGATGAGAAATTTGAGCAAATAGAAGAAACAAACGAACCTGCAGTGGCTGAGGAAAGTACAAGTATTGTACATGTAGTTAACACTTTCTATTTTATTCTTAATATCAATAATAAGAATGCTAAAGCACCACCTCAAAGTGAAGACCCTCCTCATAAACAAGTTGGTCGTTATAATTTGAGGAGCAAAGGGTTTGTTCCTGAGATGAAAGTGGCAAGAGAATAGTTGAAGAAGAAATAGTTGATAATATTTGGACTTTGTACTTTGATGGTTCAAAAAATTAGGATGGCTCTGGAGCCAGTTGCATACTCATAGACCCACATAATAAGAAGTACATCTTATAATGTCATTTCGAGTTCAAGTGCACAAATAATATTGTCGAATATGAAGCACTCATGTTTGGTTTAAAGAAGGCCATAGACCTGAAGGTAGAGCTGCTCAAGGCAATTGGTGACTGAAAAGTGGTTATTCAGCAGGTGCGGAACATTATCCACTATGTTTCACCAAATCTAAAAAACTACCAACAAGAGGTATAGCGATTGATTACTTACTTTAAATCTTTTAATATTATTTATGTTTCTAGAATTACAAATGTTTCAACATATACATTATCTTATGCAACCCCTAGAATGTCGCCTTTGAAAAATGATTTTTCTATAGAGATTATATATAAACCATTTCTGCCTGATAATGTCATGAATTTTCATGTTTTCAATGACGACCAACAAATACTGCATTTTATGTCTAATATGTATATGCTTAAAGATTCTTCCATTAAGGAGGATGAGAACGACAAGGCATTGCAAGAAGCATCTAATACAATGAAAGGAAACACTATGCCTAAAGGAGTAGTGTCCCTAGAAAAATTATATGACCTGCAAAACAGTTCAGAGAACTAATTAACACCAAGACTTAGAGCTCAAAGTTGCCATATGAACAAGCCAATTTGGGAAACCAGGATAATATGAAATATGTAAACCTCGCTACATGTTATTCGCCACAAGAACAAAACACATTCATCCGCATGTTCAAACAGTACCGAGATGTGTTTGCATGGACATATGGAGATTTGAATACATATGATACTCGTATTATCCATCATGTCATTCCCATTAAAGAATGGGTCAAACCTTTTCAACAAAATTTAAGGAAAGTTCATCCAACACTAGAACCCCTAATCCAAAAGGAATTGAAGAAGTTGTTGGATGCTCGGATCATTTTCAAGGTCAAACATTCTACTTTCATTTTGAATTTGGTCAATGTTAGAAAGAAGTCTGGTGAGATAAGGTTATGTGTCGACTTTCGTAATCTCAACTGGGCATCAGATAAAGACAATTACCTGGTGCCATCCATGGAACAGATCCTCCAAATAGTATATGGAGTTGAGATGTTCTCACTGCTAGATGGTTTTTATGGCTACAATCAAGCGCTAGTGGTAGAACTAGACCGTATCAAAACCTCCTTTAAGACCAAATGGGGAACATTCACCTTTAAGCACATCCCATTATGGCTTATCAATATTGGTGCTACATTATAAAACAATAATGAACATCGCCTTTCGTGGCTTGCTTGGCCTAAGTGTATTTGTTTATCTGGATGATGTAATTGTATTCTCTAAAAGAAGATCAGACCATGTGTGTCATCTGAAACAAATATTTGAGTGGTGTTGCAAATATGGGATTGATCTCAAGCCCAAGAAAAGTATCCTCGATGTGTTAGAAAGCACTCTTTTAGGACACATCATTGCAAAGAGTGGAATCAAGGTCGACCCTGAAAGGGTCAAATCTATAACCCAAATTTTGTTCCCAGTAAATAAGAAGACTATGCAGTCTTCATTAGGGAAGATTAATTTCCCGCGCAATTTCATCTCTGACTATGCGTAGATAGTTAAACCATTATAGGAAATGATTAAGAAAGACATGATTTATAAATGGGACAAAAGGGGAAAAGATATTTTTGCTCAAATTAAATAAGTTATTGTTGATGCGGCTAATTGTTTTAGTCCTGACTATGGCAAGGATTTCCTTCTTTATACTTTCACCTCAAGTTCATCTATGGTGGTCATACTGATGCAGAAGGATACTGAAGGAAATGAATGGCATCTTTCTTTCATGAGTGTTGGCTTACAGGGGTCAAAGATGAATTACCCTACCATTGATAAATAAGCTTATGTTGTATATAAGGTAGTTAAACATTTCAAGCCCTCTCTCTTTAAAGCTCGTATAATCATATATGTGCCTCATCCAACCATCAGAACACTCTTTAAACATTAGGAGCTGGGTGAGAAGAGGGAAAATTGGATGACCTATCTACAAGAATATGATTTGGAGTTTAAACTAGTTCATATCATTAAGGGTCATGGCCTTTGTCAATTAGCAGCAGAAGCAAGAGATGCTTTGAAGCAAGATATTTCAAGATGGGAGTAGGAAATAGAAATGTATAGTGTTGAAAAAGTTCCCTAGACAAACAACATAGTGTCATGGTACTCAGATATACGACAATTCCTATAGCATGACACCTTTCCCATGCATTTATCGAATAAAAAAAATATGGTAATCCACCTTAAAGCTCTATCCTATCAGCTCGTTCATGGAGTGTTTTTTAGAAAGAACCACAATGATATCTTGCTAAGATGACTTGAGCCTCAAGATAAGGAGAAGGTATTAAGAGGTCTACATGACGGACCGACAAGTGGACATTATACGGGTGATACACTGGCGCATAAAGTAATGAGGGATGGTTATTATTGGCCCATCTTATTCAAGGACGCTCATGCTTATGCTTGCAAGTGCCTAACTTGTCAGAGATGTGTCGATTGAGGTCAAAAGTCAGCCACCCCACTGCTACCAGTAGTATTTGAGGAACCATTCCAACAGTGGGGATTAGATGTTATTGGAGAAACCCTCCCATATTTGTCAAAGAAACACCAATACATTTTAACAGAAATATATTATCTTACTCAGTGGACAAAAGCAGTTCCTTTAAGACGATTTAATGACCAGGAAGTCATCCAATTCTTAAACAAGAACATTATAACTAGGTTTGGAGTTCCAACATCTATTTTCTTTGATAATGCGACTTATTTTTCATCATTTAAACTTTATGAACTCGCATTAGAAAATGGTATCGTATTGAAGCATGCATCTAACTATTATTCGTAGGGAAATGGTTTAGTTGAATCAACAAGAAAAAATATCATTCACATAATCAAGAAAACCATTTTCTTTGAACAAAGTAACTAGCACAATGCTTTGACAAATGCATTATGGGTTGACCGTGTAACTCCTAAGACTTCCCTCAAAACCTCACCGTAATTTTTGGTTTATGGCAAAGAAGCTATCTTGCCTCTAAACCTGTATCTCTCAGCCTTGCAGCTCTCCCAAGAGTCCCAAGGTCGACCTTTCCTTCTAGTTCAAAGCAAGATAAATACTTTGCTCAAACTTGAGGAAGAAAGGCTCAAAGCCAAAGAAACATGTGCTATCCATCAAAGCCATATCAAGCATTGGTTTGACAAAAAATTCTGCAGGGACAAATATTTTCGATGTGGGTGACTTAGTATTGAAGGGGGGTAAAGTCCATGAGGAGAAAGGAAAACACACGAAGTTCAAATCTCTGTGGATTGGCCCCTATAGCAGCAAAGAAAAACTCGGTTATAATACTTTCAAGCCAAAATCCTTAGATGGGAGGACTGGCTCTCTTCTTGTCAATGGCCAAGATTTGAAACTCTATTTTTAGTAGCAGCTCTAAGTTGTGTTTCATGTACAATCTTTTTCTTTTCTTTAGTGTTTGTTGTTGGTCTTATGTTTGTTGTGTCAAGTCATGTCTCATCTTATGTTGTGTCCTGGTCATTTTACATAAATAAGACCTTGTGTGGAAAGAGTGCATGGCTCAAAAAGGACTTTTTAGTGGAATGAAGAGAAAATGTGACAACCACAACACTTGGTTATTTTTTAGTTCTCCTTCTTTCTTTTGGGAAGATGTTATAGGTTGAGCTAATTCCAGACGGAAAATATGATACATCCAAAATGAAAACCTTGAGGGAACCTATCATATCCGCATCTATTCTAATATCTGAACTCCTTAATTTAGTGTGAAATCTAATTGATGTGTTACATGCTTACCCAATATAGTAGAGAATGGATAAGGGGAAAATCTAAAGCGAGAAAACCAATATGAGAGGTTATATAAATACTTCTCTGAAGGGGAAACCTCCTCTACTATCAATAATTAAGGATCCTTATTCTGCCTATACAAATAATAAGTTTTGAAGAAATTTATTATTAAATGAATAGATAAAGGGTGAAAGAAGAGAAAGGCTTCCTGCATAGGGAGGTGAAGCAAGTGACTTTGTCAGGGTAATGTTTAGGTTTGCTAGCAGCGAAGCAATGCTTGTGCTCATGTAGTGACTCCATCGAGGTACTATACAGACCTATTGCGAGCGGAGAAACACCATAGATGAAACTAATACTTTGAATATCTTAAACTCATCGTGCATATTACCCTTTCTTAGATTGAAAAATTGTGATCCATACCTTTTGTATGTTTGAACCAAGTAAAGAAAAGTAAGGTGACATGTAGGTAGCCAGGTCGAAAGGGAAAGTCAAGGAAATATAATTGGTGAATCAATACTTCCTAAAGGGATAACCCTTTAACTGAAAATCTATTCCTAGGAAGAGAGCTTAAGTTTGTCCAATGTGTCGCCAAGTGTTCTCATTGCTACAACACCCTCCAAAATTTCACTACATTCAAATTTTGTATCCTACCTAATTGTCGTGTCAAGTGTCACTTGGGTCGTCAAGTGTCATTTCAATGCATTCTACACGTTTCAAGTTTTCTTTATCATTCTTAAGTGTCATCGCATTGTTTAGAATATCTCTAGTGCACTTCATGGTCATAACACCTTTGTCTGTTGTAAAACGACACTTTTGGTCGCACACACACATACTTTATTCATTGTACTCGAGGAGTGTTTTAAAACTATCGTTTTGATTTGTATTTTTTATTTTTTAAACCTGTCTAAGTATTATTTATGAGTCGGTATGTGTTGCACTTGATTTTATGTCTAAATTCATTATGTTCGCCTCTTGTTCTATCTTCCAAACTTAGACAAATTCTAGTTTCATAAGTGAACCCATCAAGGCTAGGAGCACAAAAGTGCACTCTTAAGCCTTGATCAAAAATCCTTCGTTGTTTGGAAGTGTGCCTTGCGCCCTCCAAGGGTGCATAGTGCACTCCCAAGCCTCATTTCCTTTCCTTGTCCCTAACTTCTCCCTCAAAGAATTCCTTCCTCCTTATTGAGCGCATAATGCATCATCAAATCATCATCATGACTCCTTCAGCCTTCAAAAATGTTACCCTATGCCCTCCTTGACCCTCTTGAGTGCATGATCACACCACGAAGCCCTGAAGCCTAACCCTTCAGCTTTCAGCTCTACATCTTATGCCCTCTTTATCTTTCTTGAGCACATGAGCGCACCTCGAAGCCCTAAAGCCTCATCCCTTCAACCTTCGACAATGCGCCCTCCTTGTCTCTCTTGAGCGTAAAACACACTTGGGAATCTCAAATGCTCTTCCTTCATCCTTTGGACCTATGCCCTATTCTCTCCCTTGATTTTTCTCTCTCTTGTTAAGTACATGAGAACATCCTGAAGCCTTGAAGCTTCATCTCTTCATCTTTTCGAAGTTCACCCTTGCACCCAGAACTTTCCTTGCTCTTCCTGAGTGCACCAATAAGTCATGAACATAAAACTTTAATGAAAAATGTTAGGATAGGATATTTTTAGGCTGATGTTTTCTTGCCATGAGTGATTTTAGTTGCATGTATTCCAAAATAGCATGGAAAGGATGCATGAAGAATACCAGGTAAAGAGGGAAGTCAAAGGAAGCATTCAAGAATGAAGAACACGTTGAAATCCTAATGATCAAAGTATCCCAAAAGACTCCATGAGATCAAAGATACTTTGGAGGGTGAATACATCAATGACATGGAATCTACATCAAAGATCGAAGACACAAGTGACATCCTTGTCACCTATAGAAAAAAGTCCATGTCATCAGTCACTATGAATCCTAGTCATCGATTATTGTGACTTGTCATATTCTCACCGCATTTAAATATGGAGATTATGATGTAATCATGTAATTATTGTAAAGAAAAATAAGTAGAAGTCAAAGAGTCATGTATGGAAAAAATATCCATGTGAAGAAGTCCCAAAGACATGTAATTCCAAGATTCATATGTAATTCCAAAAGTCAGTTGGAAGTTCAAGGGTTATAGAAGTCCAAAGGTCATTAGAAGTTGGAACATCGAGAGTCATGAGGACATGAAAGGCCATGCCTCAAGTTATAAAAGGAATCTCATTTCTCAAGCAAAAGAATTTGAGCCTTGGTTTCTCCCACAAGGCATTAGAGAGATAGAGATAGTACTTTTGGGGAACGAGTAATGGCTCTAACACTCCACCATTTGAGCTAGTGATGTTCACCATACTCATGTATCTTGGAACTTTTGCTTAATACTTGAAGCCATTTGGCCAACTCATTTTCATGCATAGAACATGGATGTTTTAAGATTATTCTTCTAATGTTTGCAGTTTGTGTTGGCTTCCACATCTACTAAAGTAATTGAACTATTTCGGTGACTTTGGTTATAAACTTGCTAGAAATGTGTTGTGATGATCTAATGATCATAGCATCTATGTGAACTATTCTGCTTGATGTCTAATGATTCTTTCTTGTTTATGTGTATGTATCTCCACTAAATTAGTACTATTACTTCTCTTTTAGAGGCTCACTTTCTCTCCCCTGCAGTGAAAGAACCTTGATACATCTACAATTGAACATTCATAAGACACACTCTCTTTCTCATTCAAATGCACATGTCCACTTCTCTCTCATGCTAATTGCTTAACCCAAGGAAAATATCTAAGTAAACGGAAGTTTGGGCCATGTTTTTGGACAGGACTCCTACACCCAAACAGTGTGAGGTCTAATTGGGACCTCGTATTGGGGAGATCCCCTATACGTTGGCGGTTTCCAACACCGTCAACATAACTATAATTATTAATTAAAACATTGGGACTAGATCAAATTACATAAAAACAAAATTAATAATTATCAATTATCAATTATTAATAATTAAATAACCCTAGATCCATCTTAACTCTGGATCTACTGAGTGCGAGAGAGATCAAATCTCATGAGGTGAAAACCTCTTTCTGGGTGAAAAGAGATTTGATCCCTCTCAGCATTTGGTGGATCTGGAGTTAAGATGGATCTAGGTTGGCGCATAGAGGCGCTCTCCAACCCAATATAGAAGAGATTTTGTAAGGTTATATTATGTTATATGATGTTATGTGATGTTATGTTATGTTATGTAAACATTTTGATCGATCAAATTACATAACAATAAAAAATTAAAATATAATATAATTAAAATAAATAAATAAAATTATAATTATAATTATTAATTAAAACATTTGGACTTGGTCAAATTACATAAAAATAAAATTAAAATTAATACTTATAACTATCAAGTATTAATAATTGAACCACCCTAGATCCATCTTAACTTTGGATCTACCAAGCGCGAGAGGGACCAAATCTCTTGAGGTGCAAACCTCTTTTTGGGTGAAAGAGATTTGATCCCTCTTAGCACTTGGTAGATCCAGAGTTAAGATGGATCTAGGCTAGTGCCTAGAGGTGCTCTCTAGCCCAGCATGGAAGAGATGTTGTAAGGTTATGTGATGTTATGTTATGTTATGTTATGTAAACGTTTTGACTCGGCCAAATTACATAACAATAAAAATAAAAATAAGATACAATTAAAATAAATAAATAAAATATAAAAATAAAATTAATAACTATAATTATTAAGTAAAACATTTGGACTAAGCCAAATTACTTAAAAAAAAAATAAAAATTAATAATTATAATTATAAACTATGAATAATTAAACCACCCTCTAGATCCATGTTAACTATGGATCTACCAACTGTCGAGATGGATCAAATCTCTTGAGGTGCATAACTCTTTTTGGGTGAAAAGAGATTTGATCCATCTCGATGCTTGGTAGATCCAAAGTTAAGATGGATCTAGGTTGGTGCCTAGAGGTGCTCTCCAACCCAATTTGGAAGAGATGTTATGTTATGTTATGTTATGTAAATATTTTGACTCGGTCAAATTACATAACAATAAAAATCAAATTAAAATACAATTAAATAAATAAATAAGATATAAAAATAAAAATTATAATTATAATTATTAATTAAAATATTTTGGCTAGGTCAAATTACATAAAAATAAAATAATAATTATCAATTATCAATTATTAATAATTAAACCAGCTTAGATCCATCTTAACTCTAGATCTACAAAGTGTCGAGTGGGATCAAATGTCTTAAGGTGCAAATCTCTTTTAGAGTGAAAAGATATTGATCCCTCTCACGCTTAGTAGATTCGGAGTTAAGATGGATCTAGATTGGTTTATATAAATTAATGTAATATAAATTAAATAGTTGGTAAATATTTATAGTCATCAAAACACTTTTCTCATGATACATTTCATATTGTCAAAATTAATTTTTTTAATAAAAATTAACTAATATATCTTCCATCACATAAATTTATTGGGGCCAACATTTCAAACAAACCAAGATGGTCCAATGTGGTTCATCATTCTATCGCCCTAATGATGAACCACTTTTGTTGGTTTGAATGGTTGGCTCCAATAAATTTATGTGATGGATGTGAAAGAGATATATCAAGTATTTAAATTCAAGTCACATAAACTTAAACTCAAAAAAATTAGCTAAATTATACTTTTATTTTAAATTATTAGTATTTGTAAAATGAATTAATATATAAGTTAAACATATATAAATTTAGAAAAACATCTATCAATATTCTTAATGATTGATATTTACTCTCATTTTGCCATGGATATTAGTAAATAGTATTTTTTACAATACCAAGGCTTACTAATACCGGATGCAAAAAAAAGATGATTGATATTCATATGATATTTTTTTAATTAATCAACTTAACTAAAATGGTAGAAAGAGCATAAATCATATGTGTGTGTTTTTTAGTAATAAACGTTTTTGCTTTTACAATTTTGGGTGAAATTGTGATTTCTTGTTGGTTCAAATGTGTTTTCAAATTCATAAATGGATTCAACAACTTGAAAAGCTTTTGGGACACTTCGATTTTGTAGATTTCACAACTTAAACATACTATTCTAAAAAATATCTACCATATAAAAAAACACCAAAATAAAGGCCAAAACTTTTATTAGATATATTGGAGATATTATCTGTTACTTTTCTTGTCTTTATTTTGTGATATTCTTCATCATATAATGATTTTTAATTAGTTAGATTGTGTAGTTGAGATATTATTTCAACTAACTAGATTGGGTGGCTAAGATAATAAATCTATCTTAAGCCTAAATACAGGGTATTCTTTAGTGTCTTCTAATTTGGTATTAGGTATGGTAGCTATGAGTGTAAGTCTGTTATGGGAGGGCCTAAAAATATGTGAGATATATGAGATTAATTTGGTATAGATTACTACTACACTTTTTTGATGG
Source organism: Pinus tabuliformis (assembly GCA_031772625.1). Lineage (NCBI taxonomy): Eukaryota > Viridiplantae > Streptophyta > Pinopsida > Pinales > Pinaceae > Pinus > Pinus tabuliformis. Next base: position 620,110,859 of record CM062805.1, read on the forward strand.
GCGGAGCTCTGCAGCATCTCACCACTGCAGCAGCTAGGGTTCAACCCTAGTTGGTCGCTTTCATTGTTCCACCCTCTCAGTTCGGTTTCCCTTATCGATGGAAGAACCCCTTCTTTCTGTAGGATCATATCTTCCATTTATTTTTTATTCTAGGATTGGATTTCCTTCTTCGGCCTCATCTTCTACTTTGGCTCCCATCGTAGCAGGGAGTCTGAAATCACCCTCCACTTTGAGTAAAGGTGTTCTCTATTTTAAAGATGTGGTTAACTCAACATCGAGTTCTCTTCCTCCTGTTCAAGTGGTACATGAAGCTTTTGTGATCACAATTTTGTTGGGGGTAGAAGCCATTAGTCAAGCATTGTGTTTTTTGAAAACATGTTTAGTTTGTAGATTCAATGGCCTCTGACCTCATTTAGTTGACCTTCATCAATGGTTCTTAGAGAATCAGAAATCCATTATCTCTAATGACCTTAATATATATCTTGTAGCTCATGAATTTTTTGTGGTAATTTTCAATAATTTAGAAGACAAGAACACTATTTTTAATAATGGTCCCTGGTTTTTGGGAACCACGAGGCTTTTAATGCAATCATGTTCCCCCTCCTTCAATCCTCTTATAACTCCAATTTTTTTTGCTCCAATTTGGGTCAGACTTTTGAATATTCTCTTGTGTCTTTGTAACCTCTCTTCGCTTAAGGAAATTGGGAATGAAATTGGAGTCTTCCATTGGTGAAGCCCAAAAATAAAAGATTATCTCAACCCCACATATGCTTGTATTTATGTGGAGATGGATTTTTGTAAGGGTTTTCCAGCGTAACTAAATTTGACCAGCACAAGTTAATTGTCGGTTCAAAATATTGAGTAGGAGAATATATCCTTTCAGTTCTAATCATTTTATGAGATAGGGCATATAGTTAAAACTTCCCAAAGCCATGAAAACTGCCAATATGCAGACTGCTCAAAAAGTAGCCATAGTGCAAATGGTGGGAAGGCGCTCAGAGAGAACACTATACAATTTACAAGGAAGAAGAACCCTAAGATACAGAAGAGGGTAATCAATAAACAAAAGATGTGGAATTCATAAAAAATACACTATACCTAACTTTAGAAGAGGAACCTTCTCAATAGAGCCCTAAGAACAATGCCTTCTCCCATGATTCTACTGAAAATAAGATTGAACAACTTCTTAGGTTGACCAAGCATATAAGGAAGAGTCATTAAGGAGACAAAAGGACAATGCTACTAGTAGAGATGATTCTCAAATTGGTGATCGACTAGATTCATCAGATAATTTGGGATGGATCCAAGTTGGAAGAAAAATAAAAAATAAAAATATTTCGCCAAGAAAATTTAAAGTTAAAATCAGCGTTCCTCTCCACTAGTAACAAGAAGCAAGAAGATCATAATAGAAAGAACTCTAGTCCTGACTCCCACGGACCAAGCGATGGGTCATCTTCCAACAATTTATAGAAATGTTTTATTTTCTACATATTATTATGCAAGCAGTTTGTTAAAATTTACTTTTGCTCTTAGGAAGAAATAGGAATAAACACTCAAAGATTTAGCTTTGAACCTTTTCCCCCCTATTCTTAATGGGAGGAAGTTGGTTTTTTGGTTTTTTCTGTAAAAGAGACACTAGATGATGCTAGTCAAATGGGGCTCACAAGAAGGAGATCATAGTGTAAAATTTCTTGTGTATTTGCTCTAATTGAGCACAGATTTAATACAAACTATACTCATTCTTGTAAAAAAAATGGATATATTACTAAGGTGCATGTATTTATAGAGAAGAATGTGAGGGGATGAGTTAAACACATGTAGACTTAGTGACATTGAGCTCTCAATGGTGGTCAATGAATATTATTGTTGTTGGTGGGAGTGCAAAAAAAGGCATTGGGTATGAAATTCTTTGCTGGTTAGTAAAGGAAAATGCCACAGTGACATTGACAAAAACTATATGGTCAAGTCTTTTATATTAAAAATATATTTTTATAGTAAATGAAATATATAAATAAAGATCGTGTTGTAAGATCGAATCTGGTACATTCAAAAGCTAGACTTCTTTCATGGATAACTAGTGAGTATAACAGTGAGACATGTATCTCTCTTTCCTAAATAACTAGTGAGTATAGTAGTGGGACATGTATCTCGATAGATGGAAGTATATTAATAGAAATCACTAGTAGTTCAGTCATTACAAACACAAAATTGATTTAGTAGTCTGAAGTAGTGATATCTTCATAGGATCATGTGGAAGTGTAGGTCAGTATGGGTGGTTGTAATGGAGCTCAAGCTATGAGATTTCAAAAGTGGATAAAGATATAGATAAATACTTTACGAGATAGAGATGAGAGATTGTTAAGGGATCTTGTTGGAGATATTAGCTCCTACTTGTCACCCAGAACAATGCAGAATTTTCTCAGCAAGCCATCTCAATTTGCGCTACCCGAAAGCAAATCCATCAAGCCTCTAGATGGTAAACAAGAGAGTTTGACCGGGCAGTGACCCTGGGCCTCACTCCTCCAAAAAATTGCATAGAAGCTACCAAGCATACCCACTTCTGCTGACTGAAGAAATTGTGCAGACATGCTGGACAGACACCCACTTCCTGTCACTACATTGTCCTAAAAAATTATGCAGTTTTGTTAGCCAGTCACCTTGATAGTCAGCCTGCTGCTCCTCCTGAAAAATGCGCAGTTTTCATGGGCGATCTCCTAATCGCAAAGCATCCTCCTCAACCCAAAAACTATGCAGGGATGTCCTACAGGCCAGCCTCCTAGCTTTGCACAGTTTTGGATAGCAAGCTCCCGCAGCCCGCTAGAAGCCTCCCTGAAGAATCTGTGCAGTTTTCACTGCCAGTGTCCCCCTGCTACCTGCACTGTCTCCCTGGAAAAATTACGCAGATCTGCCCTCCAACTGAGCCAGATCCCGCAGATAGTCACTGCTGATCCAGACTGCCCATCTCAGCCTCCCAGTGACCTCTACACAATTTCCAATGGAAGTGCCCAGAGCCAACATCCCAGCCTAAAATGTGCTATGCGCAGTTTCAGAGCCTTGTCCTCTCTCCCGGTCACCTGCACCCGAAAGTGAAAGATAATGCATCATGGTAGACTAGGAGATTTTTGGATTTGATGTCATCTCATCATGAGTGATTGCAGATATAGGTACATGGATGAGACATGGTGCGATGACAAATGGGATGAACAAGGAGTGCATGTAAGGAGACTTGTTCGTGAACAGACGAACACATGGAGCATGCACAATACAAGTGAGGGAGAGACATGCATGTGAAACATCAAGTGAATACCAAGGCCATCAAAGACTCCGCACACCTTGCCATGCAGAGGTGAAGCTATGATACACCAAGAGAACATCCATCACTCAACAGCACTGTGTCTCGACATGGACACCACCAACAACATAAACATACCAGCGTTGTTGTGTCGAGTCATGTCATGAGTCATCTCGGCCACATCACTACTTGGGCCATACTATTGTAATCATTGTAACGTAACGTGGAAGTCCAAGAGACCCACATGTAAAGTTGAAGAGTCATGTAAAGTTGAAGAGTCATGTAATTCAAACAGTCATGAGGGAAGTCGAACAATCGCAAGGGTTAGTTTCACCCTTGGCGATATATACCCCTCATTTGTACATGCAAGAGACTTTTCACCTTGTCTCCTCCCACGTACCCTTGAGAGTCTGTAATATTATTTGTGGAGTGAGAAGTGGCTCCAACACCCCGCTATCAGGGTTAGTGATGTAATGGTGTACCAATGTGTCTTGGAAATTTTGCTTAATTCAGAAGCCTGCTAACAGGCAAACATGTTTTCACACATGTATTGTATTTGTTTGTAAGACTATTCTTTGGACACTTATAATGCATATTTCTTTAACCTGTGTTAAGACAGTTCAACTATTTTGGTTGTTCTAATACATATGCTTACGAAAATGTGTTGTATAAGTTGTTAACGTTGTCTCGCCCATGTGGGCTATCCCGTCAGACACTCGATAGAACCATTCTCATAAACTTGTTATAACGACCGTCGCACTCGTGCGGACTATTCTGTTAGGTGTTGTACTTGTTATTTGTTCAATGTGTGTTTATGACTACTGCATCTGTGTGGACTACTCCGTCAGAAGTTGCGCATGTCCTATTGTGTTGTGTGTCTCTAACAGAGTTTGGACTATTCCCTTTCAACTTGAGACTCACTTCCACCCTCACCCTCTGTGGTGAAAGAACCTTGACATGAGTAACACTAAGCACTCACCAAGCACATGAACATCATTGTTCGAAAACAAATCAAACCACTCTCATGTGCTAACAAGAAAGATTTAAGGAAAACCTTTAAGAAAATGGAAACCAAGTCATCATATCGGATGGGACTCCTACACCAAACAATGTGAGGTCTAGTTGGGACTTCATATTGGGGAGATCCTCTGAATGTTGGTGATTCTAACACTGTCAACATTTATGGTGCTAGAAGGAGAGTCACCTGTTGTTTATGGTTGAATTTCCTCTCACCCCCACTCATTAATCATCTGGTCAAGGGAGTAACTCACACTCCCTCTCTCCTATGCACAACTCTGAACTTGGTTACTCCTCATCTCCCAGATGTGAACATGAAATTTCCTATCAGCACCTCTGCTTTGTCTGTCCCATCACCCGTTAGTTTTCAAAGGAAGTGAGATTGATCCCAGGAATACAACATCTTCCATACGCATCAAGGAAGCCAAAGACCACTCCCATAGGAGTTGTTGTATCATCAATGGAAGAAGCAGTTCTTACAACACTCGAAGGTTTGGTAGAATCTATTGAGGATGGCGAGGAACCTCCAGTCTTCCAACAGGGAGAAAGAGACACCCTCGTGATCTTGGGCTCAGATTTCGGTACAAGAGGCAGAGGGGAAGGCAGCAGAGGAGGTGGAGGCAGAGACAAACCAACAGAATCAGAGTCAGAACTGTCAAATTCTAAAGAAGAGGAGGAAGATGAAGAAGAAGAAGACATGGCTGACCAAAACTTGGAATGGATGACTCAGTGACCATTGGCTCTCCTAGGTGCTTACACAAGATTCCAACACGTTCAGAGAGAATTATCACAGAGTATGACCCCAACAGAGCAGTGAAGGCAGAACATCACTTGGACAACTTCTACCTACAACTGCAGACACTTGAGGTACGGTATGATGGTGTTGCATGTAGATTGTTTCGATGTACCTTTGATGGTCGTGCAACAGTATGGTATCAAAGCCTTCCTGTCAACTCCATCCATAACTGGGGTATGTTCAAACGGATGTTTCTTGAAAAATTTGTTGATGACAAGACCCCAGCCATGTTGCTCAAAGAGTTAGGCAGCTTGAAGATGGAGGTGAAAGAAAAGGTAAAAGATTTCAATCAGAGGTTGTTGTGCATATTGAACAATTTTGTAGTAGACATGAAACCTCGTGACTCCATCACTTTCGACTACTATACATCTGCACTACCAACCATTATTGCGTAGTTCATCAAGCGAGCTGCAGAAACAACACTACTAGAAAATTGCGAAGAGGCAATCGTTGGAGTAATCAAGCATGATGAACTAGCGAAAGACTCCAGAGACGCGAGCAGAAAGTCCCAGGCTATGGCAAGAAAGGGTAAAGAAAAGAAAGCAAGTGACATTAAAACCCTTACTCGTCTTATCAAGAACTTGACAACGGAGGTGTCTGAGTTGAAACAACGAAGGATCAACACATCTGCGAGCAGTCGACCACCCAGACAACAGAAAGGAAGCATGTCATTGGGCAAAAATCGCTTCCCAACTAAAACTACGCAGAGCTCCAGCTCAATGTTTTAGTTAGAACAGTGCACAAATGATGAATTTTGCTCATTCCATGAAGAGGATCACCTGGAAGGGTCTTTTTCAGAATTTAAACGAGTTGCAGGCACAATATGCAACCGCGCACTAAACATAGTGAGAAGTATGCAATTCTAGCCAAAAGATATAGACGACGATGAAGATGTTGCACCTGATGAGGCACCTAGCACTGGGAAGGTGATCGACATGTATCAGTGCTCACAAGCAGTGCCGAAAACGAACACCAAGAAGTAGCCACAAAAGAAAAATGGTCGATACAATCTCAGAAGTCAAGAGGCTCCCCCTACATTTTAGGAAATGCAAGAAAATCTTGAACAGTTTAGGAAGGTTGATCCACCAGCCGTCCAAAAGCAGGAAACACAAAGCAAGCCCAAGAAGACTGTGGCGGACAAGAGTACGTCCATGAGCAGTAAACTGCAGAACACTCCACTGGACAGTACGAACACAAGTTTGAACCCGGACATCTCGGTGAGTCTACCTACTCTTGACTACAACATTATTGTGGACATGAAGAAAACTTGCACAAACATGTCTTTGTTCCATATGGCCAAGATTCAAAGTCAGCGGGATATTATGTTGCGCGCAATGGGGCAAACATCTGCAGACAGTGTAGCCTCTACCAGCAAGGTAGCAAGCACATCTCTTGGTTCACTCACAATTTTGCTCAACACACTCCGAATGGAAGAAGCAAACTTTATTTTCCCTCCATTCTTGCTTTGATTCGAAATATTTAACTATAATGTTCACAATTTTTTGGTTGATTCTGGCGCATCATCCAACGTCATGCCACTCTCCATTGCTAAGAAGATCAATGCATAATGGAGCAAGATATATGCGCAGATCATCCAACTTGATCGAACATACGTACCAGCCATTAGTGAACTTCGGGGAAGTGATCATCCGTTTATCTCATAACAACTGATTTCACCAGTGCATAAACATTGTTTTTGTGGACATACCGGAAGCATATGGCTTACTTCTCATCAGAGATTGGTCTCGCAAGTTGAACATATACTTTGCTATAAACTAGTCACATTTGTGGCTTCCATACTAGGATAAAAGCAATCATATTCGGGTCTTATTCGAGAGATACATGAGACACAACATCACTCCCATCAATGGTGAGAACAAACCATTGGCCTTCGCAGAGCTCATATTCGACAACTGCCTCTTGGAAACAACCCTAGGGTGTTATCTCTCACAGCTAGCTCCAACCCCACCAGACACGTTGTCGGGTATCCTTCCTTACCCAACTAATAGAAATGAAAAATGTACAACACATTGTAACACTAGTAGCAGTAGCAGTAGAAGTAGAAGTAGCAGTAGTAGTAGTAGTACAAGCACGTCGAACGATCTATGTACAGATGAGTTGTGGACCGTGTACTTCGAAAAATCAAAGACACAAGATGGCTCTGGAGACAGGTGTGTCTTGATCAACCCAAAACTCAGGAAACATTTGATCTTGAGTCGTTTAGAGTTCGAGTGCATGAACAACATTGTTGAATATAAAGCACTCGTGTTGGGCTTGCAAAAGGCCATCAGCCTCTACGTTGATGTGCTCAAAGTGGTAGGTGATTCTGAAATTGTGGTACGACGGGTACGTAACACCATACATTGTTTATCACCTCATCTCAAAAGTTACCAGCAAGAGGTATGGTGACTAATCTCTAACTTCCAAGCATTTAATATCATTAATGTGCCAAGAACGCGTAATGCAGCTACCAGTGCTTTAGCAAATGTAGCTTCTAGGATGTCACCACTTAGGGATAGATTTACTATTGAAATTTTTTATAAGACTTTTATCCTTGATAATATAACTAATCTAAGTGTTTTTGGCGATGATCAACAGATACTGCACTTCATGGCCAATGTTGATGTCTTCAAAGACGTAGTGATAGATGAAGATGAACATGAGCAATCTCTACAAGTTGGGGCTAATGAAAAGAAAGGAAACCTCAACCCCAAGGGTGTGGTATCCCTAGAAAAGCTCTATGACTTGCAGAACTGATTTCAGGAGCCAAGGAACAGCAAAACCCATGGCTCCACCATGATGCACAAACAAATAAACCTAGGAACATAACAAGATCCGAAGGTCATCAATCTCGGTACGTATTTCACATAGCAGGAGCAGCAAGCCTTTATCGGCTTGTTCAAACAGTACCGGGATGTGTTTGCGTTGACATATGATGATCTGAAAATGTACGACACATGAATAATATAACATGTGATTCCAATCAAAGAAGGGGTCAAGCCATTCCAGTAGAAGTTGAGGAAAGTACATCCGTCACTTGAACCCCTCATACAAAAAGAGATGACCAAACTGTTGGATGCACGAATCGTATATAGAGTTTGTCATTCCACATGGGTTTCAAACCTTATTCCTGTATGTAAGAAGTCTGGGGAGATCAACTTGTGCTTTGATTTCCGAAACTTGAACCACACCTAAGACAAAGGCAATTACCTTGTGCTGTCTATGGAGCATATTTTACAGATAGTAGCTGGGGCAGAGGTGTTTTCCTTACTTTACGAGTTCTCAAGATTCAACCAGGTTCTGGTAGCAGAACCTGATCGACTCAAAACTACCTTCTGTACCAAGTGGGGTACGTTCACTTACAGACGAATCACATTTGGGCTCGTGAATGCAGGCACAACCTTTCAGCGCGCCATGGAAATTGCCTTCTGTGGACTCATTGGGCAGAGTGTAGTGGTGTACTTGGATGATGTGACTATCTTTTCAAGAAAACGGTCAGACCACATACACTATCTGAAGAAATATTTGTGTGATGTCAGAAATACGAGATTTCCTTGAATCCCAAAAAGAGTATATTTGCAGTATCTGAGGGGAACCTCCATGGGCACATAATTGCAAGAAGTAGGATCAAGGTTGACCCTGACTAGGTCTAGACCATCACATAGATCCATCACCTAGCCAACAAAAAAACAATGCAGTCCTTCTTGGGAAAGATAAACTTCCTCTGGAAGTTCATCTCGGACTATGTGCACATAGTAAAACCAATGCAAGACATGATCAAGAAGGATGCAGTCTATAGCTAGGGTAGGAGAGAAAAGAATGCATTCATCCATATCAAGCAGGCTATATCAGAAACGCCTGCACTTTATAGCCCAAATTTCAACAAAGATTTTTTTTTATACACCTTCACCTTAGACAACTCACTTGTTGTGGTACTCACTCAGAAGGATGAGTTGAACAACAAACGTCCCATCTCCTTCATGAGTGCAAGCATGCAGGGACCCGAACTTAACTACCATGTCGTTGAAAAACAAGCATACACAGTATACAAGATGGTGAAACACTTTAGACCCTACTTGCTGAAGAACCATTGCATAGTCTATGTGCCTCACCCAACAGTCCGCTCACTGCTTGTACAGCAGGAGCTGGGTGAACGATGTGCAAACTAGATGACAAGCTTGCAAGAGTATGATCTTGACATCAAGCCAGTTCACACTGTCAAGGTTCATGGTCTCTGCAGACTCGTAGATGAAGAATTCCATGCACTGGAGGAAGAAGAAGAGCTCGTTGGTTGGGAGAAAGAAATCAAGATGTATGATGTAGAGTGAGCACCACCCATTGCATGCAGAAACTCTTGGTATGAAGATGTGTGTCAATACCTTGAGTAAGGCACCATACCCTCCCACTTCTCCATGAGACAAATGAGGGCATTGCACCTCAAATATTTATCATATTAGTTGGTGCATGGAGTGCTTTACAAAAAGCACAGTAATGGAATATTTCTCAGGTGCCTGAGACGCATGATTCAGAGAATGTCTTGCATGATCTGCATGACGAACCATTCGTGGGCCACTTCGTGGGAAATACCATTGTGGACAAAGTTATACGATTCAGTCTCTACTATCCCACATTTTTGAAAGATGCACACGCTTATGCCTACAAGTGCATAGTCTGTCAACAATGCGTCGACAGAACACGAAGGTCAACAGTCCTGCTACACCCTGTTGTAGTGACTGAATCGTTCCAACAATGGGGCCTGGTAATCATCTGGGAAATTTTCCCACATTCGTCGAAATAGCACCGCTACATCTTGACAGCTACCGATTACTTCATACAGTGGACAGAAGCAGTTCCACTCAAGCAAGTGAGTGACCAAGAAGTCATCAGCTTCCTCCAACAAAACATCATCTAATGCTTTAGCATTCCGATATCACTTGTGCTTGAAAATGAAACTTACTTTTCACCTTTGAAGCTTTATGGTTTTGCATTGCAGTATGGTATTGTGCTGAAACACTTATCTAACTACTACCCGCAGGGAAATGGCCTCTCAGAATCCACAAATAAAAACCTTATCCGCATAATCGAGAAGATCATTTACTCTGAACAAGGTATCTGGCACTCCGCTTTGACGAATTCCTTATGGGTTGACCACATAACACCCAAATCCTCTATGAACACTTCTCCATGCTTCCTGGTTTATGGTAAAGAAGCCATCCTACTACCAAACATCTACTTTCCTATGCTCCAATTGTCCTAAGAATCCCAAGGCAAGCCTTGTCTGCTAGTTCAGCGTAGGATGGATACACTTCACAAGGTACAGGAAGAAAGGATGAAAGCAAAAGAAAAATTTACACTCCACCAGAACCGTATCAAGAGATGGTTCGATAAGAATTTTGCAGGGAACGCTAACTTCGATGTTGGTGACTTAGTCTTGAAATTGGACAAACCCTATGAAGACAAAGGCAAACATATGAAGTCCCGGTCCCTATGGATTGGTCTATACACTATACATGAGAAGATTTCCCCACACACATACCGTCTGCAATCACTTGACGGGAGGATTGACAACCTTCTTATCAATGACCAAGATCTCAAACATTATTTTCAATCAGCTGAAGCCACACCTCGCGCCATGTACATACTCTGTTTACTACTTGTTGTTTTTTCTCTTTGCTTACTATTTTTGTTTCATTTTTTCTTATTTGCTTAGTATCACGCTATTTTTGGTTTTTAAATAAGTGTTTCCCTCTACTGAGTTCTGGATTTTGAATGAGTATGTGGCTGAGATCCAAAGAGTCTTGTGACACTCTAGCACTTGACCAGTCCTGTGTTTGTCTTCTCTCCGCTGGTTATAACTTTCGGCCGACGAAGTCTTGACGAAAAATATGAGTTGTATGCAATGGAATCTTGGGCCCAACCATGAACTTGTGTCCACACTAGGAAACCCCATGTCTGTACTTAGTCTTTTGCTCTGTGTGTTCAAGCTCATCCAACTAGTAGAAATGGAGAAGGGGAAAATCTAAATGAGCAAACCTATGTCAGAGGTCTTACATGATTCTCTGAAGGAACAACCTCTTCCTCTCTCAATAATTCAAGATCCTTCTTCTGCCCTAAACATAAATAAGCTCCTATGCACAGTCCTCTTTAAAAAAAAAAATACAAAGGCGAAAGAAGAGAAAGGCTTCCTGTGTAGAGAGGTGAAGCATGCAACTCCACCAAGGTACTGACCAGGCTAGCTAGCACTGGAGCAATGTGTTTGTTCCTGTGTGACTCCAACGGGGTACTTTCTAGGCCTGCTCACAGTGGAGCAACACCAAAGATGAAAACTTATACTCTGAAATTTTTTAACTCACGGGCCAAATTAACCTTCCCGATTTTGAAACAATGTGATCAAGCTTAAACTTCTGTTGTGTTTGACTGAGTTGGAAAAAGGTGAACCATGTCTGTCCATGGGGTAAGTGGGGAAGCCGAAGTAACCCACACAATGATTCAATACTCCCTAAAAGACAAAGGCCCTGTGCTGTCAATGGACCAAAACAGAGAAGCTGGAATTCAACTAGTGTGTCACCAAGTGTTGTAGTGGCTGCAACACCCTCCAAAATTTTGGCCTGCATTCAATTTCGGAGCCTTCCTTGGATTTTTCCTTGATGTTTACAAGCACTTGAGCTCATCTCGTGAGCTCATGTTGAGTATTTTCACCCTCCTCGATTGACCATTCACCGGACATATTTTAGCATGTTGGTCACAATGTCATGCGTGTAGCCATGTTCTGGTTGTGCACAAAGTCCGTCTTCATGTGTACAAGTTATATTCGCTATGTAAGCATCTATCACACTCACACACAAATTTGTATGCAATGTCACACAAGTGTCTTCGCGGTTGTTCAACGAAATATATCACAAGTGTTGTGCTTGTCGCTCGCACCCGTCAGTCATTCACACTGAGTGTATATTGTCTTGATGGTTCGAGATGTCTTCTCGTCAAGTCATGTTGAGTGTATGTTTGAAAGGTCATGCATGTACAAAGTCACTCATTCACACACTTAGTCATTTTTTATGAAACTCTGTCAACTGGACCATCCTCCAACAGCCAGACCTTCATTGAGTTGTACTGCGCAGTCTCAGCTCTCAATGAACATTGACTGCTGCCCAGAATTGCACAAAGCTTGAGGCTGCCTCTTAGGTAGTCTTTACGACACAATCCTGGAGTCGAAAAAACTGACTTTCACCCATAATAGCGCAAAATTTTCTCAGTAAGCCATCTCAATCTGCGTTGCCCACAAGAAAATCCATCAAGTCTCTAGCTAGTCAACTAGAGAGTTTGACCAGGAAGTGACCCTAGGCCTCACTCCTCCAAAAAATTGCGCAAAAGCTACCAAGCATGCTCACTTCCACTAACTGAAGAAATTACGTAGACATGACAGAAAGGCACCCGTTGCCTGTCACTGCACTGTCCTAAAAAATTGTGCAGTTCTATCAGCCTGTCACACTAACAGTGGGCTTGCTGCTCAGCCTAAAAACTACGCATTTTTCATGGGCAGTCTCCCACCTACCTAGCATCCTGCTCAACCCAGAAACTACATAAGGATTTCCTACAGGCCAGCCTCCCAGCTCTGCGCAGTATTGGTCAGCAAGCTCCTACAACCCACTGTCAGCCTCCCCGAAGAATCTGCTCAGTTTTCACTGCCAGTGTCCCCCTGCTGCCTACACTATCTCCTTGGAAAAATTGTGCAGATTTGCCCTCTAGCCGAGCCAGATCCGGTAGACAATCACTGCTGATCCAGAATGTCCATCTCATCCTCCAAGTGACTTATATGAAATTTCCATTGGCAGTGCTCAGAGCTCGCATCTTGGCCTGAAATGCGCTCTGCACAGTTTGAGAGCCTTGTCCTGTCTCCTGGTCACCTGCACCCGAAAGTGAAAGATAATGCATCATGGTAGACTAGGAGATTTTTGGATTTGATGTCGTCTCATCATGAGTGACTGAAGATATAGGTACATGGATGAGACATGGCACAACGACAAATGGGATGAACAAGGAGCGCATTCAAGAAGACTTGTTCGCGAATGGACGAACACATGGAGCATGACAAGTACAAGCAATGGAGAGACATGCATGTGCAACATCAAGCAAAAACCAAGACCATCGAAGGCTCTGCACACCTTGCCATGCGAAGGTGAAGCTATGATACACCAAGAGCACATCCATCACTCAATATCACTGCATCTCGACATGGACAACAGTAGCAGCATGAACATACCAACTCTATCATGTCGAGTCATGTCATGAGTCATCTCGGCCACATCACTATTATGGACCATACTATTGTAATCAATGTAATGTAATGTGGAAGTCCAAGAGACCCACATGTAAAGTTGAAGAGTCATGTAAGTCAAACAGTCACGAGGGAAATCGAATAGTCACAAGGGTCAATTTCACCCTTGGCTATATATACCCCTCATTTGTACATGCAAGAGGCTTTTCACCTTGGCTCCTCCCACATAGCCTTGAGAGTCTGTAGTATTTTGTTTGAGGAGCGAGCAGTGGCTCCAACACCCCGCTGTCGGGGTTAGTGATGTAATGGTGTACCGATGTGTCTTGGAACTTTTGCCTAATTCAGAAGCCTCCTAACAGGACAACACATTTTCACACATGTATTGTATTTTTTTGTAAGACTATTCTTTGAACACTTGTAATGCGTGTTACTTTAACCTGTGTTAAGACAGTTGAACTATTTTAGTTGTTCTAATACATATGCTTATGAAAATGTGTTAATTAAGTTGTTAACATTGTCTCGCTTGTCTAGGCTATCCCGTCGGAAACTCGACAGAACCATTCTCATAAACTTGTTATAAAGATCGTCGCATTTGTGTGGACTATTACGTTGGGTGTTATACGTGTTATCCATTCATTGTGTGTTTGTTACTGACGCATATGTGTGGACTACTCCGCTGGAATTTTCTCATGTCCTGCTATGTTGTGTGTCTCTGACAGAGTTGGGTCTATTCCCTTTCAACTTGAGACTCACTTCCACCCCCTTCCTTTGCGGTGAAAGAACCTTGACACAAGTAACACTAAGCACTCACCAAGAACGTGAACCTCATTGTTCGAAGAAAAAACAAACCACTCTCATGTGTTGACAAGAAAGAGCTAAGTAAAACCTTTAAGACAATGGCAACGGGCCATCATATCGGATGGGACTCCTAGACCAAACGGTGTGAGGTCTAGTTGGGACTTCATACTAGGGAGATCCATTCAATGTTGGCGGGTCCAGCATCGTCAACACAATATTAAATAAAGAGATAAAGTAATTGAGTAATATATATGTGAGGTCTAGTTGGGACTTCATACCGGGGAGATCCCTTGAATGTTGGCGGGTCCAGCACTGTCAACACAATATTATATAGAGAGAAAAAGTAATTGAAAGTTATATATATATATATATATATAGATAACTTTAAATGATTAGTCACATTTTAATTGGTATAATTAGTAGAGACAATTGGTATAAATATTCATTGTTATTAACAATAGGTAACAATAGTTAGTGATTATTATTAAATTTCTCATTAGTTTCAAAGATATTTTTTTTTCAGGTCTTGTTATATTAAACTAGGGGGAGAGTTGGTTGGTGTTGAGGGGATAATTTAGCCACTAGAATTGTCATTGGTGTATTGGTGAAAAGCTTGGAAATTGGCTCAGAAATTGGTGCAACAATTGGTACATAACGCAGCTTGAGAAAATGTGAAACCCCATATCGGTTGGTATCAGGAATCAAAAAGGGAGATATTTCCATGGCCGTTTATCATTGATGTCAAAGGGAGAGAGATTGGTCAAATTAGCCACTAGTGCAGAGCTTGGATATTGAGATGATATTAGGAATTGGCTACATTGGCCACTAGTGGAGAGATTGGCTTTTGGTGGAGTGCATGGATACTAGTGCCAAGCTTGGAGAACTTGGAACAATGGAAATCGAAGAATTTTAAATTAGTGCAGAGCTTGAAAATTGGTTTAGTATTGCACTTGGAAAAAATGAAGAGGTTGACATAGTAATGCATACGGATGTTAGGAGTCACCAGTGCCCCAAATGTTAAAGGTTTCCATTAATTCCAAAGGGGTACATTGTTGGAAATATTAGCATTGATGTCAATGGAAAAAGGATAAAAGCATGCATAATGGTGTGAAAGAGAAAAGGAAATTAATACCTAAAATTTTGATATAATGGTGAGTTGGCAAAAAAGTTTAATAGTTAAGTTTCCCATCATCAATTGATGAATAAGAAGCTCGTTGTTGGTAGATGGATAGTCATATTGGGTCAATCAGAACCAAAATGTACTAAACCAAGTGGAAATGACAAAAATCTTAGGAGGGGTCTCACGTCGAATACCCAAATTGTCAAGAAGACCAAAGACCAAGATGGTTGAGAAGGTCGAGGAGGTAAGCCCCCATTCATTTCCCTTGGTTACAAAGGAGAAATAAAATAGTGCCTACGGGCTAATATCCCATTATACCTTGGGAGCAATCATCCTTTTTCAAAGGCACTAAGACTCACGAATATCCTAAAATCCTGAGATGATGTGGAAAGATAGGTAGTCTAGATCATGTGGATTCCAAGTGGAAAAGTGGGTGATGTGGTAGCATGAGGAGCTAACACATTGCACTTGTTTTTGCATTTTTGGGTGACCAATTGGATAGTTGGCAAGTGATAGGTGGTAGGTACTTGGGCACATGGCGAAAGTAATGAACACCACATGGAAATATGTTGATTTGGTATATGACATGGAAACCTATGTCATAGTCTCTAATGTCTTGTGATGTGTCCTAGGGTAGTGTTTTGGCAAAGGATTCTTGCGTATTTTTGTTTTTCCAAAATAGTTAATGAACAAGGAAATTGTGCCAAAGATAGTAGAAGGACCAACTCCAATGGAGCCCTTACTAGGCTATCTGACCATTCAAGAGTAACCAGATTCATTTGGGCATCTGATGATCTGGATGAGAACCAGAGCATGGTCATGAGAAAATGACATGAATATGGATTCAAGTGAAGGTAGTTAAGTCAAGGTTCAAGTATCGAGGTTATGTGTGGATGAAATATAGTCATCCAAGTATCCTCCCATCCAAGTGTGAAGTATGTGTGCTTGTTAGCAAATGACCTAGAACTCAAATTCAAGTGAAGCAAAGAAGAGTAGTCAAGGTTCAGTCTAGGTTGAGGTTCTATGTAGGGAAAAAGTTATTTGAGCATCCATTGATATGTTTGTGTATGTAGTATGGTCGATTGAAAAAGACCCATGTTTTAAATACATTAGAAAGGTGACTTAAGACTGTGGTCCTAGACCCAGGCCATGAGAGGCTAAGTACTCAACACTTGGAGGCAAAGGTGAATAAGAGAAAAAATGGGCATCTGATTATCTACATCATTTGCACAACATGAAAAGGAACAAAGCCTGTGATACTAGATACAGGCTACGAGTATCATTTAAGCTGGTGACCATAGCATCATCTCATGAGCAATGGTTTTGAAGGTGAGTAATGATAAGGTTCTAAGAAGACGGTGCTAAAGTGCTCCAACATTGTTTATAAATATGAACATATAGTTAAAAACCAAGTTCCCAAATGTGAAATACATTGAGGTGTATGACATGTGTATAAGTGCAGAGATATCTCATTTGCGTAAGAAGTGTCTGAACAATGAGATATACACACTTATGAAGTGTGTCTGTGTGAGAGAGAGAGAGAGAGCATAGGATTGCGAGTGCATTTCTTAGAAGGGTGCACATGCATAAATTGAGAAGCGAAATGTAGCATGATGAGTGCTTGAGACCAGAGAGATCTTAAAGAAAAATTAGAAGAGCACAGAGTGTGTGAGTGAATTGGTAGACATTAGATCTAGTAAAGAGAATAAACGATTTAGAATAGAGATAGAGTTTGAAGCCACTACAAATAATCCTGACTGTTTAAAGAAGTTTAAAGGATTGTTTTATGGAATCTTTATAGACATAATTAAGTTCATATCTAAATTGTTGAAGTAACTTTGAATAACTAATAAAGAAGTGGTGTCCAGAACAAATTTTAGATCTTGTGAGAGATAAAATTGAATCAAAGATAAAGAATTCTTAATGAGGAACAATTAAAGAAGGTTTCAGTGGATGCAATCTAAAAATTTGATGAAAAAGAGGTCTAAGAGGAAAAGTGGATTAGATCAACAGATCTAAGGGATATTGGTGTCTCATGTAATTTGGTGCTTTCAAACTTAGGGGGGTTGGTGTCCCTAACAGGTTGGTGCTTGCAAACTCGGGGGGATTAGTGTCTCTTGTAGGTTGATTATTGCAAACTAGTGGGGATTGGTGTCTCCAGAAGGTTGTTTCTTGTAAAGAAAGAGGAATTGGTGTCTCCTTTACAAAGATTAATGTAATTGACGATGGTGCTTGCAAATACATCCAATCAAAGAAGTTTTATGGTTTTTTCTCGTATGTGTTTCCAAGTATATCTTGTGTTCATTATTTGTGCATCTTCAGTGATGAATGGTTGTTCTTGATAATTTTTTAAATTGCTAAAAATTTCATTATACTGATTCAATGCCCTTCTCAATATAATCTTAATTTCATGGCAAAGAATTGGATATTTTAGTAATTAAACCTCCTAGAGTCCCAATTTGTATTAAATTTAAACTATAGGAAATCCCATTGCATCGCATTAGACATTTTTAATATGACTTGTAGTTAATGCAAGCCTAATATGATTCCTAAATGAAGTTGAAAATTGGTTTGACATCGATCTCAAGCATGTTTAAACAAAGCTAACAATGAAAAGAAGTAGATATTAGTCTACCTACTAGTAGGTTTTCATTTTGTTCTCAAGTATAGTTGGAATCATAGCTATCATTCATTGGATTCACTTGGGTGTTTGAATTTGCAAAAGAAATCACTAAGGGAGAACCGATGTACTCAAAGTTTCAACCTCTTAAAAAATGCAACTCAGTTGGAAGAGAAAAGCACATTGTCATAGCATAATTGGATGGAGCACTTCTTAGAGGAAGAATTTTATTTTTGTACTATGCCTTATTGACATTTGAGATAGGAGGAATATTTCATCTGTTAGGATTGGTGTGAGCTTACCCGCATGCAGGTTTTCTCTACTATTTAATATCTGAAACTATTGGGATCCAAGTTTTGGTATTTATCACTTTTGTTGGAGTAAGAATAGAGGACATTGAATTTGTAGCCAGTGCAGTCCAACTTAAATTCTACTTGGAGGATCTCCATTCAAATGCATGGAAAATATTCTCATCCTATGGTAAGATATGTATTTTAACTACAAATGTCCACATTATTATGGATCCTTTCTTGAGAGAATATTTGGTCAATCCTTGACATCTGAGCTTCTTTTTAATAAAAAACGTGTTTTTAATTGTTATCCCGAGAAGCTACATATCTAGCTATGATTATTTCATGTGTTATAAATTGTTTCCATTAACTAATTACATAGATAATATCAAATTTTATATTTGTACAGGGAAGGTGCTAACTCAATGGCTACATTAACCAACACAAATCACGTAAGCATACCTTATGAGTGAGCATCTCTTCCGATGGAAATTTTAAATCAATTTAGATATTTAATTTTCCATGCCACATAGGAGGAGGGTGATCGAGGAGAAAATGCTTCCACCCAATGGTGGTGCAATTAAAATTCAAAGTATGCATGGGAGGAAGCCAATCAAGATGAGGATACAGGGAATGGGGAGGATCCCACATGAAGTGGTTTGAACAATTGATGTTGTTGATGCATGGCCTTAATACGAAATGGTTCACGATTTGCATAGCTTCTAGTTTAAACGAGCACGAGTGCAAATGAGTACATGATGGAATAAAGGAACGGGATAGGAAATGGGTGTCGAAAAGGAGAATGTTGAAAATCATGAATGGCCCAGAAAACTATTATATGAAAAAGGTGCAAATCCTTTGGATTTTAGCCTACGCTTTTAATCAATTGATATGAATTTAATTACTCTAATAAATAAATACAAAATTGGTATTAATATGATATTTCAATGATAAAATTTAAAATTAAAATTTAATAAGATGGCAAAGACAATATGCCCATTCTATAAGGACCTTCATATATAAGAGTGGAGTTTTATGCATAGAAGCTTCCCCCTAAATCTAAGTAATCTCTTCCTAGATATGCTCTAACATCAAGTCCCGATACTGCGTGGCAAAATCCTCCAACCAATGGTGCATGTGTGTATTCCCCCTATGGACCTGTTCTTGGTAATATGCAACCCCCCTTAGGACTCGCGCCCACTGATGAGACAGGGTGGCAAGAGGATCAGGGCTGATAGCATGGAACCGAGGACATAAAACCTCAACAGACTTCGAAGGGTAGTGGATATTCCATGTAAAACAAGACCCAAAATGAAAACCATTATCAACCATGGGGCTACTCAAGAGGGATATCAAAGAAGGCTTCAGAATAGAGAGGGATAAGGAGACTACAAAATTTTTCTCCCACCAAAAGTCAACTGAAATCATGAAAGAGGCTTGCTCAAGTTTCCCATAAGAAACCAAGAATGCACTATAGAGACCACGACCAAGAAAACATGGTTTAACCATGCAGAGGATAATTGAAATCCATGGTGATGACAATAGAAACGGGTCTGAAGACTTGGGAAAATAGTTTCCAACACAAGATGGAGTGAAAACTTCTAACGTTTCCACACAAATAGATCCCAACTACAAAAGAACACAACCTCATCCCCCCAAGATATGCAACCATTAATAGCACTATAGGTTAAAATATAAAATTGTCCAAAAACATTTCTAGGAAATCTATGGAAATTACCAGAATCCAGATTCTTTTGTTGAGTGTGAGAGGAATTTACAAAAACACAAAGCTCAAGACCTAACTAGAAAAGTGAATCCTTGCTCAACACAATCTTTGCACTAACAAGTCTATGACCCTACATCGTCGAAGCTACATCTCCCTCTACCTGTGTTGCCCACTCTAGACTCTACATGCACTCTGCCATCAAAACAATATTAGGGAATTTTTTTAAGGTAATCGCCATGGAAGGGGCCTTGATAATGCGTCCTACCACACAAGTATCAGACTCGAGATCTACGCAAACAACATTCCACTTTCTCCCACTAGTTATTAGAGTTTTCATCTCATCCCAGAAATTATGATATTGTCTTGTCAGTGTAGAAATTTCTTGTAGATTCAAACTCCATATTGTAATATGCTAAGACAATTGACTTGAATCTACTCTACTCATCAGCAGAAACAATAAGCGATCGGAGAAATCATGAAGCATAAAATAGAAACAGTTAAACACACATAACATAATAATTTTTTAGGGAAATCCACGTCTAAAAACCCTGTTATCTATATATTTCATTAATTAGAAAATATCAGAAGATTATAATGCTTTTCTTAAGCCCAAGCAACCTCTGCACTATCTCAATCTATCTCACTACTTCACAAACCAGCTCAAGCTAATACTTAGCCAAATATGTTGTCTTCCAAGGTCTTATTTCCTTGTGCAGTTTCCTAGGGAATCAGCCCATATTTAATTGGGAAATTCCACAAATATGAATTGTGAAATCCTCATAGGCCTTCCTCTAATTGCATTCACCACCTGTACAATTCGGATGATTATACAACTGATAGTACAATGTCCCTGAACTCCAATCTCAATTGGGTTTTTCTCTGATCTAAAATGCATGAGTTCATTATGAGAGAATCTTCGGTTTACTAGTTGAGCAGTGCTGGTTAAACCCCATTACTGCAGGTTACACCCCACTACTAGATCTCCCACTAATTCCTTCATCAATTGGAACTAGTTTAACTAAATTTAACTTAGTTAAATTGAATTAAATAATTACAACTCAAAATAAACTCAACCAAGGCTCCTAAAAAGTAGGAGACACTCTACATGACTCTAGTTAGACTCCCAACTCGAATTAACTAAGCCAACTAAGTCAAATTAACTTAGTTAACTATTACAAGTTGTTATGAGAATTGGAATTACAATTTAATTCCTAATTTAATTCAAGGACAAAATTAAATTAGGATTTTCTTGTTGCATTTTTCAACACTCCCTCTCAACAAGAAAGGGATTATCTGCTACCCTGATCCTACCTCTGTGAAACTCGAATTTGCATCTTGATAATGCCTTTGTCAAAATATTTGCATCCTTCTCCTCTGTAGGAATGTACTCCAGCAACATGATTCTCCTCTACACATAATCTCGTAGATGGTGATACCAGATGTTGATATGCTTAGACCGATCATGAAAGACCGGAGTTTGATACAACTCTAATTGTCACATTAAATCACAGTAGGATCCATCTGCTAACCAAATAACCCAAGAAGGATATTCCTAATCCAGATAGCCTCAAGCTACTTTAGTAGAAGCCATGTACTTTTCTTCTACGGAACTGAGTACAATTGATCTCTACTTCGTGTTGTACCAAGAAATTTTTGCTGACCCAATACTGAATATTCCCCCTGATGTGCTCTTCCTATCAGATGGATTTCCTTCCCAATCTGCATCTGTGAAGCCTTGAAGCTTCATTCCCTCTGTCTATCTATACCAAAGACCAATCTGAGTGGTGCCTTTGAGGTATCTCAACAAATGTTTAGCTGCCTTCCAAAAAAGTTTGGTTGACTTAACCATAGCTTGACTAAGTTGGTTAACTGCAAAACACTTATTCGGTCATGTTTTCACCAAATACATAAGTGAACCCACAAACTGTCTATAAATAGTAGCCTCCACTAATTCACCTGAAGTAACATCATCCTTCCTCCAATTACCTACTAGAGGAGTCTCCATGGGTTTGTTTCTCTCCATGTGGAACTTCTTCAGTGTCTTGTTGGCATACTTTCCCTGAGAGACAAACAGTTCCTCATCTCCTTTCCATACTTCCATACTAAGATAGTAATGCATGAGCCCTAGGTCCTTCATCTCGAATTCTCTTGCAAGATTTTATGAGCTTCTCATCACCTATTAGAATCAAATCATCGACATATAATACTATAATCAACAATTTACCTTCAACCACAATATGGTAAAGGTTCGCATCTGCTTCACTTTTGGTGAAGCCCAACCCCGTGAAATAGATGTCAATCCTAGTGCACCAAGCATGGGATGCTTGTTTTAGTCCATACAATGCTTGCTTGACTTTGCACACATGCGACTGTATTTTGAAGGTCTCAAATCCCTCCATCTACTCAATATACACCTCTTCCTCAATCATACCGTTGAGGAATGTTGTCTTTACATCGATATGACGTATCTTCAATCCCATTTATGATGACAGTGTTAGAATAGATCCAATTGGAGAGTATCTTTCTATTGGAGAAAATGTCTCATCGTAATCAATTCCCAACACCTAAGAGAACCCTCTGGCCATAAATTTGGCCTTGTGTTTCTCCACACTCCCATATGTTGCTTGCTTTACCTTGTAAATCCATCTGGAACTCACCACTGACTTGTTTGTTGGTCTTGGGACCACTTCCCAAACATTGTTTCTAATAATGAAGTCATGCTTCTCAATCATGGCATCAACCCATACAGGTTTCTTCATTGCTTCCTTGAATTAGGATGGCTCAACCTCTACACTCTAGCTCATCAGAGCCATGTATCGAGTGTACTGATCTGGTGGCCTCCTCTTCTTGCGTTATTATGTGGGTGCTCCCACAATCTCTATAGCATCATGTATCAATCTATCAGCCTCTCCGATGCACTTCCTTACATCTCTAGAAGTCTTTGCATGAGAGGGTGATTCCACTCTCTTCTCCTCTGCATGTGGTTGCTCCACATCATCTTGAGGTTCCTCCTTTGGAGCTAAAATATCCTCATCTGCATGTAATGAATGAAGCTCCCTCTCAAGGTAACATCTCATGGCCTTCTCTTCATCAAACTTCACATATCTATAAACTATTGTCATCCTATTGGATGGAAGGTACACCCAATAGTTGTGAGGTGTATCAATGTACCCCAAAAATATACCCAACTCAGTTGTTGACTCTAGCTTTTTCCTTACATCCTTCGTAACATGAGAGTAGAATGATGAACCAAAGGTCCTGAAGTGAGCCACATCTAGTTTTTACCTGAAAAAACTTCTTCTGGTGTACTCATCCTGAGAATTCGATGAGGGCTTCTTTTCTACAAATAAACAGTTGTGTTGTGTGCTTCATCCCACAAGTGCAACGATAAGCCCTGATCATGTAACATCGGTGGTGCAGCTCCCACAATACTTATTTTCTTCCTTTCAGCAACCCCATTCTGATGTGGTTTATGAGGTGCTATTAATTATCGTTGAATTCCTTCTATTGCACATAGGTTATTGAATTCATTCGGCACATATTCTCCATCGTTATCACTTCTGAGAGATTTAAATTTCCTATTAGTATCTTTCTCAAAAGTGCTTTAAACTCACAAAATTTAAAGAACGTATTATTTTTCTTTTGCATGAATAAAATCCAACACTTATGATAAAAATCATCAACAAATATTACATAATACATGTGCTTGTCTGTGGATGCTATCAAGAATGGTCCACACACTTCTAAATGAACTCTATCAGCCTGCGATTGATTGCCTTTATCATGAAAGGAAGCTTTGGTGTACTTCCCCAATGTACACCATTTTCATGTGTCTCTCTACTCTAGTGTACCCTTGGGAAGTCCTGTAGAAATTTGTTTCATGATCTTCAAAACTTCGTGGTGCACATGACCCAATATTCTATGCCACAACTCACTGATGTCTCGTCTCTGCACCTTCTCTGCTTTAGTGCTCAAATAAGAACAGTCTTCTACATCTAATTTGTAGAGGTTCTTCACCTGAACCCCGATCCGCTTCACCTTTCCTGAGGCTATGTGACTAAGGAAAGCCTTTCCCTTGCTAAATATCACATTAACCATGGTCCTCCAACATGGAAACTGAAACCAAATTCTTCTTCAAACCTGGAACATACATGACATCTTTTAATGTGAGAAGAGAACCAGACTCCCTCTGAAAAGTAATAGTACTGATGTCGATCACACTATACCTCCCATCATCTCCCATCTCCATGTGCATTTGTAGATCCTTCTCCTTCAAGTCACTGAAGAACTCTTTGTTGTCGGTCATATGGAATGAGGATCCACTATCCAAGTACCACACACTACCCATCACTGATGTCACCATGTAAGTGATGAGGGTGAAATATAGTTCAAATTGTGAAGTAATATTTTCACCTGTTTCTCCTCCTTAGGGCTTCTTATCGGCTTCTTGTATTGACACGTTGTGGCATAGTGTCCTAGCTCATGATAGTGAAAACATTTAATCTTTGACATGTCCTTCTTCTTTCCGCCATGACTGGAATCTGATTTGGAATGGGATGACTTCCCCTTTCCTTTCTTTGCCTTTCCATCTAAGGCGCAGTTATCCTCATCATCATGCTTGGATGAGGATCCATCTTTGGTGTTTTGTCGAATCTCTTCTTGTACAAGGTCATACCATAATTTTTCCCACTCTAGTAGCTTCTCCCTCCCATTAATTGAGTCCTAGTAGTTGTACCAACTCTTGGGAAGTCGTAGAAGTGTTAGGCTCACCATATCCTCTTCAAAAACTATAACACTGACACTTCCAAGCTCATCCCAACATTGGGTGAAATGAAGTACTTAGGTATTGTGTCGCCCTTCTCCATCTTGATCTTTTTTAGCTTATCCTTTAGTGCTAGTTTCATGTGGTCACTATTGTTTTGAAACGGGTCTGTCAAGGCCTTCCACATTGAAAATGGAGTTTCCTTACCATGGAGGTTCAAGACAATATGATCTTGAACTCCTTCTAGGATAATCCTTCTCTCCTTTTCCACACACTTTCTCCACTCTGCCAGATCCTAAGCATTAGTTGGCTTAGGAATATCTTTTTCTATGATTCCTTAAGCCTATTGTCTTCCAACACTGCCTCCATCCCGTCCTTCCAAGAAATATAGTTCGAACGTCCTACTGGCTCTGAAGTATGATATTACAAATTTTATTTCTCCAACAAAATAAAAATGTGTATAATCCTCTTCTATAGTGATTCCAACTCTGATACCATATATAAATTCATTGTAGATTCAAACTAAAGATTGTAATATGCTAAAACAATTGACTTGAACCTTCAACAGCGAAAACAATAAACGATCGATGAAATCATGAAGCATAAAAGAGAAAGAATTCAATCACACAAAACATAATAATTTTTTGGGGAAAGCCACATCTAAAAACCCTATTATCTATATATTGCATTAATCAAAAAATATGAGAAGATTACAATGCTTTTCTCAAGCCTGAGAAACCTCTGCACAATCTCAATCTATCTCACTGCTTCACAAACCAGCTCAAGTCAATACTTAGCCAAACCTTATGCCTACCAAGCTCCTATTTCCTTGTACAGATTCCTAGGGAATTAACCCATATTTAATTAGGAAATTCCACGAATATGAATTGTGCAATCCTCATAGGCCTTCCTCTTATTTCATGCACCACTTGTACAATTCAAATGATTATACAACTGATAGTACACTGTCCCTGAACACCAATCTCAACTGGTTCTTTCTCTGGTCTGACATGCATGAGTTAATTATGAGTGAATCTTCAGTTTACTGGTTGAGAAATGTTGGTTACACCCCACTACTAGACCTCCACTAATTCCTCCATCAGTTGGAACTAGTTTAACTGAATTAAATAATTACAACTCAAAATAAACTCAACTAGGGCTCCTAAAAAGTAGGAGACACTCTACATGACTCTGGTTAGACTCCTAACTCGAATTAACTGAGCCAACTAATTCAAATTAACTTATTTAACTATTACAAGTTTCTATGAGAATTGTAATTACAATTTAATTCCTAATTTAATTCAAGGACAAAATTAAATTAGGATTTTCTTGTTGCATTTTTCAATAGTCGACCCTTAATTATATTAGAAATTCAGTAGGGTGATCTGAAAATCACTTGTGAGTGATCTCAGTTAAACAATTAATGAATGAAGGTATTACAGACTCATGTGTTGGTGTGTGTCTATGTTATTTTAGGCAATGGATTGATCAGATTGCAAAATACACAGACACTGGAAATGGAAAACAGTAAGGGAAACACAGTAAGAAAAGACAAGAACACGACACATTAATAAGGAGTTCACCCTATTCTCTAGGGCTACGTCTCTGGTCCAACTCTCAATGGTGGCCTTCTTTTATTGTGTCTTTATAGCAAAGATTTACAATGAGGAGCTCAACTTGAGTCTCCTGAAATAGAGGATGCTTAGTAGGGTGGTTCTTGGATTCCCCAAGCCACTAGAGTGCACAGACTCTTTCCTTACCAAGTCTCGACCTCTTTGGTCTTTAATGGATGAGTCCAGTGGTGCTCAATTCCTGACAGATATCCTCACAGGGATGGCTTGAACCTCTCAAGCCGGGTTCTGTCTACTCGATGCTGCCTTAGGTTAGCTCAGCGCTCTGTTTTCTGCTTCTTGCTTCACTGTCTCTTTCGCCTTTTCTTTCACTATTTTTCTTCTCTGGTTCTTCCTTTTTTTTTTCTTTGTGTATTGTTCTTCGTCTGTTCATGGCTTAAAGCTAATTTTTCCATGACTATTCGCTTCCTCTTCCACCCCTTCGGATCGCCTGCTATTGTTTGCTTGGAGTTCCCTGCCTCTGCGTCATCGCAAACGTGTCACAGGAAGTGGCCACTTGTCCTCTCATGAACTGCGTCAGCTCTTCCTCGATGGTTCGGTATTTCAGTTACACTGTGGAATGACTCATCTGCCAACTCAATGGTCAAATCAGACTTCATGTTGAAAACTGTGCAACAAGAAATGTTAAATTTAGAATGTGCTAAAAATAGGACTCCTAAAAATAGCAGTTGGCCAGTGAGGTCATTGGCCACCTTGGGTGAGAGGTGAAACTGCTAAAAATAGAAAGTTCTAAAAATAGCATTTCTGGGTCCCTTCCTATTTATAGCAGTCCCTGGTCTATCAATAGGAAGTAAAAACGAATTTGGTCTTAACAGCAGTTTAAAATATTAATTAATTAATCTCCATGAGTTAATTAGTTAAGGAAAAACAAACTTGAAGTCTATGTGAGGACATGCAACAGTTTATCTATTAATTGGTGAATTTATCCATCAGTTAAAGAGATAAGGATGAGTTGTAATTATGAGTTGTAATTAGTTGGCTCAGTTAACTGAGTCAAGTCCAGTTAGATTAATTTAACAAGTTGTTAAATTAATGAGATTCAGTTTGTTAATGCTTGCATGCATGTAACAACTGGTATTTTCAGATAACTGAATATTATAGCTTAAATAACTCATGCATGTCAGTTCAGACAAAGACCCAGTTGAGATCAGAGAAGGGACAGTGTACTATCAGTTGGATGAATATTTTTCCTATAAAGGAAGCTCATCCATGATGAGGATTTATCTCCTTCAAGTTTGTGCAGTTAGATCAGAGGTTAGTGAGTGTGTGAAGAGGCCAATTCACACAGGTGGCAACATTGGACCCCAAGGAAACTGCACAAGGAAATAGGAGGCTTGGAGGGTAGAGGAGAAGGTTTGTGAGAAGCCTTTGACTGTCTATGAGCAGCAAAGGGATTGCACTGAGAGCTGGATAGCTTCTGAGTTAAGGCTTTGTGTAATCCAGACTATATTTCCACTTGTATGATAATACAGAGATGGGGT
Source organism: Pinus tabuliformis (assembly GCA_031772625.1). Lineage (NCBI taxonomy): Eukaryota > Viridiplantae > Streptophyta > Pinopsida > Pinales > Pinaceae > Pinus > Pinus tabuliformis. The sequence goes on from CM062805.1 coordinate 620,138,667, forward strand.
TTTAGGCAGGTGCTTTCCCCGGGTAAATTCTTCTGTGTTATGTGTGATTGATTCCTTCTTATCAGTTATATGTGTTCTTATTGATGTTGCTCATGGTTAATTAAGCTTCCGTTAAATTGTTTGTAGAAGTAGATCAAGTGTTTTGTTTTAGTACATTGCATTACCAGGTTGATCTACAGGTGGGAAATTTCTACATGGTATCAAAGCTAGCTGATTTGTAGGAAAATTTCTACAAAATTCTACACTTCAAACTTTTATATGTCGTGGCTTAATTCCCCTGTCAAATCCGGTTTCTCCATCGGGCGCAATCTCCATCGTCTAATTTGGACCCCCCAGATCCTACGGTGTTTGCTCATTTCGCGCAGTTGACTTGCTCAACCGTTAGCCCGCAATGAGAGGCAGTTTTCTCTCTCATTCGTCGGACACGCGTCGTGCGATGAATGGAATCGCTCATTTTCTGCCAAATCCACTTACCGCCCTAATATGCCTTCGATATACCACCAGTTTTGGAGCGCGGGACCCACCTTTTGCCTTATCATTTTCCCTATGGTTTCCCAGCTTCCCATGCGACCAAGCGCTCAGGGCTTTTCCTTCTTGAGGGGTTTTGCCCAGCGAGCACTAATCGTGCATCAAAAATGGCCTCTGTTTCCCGATCCGGGCTTCCTAACTGATAGCTTTTCCTCCTGCGCGGTCTCCATGGGCCTCAGTCAGTGTGCTTTGACCGAGGTCCTCGTCGTTCCTTGCTGACTACAAACTGCCATTGTCTAGAGGTCTTCCTGATAGCTCTTTGTTCATAAATTCGAAGTCTGTCCTGATTTGATACAGTCATGGCACTTGATAATTTTTCATGGATCCAATTCGGATCACGGCCTTCCCATTGAAAAAGCTTTTGGACCACCAAAAGTTGGTTTTTAAGCATCGACTAAGTGAGGGTACAATTGTCTCACTTGTCCAATCTCTATCCACTTTGCACTGCTCGGCTTTGAACCCTTGAGCCCTACTCTGAGGTACTCAACATCTCCTCTACGCGTCATCCTCGCCTTCTTGTCCAGAATTGTGTCTTCCTGCAATTCATTAAGATATTCAGGTAATAGGTCATCAATAGAAGGCAATTGACTCTGCTCTTCAGGATCCTCAATTAGTGAGGGTTCAAACAATCTCAAGCAATCTGTCTTTACGACTGAGTATATGTGCATGTAAGCTAGTAGATCAAGGCGAAAAGCATTCTCACCAATCTTCTCAAGTATCTTGAAAGGTCCATACCTGATAGGCTTTAGCTTTTTACCTTCACCTTGCATCCTGTCCTTGCTGATATACAGCCAGACCTGGTCACCAACTTGGAAACTATGCTCCATCCGATGCTTGTCATGCCTTGCCTTGTATTTGGCTTGGCTCTTTTCCAGTTGTTCCTGTACTGCCTAGTGGATCTCTTGGATTTTTTCAATGAACCTAGTTGCCCTATCCACATCATTGTGTCCCTCAACTGTGGTGTCCTTACCAAAGACAAAATCCAAAGGAGACCTTGGTGTGAAACCAAAACAGGTCTCAAAAGGAGATCTCTATGTAGAAGAATGTTTTGCTCTGTTGTAAGCATGCTGCACATAACATAAATGTTCATCCCAAAGCTTAGGATGCTTGCTGCAATATCCCCTGAGCAACTGGATCACTGTCTTGTTGACTACTTCTGTCTGGCCATCAGTTTGTGGATGAAAAGTTGTGCTTTTCTTCAGTTTGGTGTCCATCAGTTCCCACAGACTTGACCAAAACTTCCCCACAAATCGGGTGTCTCGATCAGATACAATGGAAGTGGGTAATCCAAAATGAACCCATACATGTTCAAAGAATAGTTTTGCAGTTTGTTCAGTTGTAATCTGTTTATTACAAGGTATCAAAATACACATTTTGCTGAACCTATCCACAACAACATACAGATAATCATGACCTTTCCTAGATTTAGGCAGTCCTCCAACAAAATCCATGGAAACACTTTCCCAAGGGTGAGAAGGAACTGGTAATGGAGTGTACAAGCCTAGTTTTCTATTGTTGGGCTTGCTTTTAGCACACATAGTACACCCTCTTACATATCTAGAAATTGTCTCGTTCATTTTTGGCCAATAACAAAATCTTTGCAGCTGTGCAACTGTTTTACTTACCCCAAAGTGACCTGATATTAGAGAAGTGTGTGCTTCTCGAATTATCTTTACTCTTTCAGTTTGTGGAATGCATAACTTCCCATAATGGTATAAGAGTCGGTCCTTTACATGATAATCCAATTCTTCTACTCGTTTGCCTTGACTTAAAGTTGCATATACATCTTTAAATTCTATATCTTGAGCATATTGTTCAATGTAGCTCTCATGTAACACATAATTATGCTTAAGTATAGTAGATGCATTTATAATGGTTCTAGATAACATATCTGTAACTTTATTGTGTATTCCCTTTTTATACCTGATGACTAAATGAAACTGTTGTAGGAAACCCATCCATCTATAGTGTCTTGATTGCTGCAACTTAGTTTGGGAGTGTAGATATTGAAGTGGTTGATGATCAGTATGTATTATTGTCTCTTTGCCCATTAAGTAATGTTTCCACTTTTTCACACTCTGTACTAATGCATACAATTCTTTATCATATGTAGGATAGTTAACTACTGCAAAATTAAATGTCTCAGAATGATAACATATGGGTTTATCGTGCTGTGTAAACACTGCTCCCATGGCATATTCACTGGCATCATTTTGGATCTCAAATGGTCTTTGAAGATCAAGCAGTGCCAGTATAGGTGTTGTACTAATATTTTCTTTCAAGGTATCAAAGGCTTTCTGATGTTTGCCTCCCCACTGAAACACCTTGTTCAATCCTGTTAAAGCATGTAAGGGAGTTGCAATTGAGGAAAAGTTAGAAATGAACTTCCTCCAATATTGTGTTGCTCCTAAGAAGCTCCTAACTTCTGTAGCAGATTTGGGTTTAGGCCAGTTTATAATGACTGCCACCTTAGAGGGATCTATCTTCAATTCACCACCCCCTACTATATGACCCAAATAATTCAGAGATGTTTTGCCAAATTCACATTTTGAGAGTTTAACATAAAGTTTTTCTCTTTTCAAAACATCTAGTGTCTGCTTAACATGCTTTAAGTGTTCTTCCCACGTTTTTCTAAATATCAGAATGTCATCCAAATACACAATAACAAAATCATCAAGAAAAGGTATGAGTACATCATTCATTAATCTCATGAAAGTAGCAAGAGCATTAGTTAAGCCAAAAGGCATAACCAGCCACTCATACAATCCCTGCTTTGTTTTGAAAGCAGTCTTCCATGCATCTTGTTCTGCAACTCTGACCTGATGGTATCCACTATGCAAGTCTAACTTGGAGAAATAAACAGCTTCTTTCAATTGATCTAAAAGATCATCTATGCGAGGAAGGGGATAACGATTTTTGATTGTTATCTTATTCAGTGCTCGGTAATCAATGCACATTCTTCATGAGCCATCTTTCTTTCTCACCAAAATGATTGGTGACCCACATGGTGATGTGCTAGGTCTAATGAACCCCTTCTCGAGCAACTCTTGCACCTGCTTCTTGATTTCAGCATTCTCTAAAGTGGACAACCTCTTATACCTGTGGATGTAATAGTTGTTTCATTTCCCGAGTCTGACCCCAAATCTTTCCAAATAGCTGCAGCAGTCTTCTTCTTCTTGCCCTCGAACTTCTTAGGTCTCAGCTCTGGATGCAGAATCCAACAATGCTTATCATCATGCCCATCCTTTTTACAATGAGTGCATGAAGCCTTGCTTTTTTGTGTAGTGTTAGCCTTCCTTGCTTTCCATCTTTGCTTTCTTTTCTCCTTATTCTTGCTTGTAGTGGGTTGGGATGATCCCCCAACTTCTGGACTTCCATTCTTTCCTCTAGCTACTAGATGAGTAGCTTGTACAAATACCTCATCTATACTAGTGGGATTAAACATGAGGATAGTGTGCCTCATGTAGCTGTGTAGACCACCAATTACTTCAACAGAGTCTCAGGTGAGTCTAATCAGATTCCTAGAATCAATGCTCTCTTTCTAAATTCTTGAGTGTACCCTTGCACACTTTGCCCTTTCAACTGTCGAGGAGTTTTCCAACTCATCATGGCTTGTTGCATGTAGGCCAATGGATAGAACTATTTTTTTATTGTAGAAACAAATTCACTCCAGACAAAGATAGTCTTACCATGTCAGCTTGGGTCCTGCCTTCCCACCAAACCAAGGCAGTGCCTCCAAGGCGTAGGCTTGCCAACTGAATCTTGGTTTTGTTTGAATCGATATTCTGCACTCTACAATAAACATCAATTTGTCTAATCCAATTGTCCAACTTTTCTGCATCCAACTCTCCATCATATATACGTAAATCAAATTTAACATCTAGTTTGATCAAAGATGCTTTCTTTTTAGGGCTATTACGAGGTGTGAGAAAGATTTCTTCTTTCCCTTTGCCTTTTGAGTGGTCATGAAAGTGAGACTCATCTTCTCCTTTGTCTTGTTTAGAGCCTAATGAATCTTCATCCTTATGTTTTCTAAAGTCCCTATACATTTCTTCTACCATGGACTTTATGGCTAGGAAACTGTCTATTAATTGAGGGTCTGGCCCCATAGAACCTTCCTCTGACATTGTCTTCTGAGGATAGACTCTCCCAATTTCAGGATTAGTTTCGACCAACTCTCCTTCTCCTAATTTGAGCTTTGATGTAGTTAGCATTCAATAGCTAAACCAACACAAGCTTGTCTAACCTTAACAGCCTAAAGCTCTGATGCCAGTTGATCTAAAAATCACTCGTGAGTGATCTCAATTAAACAATTAATGAATGAAGGTATTACAGACTCATGTGCTGGTGTGTGTCTATGTTATTTTAGGCAACAAATCGATCAGATTTCAAAATACACAGACACTAGAAAATGGAAAACAATAAGGGAAACACAGTAAGCAAAGACAAGAACACAAAGCATTAATAAGGAGTTCACCTTATTCTCTAGGGCTACGTCTCTAGTCCAGCTCTCAGTGGTGGCCTTCTTTTATTGTGTCTTTATAGCAGAGATTTACAATAAGGAGCTCAACTTGAGTCTCCTGAAACAGAGGATGCTTAGTAGGGTGGTTCTTGGATTCCCCAAGCCACTAGAGTGCACAGACTCTTTCCTTACCAAGTCTCAACCTCTCTGGTCTTTAATGGGATGAGTCCAATGGTGCTCAATTCTCGACAGATATCCTCACAGGGATGGCTTGAACCTCTCAAGCCTGGTTCTATCTGCTCGATGTTGCCTTAGGTCAGCTCGGCTCTCTGTTTTCTGCTTCTTGCTTCACTGTCTCTTTCGCCTTTTCTTAACACTATTTTTCTTCTCTGGTTCTTCCTTTTTTTTCTCTATGTACTGTTCTTCATCTGTTCATGGCTTAAAGCCAATTTGTCCTTGACTGTTCACTTCCTCTTCCACCCCTTCGGATCACCTGCTTCTGTTCGCTTGGAGTTCCCTGCCTCTGCATCATTGCCAACATCTCACAGGGAGTGGCCACTTGTCCTCTCACAAACTGCGCCAACTCTTCCTCAATGGTTCGGTATTTCAGTTACACTATGGAATGACTCATCCGCCAACTCAACAGTCAAATCAGACTTCAAACTTTTATATGTCGCTGATTAATTCCCTTGTCAAATCCTGTTTCTCCATCAGGCGCAATCTCCACCGTCATATCTAGAGCCCCCAGATCCTACGGTGTTCACTCATTTCGAGCAGTTAACTTGCTTGACCGTTAGCCCACGATGAGAGGCGGTTTTCTCTCTCATCCACTGGACACGCTTCGTGTGATGAATGGAATCACTCGTTTTCTGCCAAATCCGCTTACCACCCCAATATGCCTTCGATATACCGCCAGTTTTGGAGCGCGGGACCCACCTTTCGCCTTAGCATTTTCCCTACAGTTTCCCGGCTTCCCATGCGACCGAGCGCTCAGGGATTTTCCTTCTCGAGGAGTTTTTCCCACGCATCAGAAATGGCATCCGTTTCCCGATCCGAGCTTCCTAACTGCCAGTTTCGCCGTCTTCGCGGTCTACATGGGCCTCAGTCAATGCTCTTTTACCAAGGTCCTCGACGTTCCTTGCTGACTGAAAACTGCCATTGTCTAGAGGTCTTCTTGATAGCACTTTGTTCATAAATTCGAAGTCTGTCCTGATTTGATACAGTCATGGCACTTGATAATTTTTCATGGATCCAATTTGGATCATAGGGGCATGTTGCAACATCCTGTGGTCCATCAACGAGGTGGGATGGTGGCATCCCTCCCCCTCTGCCCCCCCTCCCCCCTCTCCCCCCATCTATCTCAAAAGTCACCCCATCCAAGGATATTTTTTCTCTAATATTAAAACCATCTATAAAAAAAATTAATATAAAAATATATAATACCTAATTAATATCATATTATTTATAAATTATAAATATATATTCCTAATAATATTATAAATATATATTCATAATTTTTAACGTCATTTTTATGTTCTTAATGTTATAAAAATATATATAGCAGTGGCTGAAGCGGGAGGGGTTATCTATCGCCTCGAAGAAGAAATAGAGTTACAATATGCATAGGGCTAGGGAATTGTTTCTAACAATCAAGAAAAAAAATTAGCATTGTGGAAAGGATTGGAGTTAGCTATCTCGAGGAATATCTGACAAATAATCGTGTTTGGGGACTAAGATGTTATTTCAACAGGTTTCAAGCTTCCAGAGAATACTAATTAGGACAACCTCACAATGTTACAAGGAATCAAAATACAATTAGGAAAATGTGAGAAAATTGGATTTTTCCATATCAAAAGGCATCTAAACTCAAGGCGAATATCTTGGAAAACAAGGGAGAAACGTTGGTACAAAGAATATTGATAAAGGATGAAACTTCAGGTTCTTATTCTCCTATTCCATGATTTTAGTAATAAATAATCAAAGTGTTGAAGAGTTATTTGAATTAAATGTTAGTGGAGAAGGTCTAACGAAGTAGGTGGCCTGACATTCTAGCACCAGCCCATATCCTTTCCTCGAGAAACATCAACATAACTTCACTCCCAAACGGAGGCTCTATTCTCCATAGGGAATTAGAATTCAGCATACACATGGCGTGAAGGTAAATTGGCAAGAGTAGGCTAGACAGATGTAAGAAAGGCCTTGATATTAATAAATTAAAGGATGAGTTAAGGGTCGATTGCCACATAATTGAATAATTTAATTCATAATTCAACTAAAGGAACTTAATGGCGGTTAGCGAGATGTGCAATGAAACTAGCCCCAAATCCAAGTGCTTAGTCAGATTGAGGTACATTGTGGGTGATCACATGAAATTTGAAGAGGAAAGTATTGGCTCAAAGATGAAGGTTTAGCCAGGATATAAGCCAAGTCAGAGTATCAATTTCACATTTGCATTGTGAATTTGTATGTTCAATTGCGTGGTGGAAGATTGGTTATTTGTGAAGCTTTATCCATGGTGTCACTATCGATGAAGGAGAAATACGAATTTAGCAGTCACTTTTACTACGTCACGGCTTCAACGGAACATATTCTGACTCTTCTGAATAGATGGGGGTATGTGTGACATGCAGGTAAAAACCCAATTAAATTTGTTGAGCCAGAAGATTTGTCTTCTTCCAACAAAAATTGAGAGGCTTCAGCTACATTCTGATGTGCTAGAACTATGCCTTGCTAAGTTGGAATCTGAGGGAGGCATAGGCTCAGAGGAGAGTAGTCTAGGTAGGAAAGGAGAAGCAGTGTTCAACGTGTGACAGAAAATAGCTCCAGAACAGGTGGAAAATCCAGAAGCGTTAGAAGATGCACTCTATAACTTAGCTCTAGACCCACTTAGGTAAGCGGATGTGGGAGATGTCGAAGTCAAACTGGCAACCATGTTAGAAAATCAGAATGGCAGAAATATTCTCTTATATTGATAATTACTTGTGACATTCTTGTAGAAATATTATCTTCTCTTTATGTTCTTATTTTTATCTTTGTTTCATCAAGAAATCATCAAATAAAAAAACATGAAGATCAATGACACCAAATTTAGGCACTCATCCAAGGCTAAAACCCCTCTCTAGGGGAAAATCCAATCAAACTCCTCCACTAATAAAATTGAGATAGACAAAGATCTTAGACTTGACCAAAAGGCCTTCCTCCTCCACCAAGTTAGCCTTCCAATATGATTCCAAAAAACTTCAGTAGTCTCTTCTTTTCCAATAACTACAACCTAGTAACAATCCATAATTTTGGCCCCCAACGTCTAGAATTCTGACCCTATTGCAGATCCATAATTTTGACATCCCCAACAACTTCATAATTTCGCAAGTGTGAGAGTAGAGAGAGAAAATTTGACTTTTTTTCCTTAACAAATCCTTCCTTCTCCTTTGCTAGGGTTTTTCTTCCTCTTCCTTGAACTTCACACCCTTTTTCTGCCTCTAACTAGTTCAAATTGAACTTGTTGTTGATGTTCTCCAAATGAGTCAAGTTGCTTCCCTTTTATAGTGGATTCTTCCTCCATAATTAGGTTGACTTGTCTAGTGGAGGCCTAAATGACCTAGTTTACAAAGTTTCTTGATTGATAATGCCCAAGAAGGATTTATTACATTATGAAATGGACAAGGACACTTGACATAAACTGTAAAAATGTAATAGCCCCGAGTTAAAATTTCATGTAATAAAGGTTAAAAAAGATGAAATAAAACCAAGGTCATGGGACACATATCCCAAGCTTAATGTTGGGAAAAAGCATCCGAGTGGGCATCACTTGTTGTTTATTATGGCTAAGGAAATTGGCAAAGGCTTTGAAAGGAAAAGTGGCAATTATTGGCATTTATTTATGAAAATAAAGGAAAATAGGAGAAAAGGGAGATGAAAGGTGACAGGTTTGATGAGGAGAAAATTGAATGAAAATAGAGGGAAAATGAAGAAATTAGAGGCACCAATAAGAAAAAAACTTTTGAGGATCAATTCACATCTTTTGTCAGCCTTTTGTCAGTTTGGCTTTGGAGTTAGTTGGAGAGAGGAGAAGAGCACCAAGAGGAGAAAGAAAGAAAGCAAGCAAAGGAAGGGAAAGGAAGGATAAGGAAAGCAAAGGATAAGCAAGCAAGGATTGGATCAAGCAACTTCAGTAGGAGGATGTGGAAGTAACAGGTTTCATTTGTGATTTCCTATATGAATTTGAATGCATGGTGCATGAATTTGTGTATTTCGTTCATTTGTTGTCATTGGCATGGGTTTTTCTTGGTTTGACAGCGGTTTCAGCCTTACCTTGCCAATTCTTGGATAGCCATGGTGATGGGGTTCATTCTTGGTTAATCTTTGGATTGCTGGAAGGTTTTGGATACGAGTGAGGTGGTCTCAAGAAAATCCCAATGGCTAGAGTTTGTTTTATCCAGGAATCCCTCAACAAGTGGGTGGACACAAGAAAATTCCTCAAGGGATGGTGAAGGAATTCTTAGGCATCCAAGCTTGGTTTGGTTTTGTGATCTTGAGAATGGTTTAGGTGAGATCATGTAGCATGAGGGTGGAGGTGGTTTAACCATTGGATTCCCTTAGTTATTTATGTCATAGTTTATCTCATGATATCCCACATTCATGCTTGGAATATGGAACAGGGTTGATTGGTTGAAAGAAAGATTTGGTTTAGCCCAATCTATGGTCGAGTGGTACGTGGAAGTCCCTAACTTGGTTGGCTTTTGCATCATTTAATGAGAGATATTTCTCTATGGAAATCTATGAAGCATTTGTACTGGTTAGTATGATGATTTGATGATTGTTATGCTATGGTTACTATGATGATTATTTGTTGGTTAGAAGCATGGATCTGTTATATACTCTAGTTATGGCTTGTTCATGAATTGATATGTATTTGGTTGGTTGATGAATGCATGAGCTAACAAATGTTATTGCAGTTATTGAGAGATGGAATTAAACCTTCTTGGAAAATATCAGATAAGTTGTAGGCCCCTATGTTCATATATGCATTCATGACCTATAGATTCCATGTTCATTGTATGTTTGACGAAATGACTGTCATGGTTAGGCTTGGTTAGGTCAAGTTATTGACTAAGTTTTGTATGAGTGGATTTTTCTTGATGTTATATATCATTCTATAAAGTCTCATTAAGTTTTAGGCATTGTTTGGGAGTCAAGCCCTGAAAAGAAGGCATTGATTCTAGGGTCGCATGCTCAGAATTGGAAATTCTTGGTTGTAGTCACTATCTTTCAGGCTTATGCATGTTACTGGAGGCCCACAGTTGCATGGAGGCCTTGTCATGCATGCCACTGGGGGTCCAAATCACTAAAAAGGCAAGTTAGCCCAGGGTTTGGGAAACTAGAGTGATTGTTTAACCCTTAGGGGTCTTGTAGCTCCTAAGGGAGGTCAATAAAGTTTCAGTTTGTCGACTCCACTTCCTTAATGAATCTAGGAGGTCAGGTCATGTCATAGTATCCCTCATCTCATGTTTACCCTGGCAGGCTAGTTAATGTCGGTAAATGTGGGAGGGGTGGTTACAAGAAGCCTACAATGGAGGCTTTGACCTATAAATCATTAACCCAAGCATGAAACCCGTGCTTTAATAAGTCGATTTCTTTTATAATAAAATTTTTTTTTCTTTCGTTTGAAAAATACATTACATCATGACTCAAATACAATTATGAAGACCGACACTAGTTACATTCTTCAACAAACCGGAGAGGTCAACCCAAAATAATATATATATAATCTATTCAATGCAAATTTGTTTTAATTTTTGGTGTTTTCTAGAGGGTATAAGCAATATTATTTTTTTTGGACATCTTTGAGCAACAATGATGAAATTTCAAATGCAGATATAAAAGGTTATGGCCATGAATCCAACCCCAAATTAATATAAAAATAGTCATTTCGTTTAATTTTTTTTATAAATATATATATATGAATGCTATGTTTTCTGAAATTTATATAATATTAAAACTATGTATATATAAGAATTAATATATATAAAATATTAAATACAATAATTGATATTATAATATTAAAACTAATTATACAAAAACTATAATAATAAAAAGATATATAGAAATTAATATCATATAAATTATAAATTTATGTACATGATTTTTAGTAATATTTTTTTTTATTTTTTTTGTAAATTAGTGATATAATTTTTGGCAAGGTCGATTAAAATGTATTTCCAAATCCATAAATGAATTCAATATCCTAAAAAACCAAAATTACACAACATGAACTTACTATTCTAAAATAACTCTACTAATACTAATTTAGAGTAAAATTAATGACAAAAAAAAGCCCAAAACATTTATTTGTTATGTTGGAAATATTAGCTATAACTTGTCTTGTGTTTATTCTATGATATTCATGGTCATATAATGATTGTTAATTAGTTGGATTTAGGTCGTATTCTTTAGTTTCTTATAATTTGGTATCATAGATAGTGGTCGTGGGTGTAACTCCATTATGGGATGGCCCAGAAATATGTGAGAGATGTGAGATTAATCTAGTATATATTAGCTTAGGTGAATGCATCTTTTCTTTTGTATCCATGTGGCGGGTTTGTTCAAGTGTGAGAAGCATCCGTACTTAGTTAGTTGTTGTGCTTAAATGTGTATGGATGAACAGTTGTGCGGAATTTATGTCATACATCGTAGAGGTGATATGATCTAGTGATGGTGAGGGTGAAAGAGAGAAGACTGCAAGAGGATGATTCAAAGGCATGTAGACTTAGTGACATCAAAATCTCAATGGTGGTCAAGGAATATTATTGTTGTTTTCATTGGTGCAAATAAGGCATTGGATATGAGATTGTTTGTCGATTAGTAAAGGAAGATGTCAGAGTGATATTGATAACAGCCATGTGGGCTTGTTTTATATTATTTTTTTTTTAATAAATGGAATAAACGAATGATGATGAATATAGATGAAGAAAATGTTGTAATTTTTTACTCTTGGTATATTCAATGTCTAAACTACTTTCCTAGATAAACAGGTATAACAGTGGGACGTGTATCTCCATAGGTCGAATCATGTTAATATAATCACTAGTAATTTAGTCATTACAAACACAAAATTGATTTAGTAGTATGAAGCAATTATCTCTTCAAGTGAATAAGTATAAATTAGTGTGGATGGTTGCGATGGAGCTCAACTATGAGATTTCCAAAGTGAATAAAGATGTTGATAAAGACTACCTCAGTGATCAATACAAGTACTTGTTAACGTAGAGTGTTTGGATTAACTCCTACTTGTGATGTGTTTATTGTGTGATATTCATCATTGTATAATGATTACTAATCAGTTAGATTTAACTCCTATTTTTAGGTGTGGTTTAGATATTATGTCAAGTTATTAAATTGGCTAGCCAGAATAGTCAATCTATCTACCTAAATATATGGTATTATTGAGCATTTTCGACTATGTTTTTTATTTTATTTTTATGATAATAGTAACATAAAATTATTGCTAATACTTATAAATATAAATTTACTTGTATAAAATTATTATAAAAATAAATATATATTATTATAATTTTATATAGTATTAAAATATTATATATACAATTATTATATAAAAATATATATTATATGTCAATTATTTTTGCCATAGAATAATATATCTAATAAGTATAATACCATTTACAAGTAACAAATTTTTATTCATAATTTTATTATTATTACTTTTAAAATATTATTATGTTGTGTTTTATAACTTGTGTTTAATGTTAAAAAATTAATATAAAACATAATATAGTATCTTATTACTATTATATTATTTATAAATTATAAATATATATTTATAATTTTTTAAATTTTTTTAATATTTTTAATATTATAAAAATATATTCTCGATGTCAATGAACATGTAGGAGGAGCGGCGTCGAGAGTTGTGTGAGTGTACCACCTGGTTAATGGATTTCATGTGGTGGCTACGGGCAGTTAATGCCATTGTGTTTGGGGTGTGTGTCATCTCGAGTATAATGTTTGGCTTTAGCTGGGAGAATGTTGGAGGAAGGTTGTCGAGGGTCGAGACTAAGTTCTCCACCTCATCCTTTAGCATTGTTACTTGGTGTTGTCTATTTTGTTGGATGGTCTTCCATAAGCCTTTGCTCCTCAGTTGCGGTGAATTCGATTATTCGTGATTCATTGTCTCGTGAGATCTTCGTCTTTTCATTTGATACGAAACTTCTTATATAGTTGGTGGTGGCTTCCAAATGTATTCCTGGCTTTTCCTTTCTATGTCATTCGTGGTTTAGATTATATTTTGTTGTCATTGTGGTTTGGCTGGCCTATTTTTTCTTTTGGTCAACATTGGTGGGCGAATTCTAATAGTCATTTGCTTGTTTTGCCTTGGGTTTTCAATGTTGGAGGCAAAATTTCTTGTGTTACTTGATTATGTATGGAATACCCTTTCGCCATCATATGTTTTGTCATCCCCTGGGTCGATGGGAGGATAATATATTTTTCAAGTGTCTTGTCTCGAGGTTTCAGCTTGGCGAGTTTCTGTTCAAGTCTCTTTATGGTGGTGTTGGCCAATCTCAATTCAAGTCTCTTTATGGTGGTGTTGGCTTCATAGTCTTTATGGTCATCCTCATACGGTATGTAATCGGCATCATTGCTCTCCAATGCATTGGGTGTCTTTGTTCTTAGTGGGTTTATTTTGGTCTACTTATGTAGTCAACTGGTGGTTGCAGTCCTCCTTTTGCATGTGTTTGAAGTTCCTCAATCTCTTGGGCCTGGGTCCATTTGAGTGCTTTTTTGGGGATGATATTGTTGTCTTTCAATTAGGGTTTCAATGTCTTCATCCCTATCCTTCTGTCTCATTTCTTGGGCATTTCTCTTCTTCTAGTTGCTCTTGTTGCCTGGCCTCTCAAGTCTATATGTATTTTCTAGTCTCTATCTACTCTTCTATGTTTGTTCTCTTTTGGTGTTCCTATGTTGTCACGATTTTAGAAATTGAAGGGAGTTTTTGTTGGGCGCTTATCTCTTGTTGTGGCCCAGTGATCTGTCTCTTAATGTCTGTCTAGAATTTCATGAGGCTCTTTATTTCCTGTTGTTGCATCTCTCTGCTAGTATGGCCTTCATTTGGCCAACTTCTCAAATGTAATCATTGATGTAAACTTTATATTTTGCTAACAGAAATCTATGTGTACTTGCTAAAAAAATATTATAAAAATACAAATATTATATTTGATGATTTTGATACAATATTAAAATTATTAATATATAAAAATTATAATATATATATATATATATATATATTACATATTAATTATAGTAAGTAGTATCATATAAATTTATAAATTAGTACCAATAATTATCATATAAATTTAAGTCCAACACAATGTGCTTTCGAGGTTAGCTAATTAATGCAACTAAAACTATGGGTCTCGATCTCTGTTAAAAAGTTAAGCATGCTCTCCCACTTGTAGCTACTATGTTTTACTTTGCAATAGATGCCCCACATACCCTACGGGTAAATAATTCATTCATATTACCACACCAAGAAATAGATGAAATAGTTTGCCTTGCATTCGCATCTACAGGGGCAGTGGATTCAACCTCGATGTTAGGAAATACTCTTCAGTATAATTTCGACATATCCTATGCTCTCCACCATAATAAGCTCTATTTTGCTGAAAAAACTATGCTTTCACGTAGATCAAGTTGTGTGATGTAGAACTGATATATTTTGTCATTTAAAATTGTTTATATCTATGCTATTCTATACTCCAAATTATGCTTTCACGTAGATCAAGTTGTGTGATGTAGAACTGATATATTTTGTCATTTAAAATTGTTTATATCTATGCTATTCTATAGTGGAGTAGAGATGATCAGCATTATTTTGATAGCAATTGTAGTTGTTCCCATTTTTGCGTCTGAGAGGCACTATACAGTCTAGTATAGGGGAGATGTCATCAGATTCAAAAATAATAAAATTAGCACAACCACATTGGTAAATGTGGTCGATATACGTAGATCAACGTCATTTCCAAATGTATATTGGTTTATAAAAGGTAGAAAATGACACTGATCAATGTATATCAGCCACATTTACTAATGAGGTTGTGCTAGTTGATAGGCATGGATGAGGAAAGATAGTAGATGATTATTATTAATATTAATAATATTATATGATTATTATTAATATTATTAATAGTCAACTTTATTAATATAAATATTATTATTATTAAACATTTTTAAACAATGACTATGACCAACCAAGGTTGACCTTGGTTGACTTTGGTCAACCACAGTTGACTATAATTGAATATGGTCAAGTTACATTGACTAAGGATGACTATGAATGAACTAAATTGAATATAATAAGCATAAAGTTGATCAAATTAGATCTTACTGACTATTTATAATATATTCAATCATATTATTATAATAATAATAATATTAATAATATTATTAGTAGTAGTCGTCAACTTGATTAATAATAATAATATTATTATTAAACTTTATTCAAAAACCCTAATAAATGTATTATAGTTAGGGTTTGTGAATAAGGTTGGTCAACCCTATAAAATTATTATTATAGGGTCGACCAAGTTTGAACATGGCCAATTATGAATAATATATTCAATCATATAATAATAATAATATAGTCAACTTCATGTAATAACGATAATAATATAGTCTACCTTAATAGTAATAATAATATTATTAATATTATTAGTCAACTTTATTAATATTAATATTATTAATATTAAACATTTTTAAATCTTGATTGTGCTCGATGAAGGTTGATTGTGCCTTTTATCATCTTCGCGCCAATTCTATGGATGGTACTCTTGGCACTTGGCACAATGCGGTATTAGAACTAATCATCATCATTAGGCGCTTAACCACGAGATTAGTAGTAATCACGTAGACTAAGCTTAATGGCCCACCTTTGTAAATTTCCAGTTTTCTTTTATAATTTCAACAAGGCTTATTCCGTCCATAAGTCTGTGACTCTGTCGTCTCAGGCACAAACTCAAGGAATTCAATAACCTTGCACACTACTTGGATCCTTCTATAGAATTGATCTAACCATCACTATCAGACTCTCTGATGCGTTGGAAACACTCTTTCATGTATTAATCTATGACTTATGGGTTTAACAATTAGTCATCTATATAATAGAATTATGTGTCAGTATTGCATGCCATATATGGATTTTTAACAACATAATTCCATAATTCCTAGACACAATGAATCCTTGACAATGATAACATCCAACCTATGGCTTTACACACACCAAAACATTTTACTTGGTTTATTAGGCAGTTATACACAATATTTACCACAAGCCTTCAATAACCTTTGCATAATAGTTGTTCATGGTATTCATACATATCACATAATGGAAATCAAAGATAGTAACAATCAGTTGGTCATGTCAAACAATAAAAACTAAGCCTATAAGAAAATCTACAACTCAAGAGCATATTAGCATCACATGGATCTACAAGTCCCTTACAACCATGAAAATCATTCACATAAACCTTCACATTGCAACACACAGGAATTCATTTTCCTCATTGATAATGTTGATACACCCATTTTAATGTAATAACATTAATCATCATTCATATTGCACAGATATACATAGAGATACAAGGAAGCAACTTATCTTAATGAATTAATGGTTGACAGATGAGAGAAGGACTTCAACTTTCCTCCCAACCATAGGCTTGTTGCACTGCAATATTTCTTGCAGTTGACCACCCCCGAGCTAGATTCAAAGCCTGAGGAGTGAAGTGCTCAAGGGAAATTCACATCAATCTAGTCACAAATTCACATGGGAATCCAGAGTGCATAGTTCCTCCACCTAACACCCAGGAGTCCAAAGTACATTGTATCTCCACCCAACAATGCTTTAGGGAATCCAAAGCACATGATGCTCCACCCAATCAATCACTACAAGAGTCAACAGTTCTATAGCATCTCCACCTGCTTCACATTTCCAAATTCCAAAGCCGACAAAGCCTCCACCTATCTCTTGCAGGAATATAGAGAACATTATGTCTCCACTTGATAGGATCCATGGGGATTTATAGATCTTGGCCTCCACCTATAAATAATATAGGAATCCATAACACTAGCCAGTGGATCCACCTAACAAACAAACATAGGTATCCAAAGCACTTAACTATTGACTCCACATGTTATTTCTTCTTCTTTCATTAGTCTTCGCCTCATCGTTTGTGCTTTCTCTTTGCATTCATATTATGTGCATTCTTTTTATTTTTTCTATGTCTTCTCATCGTCCTCCATTTCCCACATTGTCATGTCCCATTCCTTTTCAACACTCTTTTCTGTTGCATATTAACCAAAGCCAACACGTGCCACAAGAGTGGGACTGGCCCATCCTTTTTTTCAAGTTCCCATGCACCATTTTAATGCCTGTATGAGCTTGCCTTCAATTCAACAAGCAGATGGGTGACAATTTCCAAGAAACTTTTGAGTTTGGTTATTTACCCACGTAATTCCCAAGAAAACGCTCCTCCTCAGATCTCTAAATCAGTTTCCTTCCTCATCCCAATAATTTTTATATTTTGCATAATTATTTACAGCAATAGTTGTACATAATACATGAGAGGGAAACCAAAAAGGGTTATTACACTTGGCCACTTACTCTGGGTTTTTCAACTAGGTACTATTCTACTCTATTGAGGATGTTTAACTAGTATATGTGTAGTCCTCTCATGGAATCACAACCTCTACTTATATAAATGGGTATCAGTTGATCCTTGCTCAGGTTTAGAGGACCTAAGTGGCTTTGACTCTCCCATGTGTCAAACTCTTTGTTCAGTGTTGGAATTATCTGAATTGTGTGCTCTATTCTCCTTAGAAGGATTGGAAATTTCCTATTTTCATGAGGAACTTTTGGAGTAAGGTGTTTCTTTATTTTCTTATGGGTTTTTGTCAGCATTTGGATTATATTTTCTTTACACGTGGAGCAATCGATTTTCTGAGTGATCCCAACATTCAGGGGTGGCATGAGGCAAACTCTTTAGTTGATTCTTGTGTTTCAATTTATTTAAAGGGATGGTTTTTTTTTCTTTTACAAGCTCAAAGGTATAGGGTGGTTTCCATTGCCTCTAAAATCAAGCACCTTAGGTTTCATTTTATTTCACCTAAGTAGGTTATCTTTCCCACCAGCATGGTTTGGAGAAATTGTGTTGTCTTTTGGGTTAATAGATTATAGGTGTTTATTTCTATATGATACCTCATTTTTTTGTCTCTCTACCAAAGAAGGAACTTAATTCTTATTGCACTCAAGTTTTTCCATTATATTTCTCTTCTCTCCTCTCATTATGTCTCATCAAAGAGCTCCCTCAAGTAGTAGGGGATTTAGAAGGGCTCATCCTTCCATGCAACCGAGAGCTTAGATGGAAGTTAGGCAATATATGGCTCTATAAAATGATAACACACCTACATAAATCCACAATATTATCTTTGACATGGAGGATGAAGTGTGCTTCAATTTTAGTTGTATTTCAGATCAACATATTTAAATGGAAACTAGAAATTGGATTTTGGAGATGGGAAACACTAGATCTAGGATTACTTTCCAAGCTACAAACTGTAGATTTATATTGGCGCGCCAAAACTCTCTTAGGATAGATTCTAGTGGAGTGCTTAGACACACAAAGTGAGCTATTGGTATGCGTTCATGGCATTGTAGAAAAAAGTGCATAAATTGGAAATCCAAGTCTCAAATATGATCAAGAATATAGTTTTTCTTCCAACAACTCTTCTTGGAATAAATGAAAATTTGTCCCCTCCTATACAGGTGGACTCCCCGTTTCATTAACATGGCTCATAAATATTTGTTTTGTTTTGATATTCTCATCGAAGAGGTTGATTTTTCTTTGAGTTATAATAGGACCATGCAACATATCGATTTATCATAATTTCATGGTATAGTTTATTTCAAAAGTAATATATTGGTTTTATTTATACAATTTTAAGATATTAAACCTTTTTTATCGGTCTAGTTTCCCTTGTGGTAGAACAATAGTAGAGGGAGGATGGATATGTACCTCTTTTGTAAGATAATATAACTTCCTAACTTTACCTATATATATATATATATATATATATATATAGATATATATATAGATATATATCGCAATAAATATATATAGATATATCGCAATAAAAAATATTATATTTTTTAACACTTTAATTTAATAATTGTAATTTTTAATATTTTAGATAGAGGGAGAGCAGTGTAGGAATGCAGTCATCTTTTAGATATTGGCATGGTTATAGATGGACTAGGTAGTGCCCTTGTTCCTAAATTTGTAAGTATTAGGCTCTCCTTCAATGCAGACAAGGGTTTCATTTTTTGGGGAACTTCAGATTTTGCAAGTGACCAATGGTTGTTAATGTGGGAAAAAAAACAATCATTCCTTGTGTTATCACTCTTCTTGAATTTTCAAAAAAGTTAGAAACCAAGGATCACAGTTATGGCCTCACAAATCAAACTTGTGGTTAAAATCATACTCAAGGAAGGAATGTCGAAGCCAAATGCACAGGGGAAGAATTAAAAATGAAACACGGTACTTATCGAGCCCTTGACCAAGCAACAAAGAGATCAGGAAAGTGTCTCTACGCCGGTCTAAATACAGGTTAAAGGTCGTGTATTTCTCGGACCAATTGTCGTTCATTCCAAATCAACAAGGCTCCTTGATCGATCCGGAGGGTGGAACTTGCATGGAAATTAGTACGCAGGAACCCCCCGGAGTTGAAATATCAGAGTATGATTCGATGACCTGGATTCATTCCGGGGGATGAAGGCGGACTCTTCCATTTGCGGGCCGACCCACCGAAGTGCAGTGGGGACCACATGCCAGGTGGCCTACCCCCCATTGGCTCTTTATGTTAAGCAAGCACGATATTGGACATAAAAGCTAATTCGTTGGTCCTCGCTCTCGTTCTCATGTCTCACTCCCCTGACCAATCTCGCCATGCCACACATCTCCCCTGCCTGACCTCACCACCACATAATCCTACTGTGGCCCTTCCTGATATAAAGTGATCCATTCCCGCCTCCTTTTTCTGAAAGTCACTCTCTAGTTCCCAGTGCAACCCTCCCCGTTAGTCTTTTGCACAAGACCCCCCATTTGAACACCGGGACCACCCAAATACTTGCTCCCAACATCGTTTTCAACTGCTTCCATAGATACCAAGTAACCCATCATCCACGACCACCTATAATTTGTGCTTTTACTCATAAAAATGAAGAAAAAAGCACCTGAAACCTCGAAAACCCATGAAGTCAAGTCCTCTTCTAACCTCGAACCCTTAATGGACACCGAGGGCCAAATTGCCAACCCCGCCTATGCTTACCACCTCGTCAACCTTCGTTTCAATCTGTTTGGGAATCCTATAAGAGGGGAAAATACCTTCCGAGTAGTTGACTGTGGTCTATACTACCAAATCATGCCTTCAGTTCATCACTTCCCTGAATTCATTTCCTATATGACTGTGGCATATATTTATGAGAAAAAATAATTTATTTCTACCTCTGGGGCCAAAATACTTGAGATAACCCCTAAATTGATCCAGAAATCCCTAGTTTTCCCCATCTCTCCTGCGATGCAATCATTTATCGATATCACCCTAACCTATCATTTTGTTACCCTTATGTTTGATGAACAACAATCCTTTTTAAAGAATATCCTAGTTCCTGGCATGCAATCTCTACCCCACATCGAGTTTTTCCCAGTCACCCTCTTTAGTGAGCCTGTTCAGCCTATTTTGTCTATAATTTTGTGTTTATTGGGGGAAGACGATGCTAATATGACCAACAAGGTCGTCCTGGGATTTCTACATAAAATGATGTAGCCTGGTTGTTTGTTTGATATCCCGACTTACCTATCTACGACCATATGCTTCCAGCTGCATCACTTTCCCACCATTTCTTATTTACGCTATTATTCACTTTTGTTCTACCTGTTTATGTATAGCCACATCGAAGAGTTTGATTGTTTGGGTCTCAACATTATTACTCACAAAAAACAAAGGAATTATGTCTTTGATTGGAATGTTATGGTTAGGAAAAGGCTTGATCTAGGTGGATATTGGTGGCCACCTGCCTCTTCCACTTGGACCCCAACACTGTCTCTTTCAATTTTTCGGTTTCTTTAATTGTAGCACAGTTTACTATTTTTGGCAGTTTTTCGGGTCCTGAACTTAGAGAGCCATTTTGAGGCCCTAAAGGGAATTTTTAAGGAAAACAGAGAGATTGGAAACGTCCCAAACTAGCTTGCCTATTTGTTTTTTCCTTCTCTTCGAGATCTTTGAAATGAGGTATTATGATAGCCAAACGGAGTTCGTATGCCAATATTACGACCTCGAGAAGTTGATGTACCAATTTACCCAAATGGGACCCACAGTTTTGGCGCTTCATCTCCCAGGGTTAGGTTTTTGGATGTTTAGGGTTTTCCATTGTTTCTCAATAATAAATAGGTCTTTGAGCCTCATTGTAACACATTTTAGAGCATGTAGCTGCCACATCTCTCCTCAAATATAAGCTAACATTGCCCGAGCTATCTTATTTCCATTCTGTTTGTAAGCATAGTTCAGTATTTTTCCATTGGTGAAATGAAGTGTTTTTTTGCTGCATCTTTGTGTTTATGATTATATCTGTAAGTTGTTGTGTTCCTGTTTAAGTTCGGACCAAGGCTAAACGTAGGTGGCTACTCTCAGTTCATATCAACTTGTATGGCCATTGCATATAGGATTACCCATGATGTTCCCCCACCTAGAATTCTTCCCCGACAAAAAGAGTTTCTCCAACTTAGCAAAAATGCTATGGTAGGGACTGATACCTTTATGAGAATTATACAGAAATCATGGTATATGGGTGTGAGCTCCACCCTTACCACCTACCTGTATTCATGCCCATGAGATATTTTGCCCTAGAATTTATTAGACAAATCCTCAATGTAGACCTGCTCCATTTCGTTCCTGCAAAGAAGGGATATATTTTTAAATTAGGAAAGCTTGTGGGTCCTTTTGTTGTGAATACAAGATAGGGGACTTACTCGAAACGATGGAGTTTGCTAAGGGAGAAATCTAGCACTGTGATCCCAAGGGTGTCATTGCTTGAAGGAGAGAAAAGATAGAAGCCTCAAATTATGTACATGAGCCCAAGCCCGAAATCGAATGGAAACTTATTTTTGATTCATGGCCTCTTAATACTTAAATGGAGATTAAGACCCCAATGACAATGGATAAAGCATAAAAAAGGATCGTTGACCAAGCTGGGGATACCGAGATGGAGGATGCACATATAAATAAAAAGGCCAGAAGTCAAGATCTTGAAGAAGAAGAAGATTTTGTAACCAAGCTAGTGGAAATAGGGCCAGACTAACCAGGTTTTCAGGTGATCTTGGAGGATCCACCTCAAGCTACAACCTCATCCTCTACAGAGGTAACAATTTCGAGCACTCAGGAAGGTGCTGCTACTACTGGGTCAAGATGGCCTATTGGAAAGGCCATTGAGGAAAGAAACAAGAAAGTTAGGGAGGAAATACAACAGGAAATGGAATCCCAATCAGTACCCTATCACACCAGACTACTGGCTACTATGGACCTAGAGCGGAATCAAATGAAGTTTTCACTACAACATCCATTAGCACAATCTTTACCTTCAGGTTCTTGGTTCAAAACTTTGGATGTTTCTTTGGACTTGGAAAGTGTCTCATTATCAGAAAAAAATAAATTTCCACAAACAAGTGGGGGAAATGCTATACAATGATCTCAACAAGAATGTAATGACCATTAGAAAAGCTGAGACATTACTAGAGAAGGTTGCAAACAGGTTAAAGCAAGAGAAGGCTAACTCTTGAGCCCTGCATATACAAAATGAGAGTTTCAAAGAGTTGATAATTAAACTAGGGGTGAATCCAGAGGACAAGACAGTAGTGGAAGCTCTCCTTCATTAGTCTCAAAAGGAGATCTAGGGGTTGAGGTATAAGATGAAGATGTCAGGTAGTGAACATGTATAGTCTCAAGAGCTTGCTCAGGTTGAGAGAGAAAAAGAGATCTTGTCTAAGGAGTTGATTGAAATAAATAATGATATAGTAGTCCTCAAGCAACAATTGGTCGAACTACAAACGAAAGTGAACTCTCATGTATGTGTGGTGGTTGTGCCCGAAGATCCACAAAACCCCACCGAACAACTCACCAAGACCCTTACTGAGCTACAACTCTCAGAAGGGGAGTTGAAGAAGGTGCATAGAGATTTGGATTATGCCCAGAAGGAGCAGCATCTAGAGATTGCTATGATGAACGTTGAACTCATCAATAAAAATTTGCAGGTGGTGACTCAAGAGGTTATCAAGTTAAAAGAATATTTGAAAGGGAATATGTCTCTATTGCAAGCAAGGCAGTTGATCTTTGATGAGATCATCGATGAGATGAAGAACAGTCGGGAGCACATAACGTTGATGCATGAGCAGAAGATTGTAATCAGGGATTATGAACACTTTCTTAGAGATACCAAAGAGGAGGGTGAGAAGAACTCTCAAATTGCCAAGAAATTTATTTGGTTTGTCAATGAAAGGCCAATCAATGAGCTGTGGCCCATCGACATGGTGGATAGAATCAACACCATAATGGGGATATCAAAATTAATCCTAAAGGAGGAGGCTAGGGTCAAAGTTGAGTAATTCCTTGAAATAGTATCAAAAGAGGTGGTCACCTTCAGTGACGAATTCGAAAGGGTGGTCCAAGCAAGATTACCCAGATGTTGGGATTTTCTCAGGGAGTTGACCCCTTGGGAGCAGTATATCCAGAGACTTGTCAAAGCTAAAATCAAGGCGGGTTCATCCCACGAGAAAACTGGCTCCCTCAAAGGGAAAATGATGGTAAATTATCTAAAGAAGGAATTTCAACTGTTGGGAATGGTGAGGAGCCTATTTCATCATAGGCTAAGTTACGTTGGCTTAACCGATTTAAAGGTCACATATCAACAATTCTTCTCCGCTCCTCATCCACCTTTAGCACTATGGAAAAGATGCAAGCAGCTCATTAATCCACCTATTTTTCAAATCTTTGAACCGTCGACACAGTGTACTCCAAAACGTACTCCACTGGCCCACCGTCCTTGAAGATATTTCTGATCATGTCGATTACAACATTTTACTTGCATCTTTTATGTTAACATTTTGTTCTATTCAGTCTGTTACTCTTTAGTTAGTACAGTTGTGTTATCGAGCATGCTGAAATTTTGACATGCTTAGTTATCATGATGAGATCAAGAAGATAATATTTTGTAACAACCTCTGTCTTTCTAAGAGGTCCTATAAGAACAGTTTTATGAAACGAAACAAGGGTTCAAAACTTTTTGGGAACTCGCTTCTTGTTTTCATAAGAACAATGCTATGGATCTTGATGGATGTATGCTTCTTTGGAAATTAATACAAGGTCTTTGGTGATTCTGACTTATTGAGTTTGCAGTATGTACTCTCTTCTATGTGTTTTCATATGTGTTCAATATTCTTCTCAGATCACATGTAAAGTAGCTGCTGGATATATTTTTCATGAATATATAGATTCGTTTAAATCAGATGTTGATGAATGATGCCTGTATGGATATGGAAACTAAGTCCTTAAAAGTGCTCCATGTATCTTTACACCTCATAAACATTTTTCCTGCTTTCATTTCTTCCTATACTCAATTATATAGGATTCTTAAACATTTAAGCTTTGTATGTCGGGTCTAATTTCTACTCACTTCTTCTACTGCACACCCTAAAACAGTTGATTATGTTATGAAACCAGCTCAAGAAAAGATAGAAAAGATAGATCAATGCCTTATAATTCAGCCTCTTCGAGGGGGCAACCTCCTTTACATTACATAAATGAACAATTCTTGGATGATACAAATGACAAAACCTCCTTTCTATATATAGGAGTCTAAGGAGTCACAATATAATCTAGCCGACCTAACAATAATAATATAAAGCCACAAAAATAACAATAGAGGGATTCTATGGGGCACAGAAATAACAATATGGGGGTAATAGAGGCACAACAATATAAATAAGGGGTATAACTACAATAGTAATGGGGTAATCACTAGTATTATAGGGACCCAACATGCCCCTCTCCTTCAAAAAAGTGTTGTCCTCAACGCTTGAGTAGTTCTGGATACTTCTGCATAAAATTCTCATCCTCCCATGTGGAATCTTCAGCGGATAAGTTCTTCCACTTGATAAGATACTCTGAAATTGATCGATTTCGTAGCTGTCGAGTTCTTGTTTCTGTGACTGCTTCTGGTTCCAATATAATTTTTCCTTCCTCGTCAAGTTTTGGCAATATTGTTTGAATTGGGAGCTTGTCACCTATAACCTTCTTTAAACATGAAACATGGAAAACTGGGTGCAATCGAGAAGCTGCAGGAAGCTCCAATTTGTATGCCATAGTACCAATCTTTTGCAACACCTTGTACGGACCATAATACTTTGGTGATAATTTATTATCCTTCTTAGCTTGCTTTAGGGACATTTGCTTATATGGTTGTAGCCGTAGGAATACCCAATCACCTACATCAAAACTTCTTTCACTGCGATGTTGATCTGCCTGTTGTTTCATTCTATTTTGTGCCAACACGAGGTTATCCTTTAAGAGTTGGAGGACTTGTTGTTGATGTTCGATGTGATGTTCCACTGCCTGAACCTTAGAATTTTCTCTTAAATATGATGTGATGGATGGTGGTTGATACCCATAAAGTGCCATAAATGGGGTCATTTTTGTTGTTGTATGGAAGGAAGTGTTATACCACCATTCAGCCAGAGGCAACCATTTGACCCATTGTGTCTGTTTATCAGATACAAAGCAACGAAGATATCCTTCCAAACATTTGTTTACTATCTCAGTTTGCCCATCAGATTGAGGATGATAAGATGAGCTATGAGCTAACTGAGTACCAAGACAAGAAAATAATTCTGTCCAAAAATTTCCAGTGAAAATGGGATCTCTGTCACTTACAATAATCTTTGGGTTTCCATGTAGCTTTTGAACTGTTTCCATAAATGCAGTAGAAACTGTACTGGCTTTAAATGGATGTGATAATGCACAAAAGTGTGCATACTTGGTAAGTCTGTCAACTACCACCATGATGACACTCTTTCCCTCAGACTTGGGTAAACCTGTGATAAAATCCATTGAAACCTCCTCCCAACGTTGGCTTGGAATGGATAAAGGTTGTAATAGACCCGGTGTCTTAATTGTTTCAACTTTATTTTGCTGGCAAACCAAACATTCCGCCACAAACTTTTGAATATCTGATTTAAGGCCATCCCAAAAAAATTCCTTCTTAACCCTGTGGTAAGTTTTTAAAAATCCTGAGTGCCCTCCTAAGGGAGAAGTGTGCAATTCCATAAGAATCTTTTGTTTTAGCTGGGAATTCTTACAGAGGTATAAGCGATCTTTGTACCATAACGAATCATTTTGCCAGCTAAATGTATCAGAAGTACTGGAATCTTGTTGTAGCTTTCGAATAAGTGCCCACACTTCTTCGTCATTCTTCCATTCCCCCCTTGCTTTGTTTATCCAATCTGGTTGGATAATAGAAATGGCACACAACAATGCTTCCACATCCTCATCCTTTCTTGAGAGTGCATCTGCCACCACATTTTGCTTCCCTTTTTTGTAGATGATTTCAAAGTCATAACCCAACATCTTTGTGACCCACTTTTGTTGCTCTTCAGAGGATAATCTTTGTTCTAAAAAGTATTTAAGGCTATCATGATCCGTTTTTACCTTGAAGTGTCTTCCCATTAGGTAGGGTCGCCATTTCCGGTGTAGCTAAGACCGGTGCTTGGCACATTGCCTCTTTAAGATGTTCAAAGGCCTTTGTTGCTTCCGGAGTCCATGAAAATGAATCTTTCTTCAATAATGTTGTTAGAGGTGCTGCTATTCTCCCATAATTCTTAACAAACTTGCGATAATACCCTGTCAACCCAAGAAATCCTCGCAGATGCTTTATGGATGTGGGGATTTTCCATTCCTTAATGGCTTTAATTTTGCTAGGGTCTACCTTAACTCCTTCATGAGATACAATATGACCCAAATATTCCACCTCCTGGACTCCAAAGAAACATTTGGATCTTTTTGCATATAATTGTTTCTCCTCCAATAGTTGTAGCACCCTGTCAACATGTTCAACATGATCCTTCCAAGACTTGTTGTAGATTAGTATATCATCAAAAAATACTAACACAAATTTTCTAAGGAATGGTTTGAAAATTGAATTCATCAAACCTTGAAATG
Source organism: Pinus tabuliformis (assembly GCA_031772625.1). Classification (NCBI taxonomy): domain Eukaryota; kingdom Viridiplantae; phylum Streptophyta; class Pinopsida; order Pinales; family Pinaceae; genus Pinus; species Pinus tabuliformis. The sequence goes on from CM062805.1 coordinate 620,165,986, forward strand.
TTGAAGGTGCATTGGTAAGGCCAAAAGGCATGACCAAAAATTCATAATGACCCTCATGAGTTCTAAATGCCGTTTTCGGAATGTCTTCAATCTTCATTCTGATTTGATGATATCTCGAACGAAGATCCAACTTGGTGAAGTAAATTGATCCATGCAATTCATCCAGTAATTCATCAATAACAGGAATGGGGAACTTATCTTTAATAGTGAGCTTGTTGAGCTCCCTATAATCCGGACACATGCGCCATGATCCATCCTTCTTGTGCACCAATACTACTGGAGCTGAGAAAGAACTTTGACTCGGTTGAATTATACCAGCCTCTAGCATTTCTGCAACCATACGTTCAATTTCACTTTTTTGGACATAGGGATATCTGTACGGCCTGATGTTTGGAGGAACACTTCCTGGAATCAGATGAATAGCATGATCATGATCACGCATAGGTGGGAGACCCTTGGGAGTCTCAAATACCTTGGAATGATTGTCCAGGACTTTTTGGAGATCTGGAGAAATAGATGATTCCAATGTGGAAACATCTAGCGAACATAATTGTGCAATTACACCTCTTTGCTCCTTTTTTAGAAGCTTTGTCATACCATTAGAGCTGATTATCTTTCCTGGTTTCCCTGCAATACCCCTTAATTCAACTTCCTTTCCTTCCGTAGAAAATTTGATGAAAAGTTCTTGAAAATTAAAAGCTATTGTACCCAAGGATTGTAGCCATTGGACTCCTAGTACAACATCAGCACCTCCCATTGGAATGGAAAGCATTGGGCTAGTCAATACATATTCTCCCATGGATAGCTTGATATTATGGCACTTTCCAGAGCAATTTATTGTTCCTCCATTTGCAATCATCACTTGACACTCTGGTGCTGGATATAGGAAGCAATTCAATTCTTTTGCTACCCTACAATGAATAAAATTGTGGGTGCTTCCTGAATCAATCAACACTATTACCTTTTTCTTCTTGATTTGTCCTTCTATCTTGATGGTTTGAGGAGTGGTAATTCCCGCCAATGCATTACAAGATATGGTCGGATTTATTTGTTCTTCATCTAGGCTTTGTTCCTGGAGTATATCTTCTTCTTTTGACCTTTCTTGCTCCTTTTCTTCTTCCTCTTCACAATCTATGTAGAATAATTTCTTCTCAGCACACTTATGACCTTTAGTGTATTTGCTATCACAACTGTAACAAAGCCCTTTTGCTCTTTTTTCTTCCAATTGTTGTGGTGTCAACCTTATAGGTTGTGGAAGACTAGGGGCAACAACACTTCCGTCTTTATAGTTGTGAGTGGTATGCTTCCTAGTTGCCATAATTTTGCTTTCCATTTTTCTTGCTAACCTGAATGCCTTCTCTAATGAATCAGGTTCCCAAAGGCGAACATCATGTTGGATATTATCCTTTAAAGACCCTATGAACACATCAATCCTATGCTCCTCTGGAATATCTTTTACCCTTATGTTCAATTTTTGGAACTCCTCAATGTGCTCCATTACTGAAACCTTTTGTTTGAGACTTATCAATTGGCTAAAAAAAGTGTTGCTTTTTGTATCTTCATAATGTGCTATCAATTCTTCCGTAAAAATTGCCCAAGTGATAAATTGTTTACGAGAGCAAAGCCATTGATACCATACAAACTGATTTGGTTCCAAATATACAGTTGCCATACGTACCTTTTGTGCGTTTTGCACATTATTGAGATCGAAGAATTGCTCCATCTATAATATCCATGTGGCGGGATCCTTGCTATCGATTTTTGGAATATGGTGATTCTTCGATCCAACATTAGCGTCTATGGAATCATGATTAACATTTCTTTTGTTCTCATCATGAGTTTCCTTTACTACCTTTTCACCATTAGTGACCCTTTCTTGTAGCAACTTCTTCAATTCTTCCATGTCTGTCTTCAAATCTATCTTCAAATCTGCCATGTCTCTCTTCAAATCTGTCTTCGAATCATCCATCTTAGCTTCCATGCCCTTTATCTTAGATTCCACACCACTTATCTTAGCTTCTGTTAGCTTTTGTGAGCGTGACATTTGTTGCACTTGTTCTTGTAATTTTGATATATCATGTAGCATTTCTTCCTCTTCTTCATGAGTCATGCTAGAGCTTTCAGGTTCCTTACTAGGTGTTTGCATTTTCTTTCCTCGGGGCATCAGTTACCGATAATAATGCTTTACTATGCCCTTTGAATTCCGTTAAACCAAGCTTACACAAAAATTTAAAAAAAAACTACACACCTTTTTTCACTTTATAGAAGCCTGATATTGAATCTGATGTATCTCTGTAATTTCAGATCATCCAGTTCTGAAATTGATACCTATAGTAGCCTTCTGTGTCCTCTTTCCAATGCCACAAGTCTGAGCCAAATTGGATTCTCCAAGGAAGAGTTATGTGAAATCTCCCACAGTGACTTGCTTTTAGACTGGTTCAGTAGAGCGAACTTGTATGACGTGCCACGAGTCACTGTTTCAACCTTTGAATCTGAAACACACACACAAGAAACTAAAGTCCATCCTCTTTCTGTACCTTCTTACGAAATTTCAATCCAATCCCCAGAGAGAAAGTTATGACGATTTTCCCCAGGTCACCTGTTTTGAATGTAATTCAGGAGTCTGCAAAAAGACCAACTTCCTCAGATCATATCTCCGCAAATATCACGCGAAAAGCTCTGAAATTCAGACCCAAGGTTCAGTGCAATTTCTTCTCAAATGGGTTTTTTTTATGACTTCTGAAACGTCACAGAAAAAAGTTATAGCGAAAATTCCACGATGACCTATTTGGAGCAGCGAAACCCTAGAATCCAAAGCTCTGATACCAAATGTTATGAAACCAGCTCAAGAAAAGATAGAAAAGATAGATCAACGCCTTAGAATTCAGCCTCTTCGAGGGGGCAACCTCCTTTACATTACATAAATGAACAATTCTTGGATGATACAAATGACAAAACCTCCTTTCTATATATAGGAGTCTAAGGAGTCACAATATAATCCAGCCGACCTAACAATAATAATATAAAGCCACAAAAATAACAATAGAGGGATTCTATGGGGCACAGAAATAACAATATGGGGGTAATAGGGGCACAACAATATAAATAAGGGGTATAACTACAGTAGTAATGGGGTAATCACTAGTATTATAGGGACCCAACAGATTAGCTACAAACTTCAATCAGAATCGGCCACCATGGATTTATGAATAACATTCCTATGGATTATTATTTACATCAATTCCTGTATTGCATCTCTTATGAAGGGTTCTGAATCAATCTCATTTGAATTATATTGAAAATTAAATGTGCTATGTGCTTCCAATCAAACATAACAACACTCACTAAGATATCTTAGGCACTGGTCTCTTTTCAACCTAGGGACTGTCTCTAGGAACAAAAACATCTTGTTCAACTAATGGTCAAGATTTTTATTTCACTAGAAACTTAGGTTAATGGTTTTTAAGTGAAGTAATCTTTTAAGACAAGATTAAGAGTTTTATGAAGGGTAAGGACAATGTTTACAAGTAGCATGATAAATATAATGGGAGGACTCTGCCAAACCATATTGTCTTGAACAACTTTGTTGATGATGGTTCCATGGAAGTTGTGGTGAACTCTTTGAATGCTAAATTTATAGGATCTTAACCCATAGTGCCTTAAAGGATTTGGAATAGCAACCACTAGAGATGGCCAGTTGTTGGTGAATGCAATGTACTTAATCTGAAAACTTTAGAGAAATCACACATAATGTAGTGTAAAACACAACAACACAAGATAAAATAGAGATAAACCCTAAGGAAGATCTATTTAATGATGCAAAATAGAGAGTTATACATTCACTTTCCTTTTTAAGTGGATAATATCCAAGAGAAATGCTCCAAATAACATTAGAAATCTTAACAAAAAATTACATAATCTTCAACTTTCAGCTCAATATGTAAGGTTTCCAAAGAGCATCTTAACTACGTATGGGCCAAGTTATTTTAAGAACCTACTAACTAATTTTGGCCTTATTAACAAAGAGGAACCTTTTTATAATACATGACTATTAACTAAGTATTTAATTGGCCTTATTCATGAAGGTGGTTGTTATCAGGAAAACTAGTGTCCATTCAGAGCTGCTAGTCCCACTAAGACGAGTAGCTATCTTAGAAAAAAACAAACTAAAGTTACTTTTGTTTTCCTTTATGAGAGATAGATGAGAGAGAAGCAGAGAGCACCAACCTTAATCTTTCGTTTGGCTCCTTGCTTGTTTCCTCTCTCCTTTGATAGAGCTTTGCCACTCCTTCCTCACTTGTCCCGCTTCAAAGAACACCTGTAGAGTCAAAGCAGCATAATACCATCAAAGCATAGAGATCTATAACCATAAACAATGTAGAATCAGATGTACATTAACCATACAAATGCATACACAAATACAAGATTCAGAAATATACAAGTATATGGAGGAAAACTCAAACAGCTTTATTGATAGAAGTAGTAGAAGAGAGGATTACAACCCAGTTGCCTAATCCAGCTCCATCCTCCCAGCATGAAATCCCTCTTCACCTCATGAAAAGCTAGATCACCCAACAATACAATGTCTCAGAGAGAAACCAACATCACTTCCTTACAAATTACAAAATTCCAGCCTCTGGATCTCTAGGATGAGGGATCCATATATAGATATTTGCAAGGGGGTGAGTCAGCTTCTGGGATTTTGATTAGTGTCATTTCTCTGATAGTTATTGGTTCCACTTGGAGATTTCATGATCTCTTACTCATCCCTGGGCAAATTCAGAGAGGTAAGTGTCACAGGGGAAGTTTCTAGAAGATTTCTTGGGTTTCCACTTAGCAAACTGCCTCTGCCATTTGTCTACTCTTGCCCATCGCACCCTACAGAAGGGCTTTTCAGTATGCATCACACCCCTCATGTGTAACAGGTGATATGCATCGCACCCTTAGTACTAAGCAGTCTGTATGGTCTAGTTTTGACCAGTTTTGAGTAGTTTTTTAGGGAGAACTTCTAGGAAATGATGTAATCAATTGACCTTGATCCTTTAGGGTTTGAAACAAAACTTTTAGGGGTTTAGAAGCCCTTGGTTTATGTACATATGTGATTGGGGTTGAAGTGCCCAAATATGTCTATAACCGTTGCCCCCTAAAGCATGAGGTCATAAATCTTCTGATGTCGGGTGAAATGCTTTATCATGAGGATCCGAGGTTTTTCGAATTGGAAGGTGACCTGTAATAAGATACAATACAATACATTATCTTCATAATATTTTCATGATCTAGCTGAGGTGGGCATTCCCATGCTCAACTTTATAAATTCATTTTCATGTACATAGGACAGACAATCGTCTGTTGTTGCACACTGGTATTTTTGGTAGAGTCATCATCCTTAGCTTGGATGATCATCTGTGCAGCTATGGAGTACATTTGATGTCTTTATTTTCCTGAATATATTGCAGCCCGGATGGATGAAACTAGATTTGGGGTCTTCAAACTCATTCAATCTTCGCCCAAAGTACAAGTCAATCCATGTGAAAAGATGTTCTAATGTCGAACATGGAAAGACATCGCCTGATTACCAGCCAATGATGTAAGTTGTTAACAGGCATGAGAGGAATCACCAATAATGATAATGACCCTCAAGGTACCGTAGTACAATTCATGTGGTGTGAATATATGAGTCGATGTCGAACACCACGCAAAATCTTTCAGTCGAAGGCCATCGATGTAAACCTGTCGCCGGAAGTGAAAAACTTGCCATTGAGGCATGCAAGCTTCAAAGTACTAAAAGGGTTGTTCCTAAGTCGACTTCTTGGATAATGAGCTGATGTCGACAAGAAGTGACCCATCGTAGGAGGGCCTTAATGAATCCCACATCTACAACACGGAACAGAGAAAATGATTTTGTGGATGTGAAAACGATCTGATGATACAAGGTTCAGGGTGGCGGTCATGAAAAATGGAGAGTGAAGGTATTGCAGCGGATGAGGTGTAAGTTGGGTCGGTGAATTCTTTGAGCGACTTCTCTTGAACATATCGGCGACACTGAAAATGGATCGATAGCGATAACCCAAAAAATGGATGGTATGGGGGACCAATGTTGATATGACCAGTGAACGGAATAACCCAACCTGACTCAATCATGGTGATGGAGTGAAAGTGTCATGTTCAAGAGCAACCTGCTACCAATGAAATTCTTCAAGTTTTCTTCCCAATTTTTCCCCAGCCATTGTTGACCAGTACCTCTTTATTTTTGTCAAGCTTGAAGAGGATAACATATGCTTGTTCTATAATTTTCCCTTCGGGCAAACTTGTCGCTATGTTTCAGTGAGCCTAGCGATAGTGAAACTCGCTCTTGTATGTAATGGACAAGTTTGTCGCTATTGTTTTAACGAGTTTAACGACAAAGATAACTCGGTCCTTTTCAGTTTTAGAGAGTCTAAAAAGAGACGGAAAGGAAACTCCAGTAATCCTTTTTCGTAGTATAATCCCTTAAGTCCAAAAAAGTATAAAATAATACGAAAGGGATGACTTTTTCGATCACTTTAACGAGCCCTAAAAGACAAGAGCTCGATCTTTTTGTGTAATGATTCCTCAAGTCCAAAAAGATTAAAATATAGAGGAGGGATGGCACTTCCAATCACTTTAACGAGCTGGAGAGACCAATTGCTCGGTAATATTTTTATATTTTACAAGTCTAAAAAGAGCTTAAAAGAGACTCGTCTTTGAACGAGTGATATTTTCGGGTAGCAGCTAGTTCCAGGTAAGTTTTGGAACTTTTCAATCACGGCAGTGCAAAGAAGGTGGCTAACATAATCACTCTTCGCAGCCATTCTTCAAAAGGGTAAACAATCAAGTGGAGGCGTATGATCGGCTAAAAAGTGGAGGTGATGGTAAGAACACGACCAAGGCTCAAAAGCTGATAGTAATGTGATCTCAAAGGTTATTTACTGAAAGTGGGTTCATTTTTTAATGAGCTTGAACTCTGGGGAAACGTATGCTCATTGCTAGGTTTATTTTTTAACGAGCTTGAACTTCGCGTAAACCTGCTCGTGCCAGTCGTATAATAAGGATGTCTCTCATTAGTAGGTTCATTTTTTAGGGAGCTTGCCCCATGCGCAACTTTGCTCCGGAGCCTTTTGTATGCAAGCTAGGAATGACCAACTACTGTCCTAGGGGTTAAAGAACTACTAAGGTTAGGTAGGATAGTTTCATAGAAACATCTCCTTTACTTTGCCATTTCCATTGGTCCTGGCAAAGGTGAATGGTTGACCAGACCAATCACCTAACTTAAGCAGTTGAAGTTAGTAAAAACTACGGGGTTAGAGTTACGCTGGTCACTTTTCACTTGCATACAAAAGGTTTGCATGCCCCCACGTATAAAGAGGAGTAGAGTTTCCAAGTTACCATATGGAAGTTCTTGTATTAAAGTAAGGTTGTTTCGTCCGCATTTGCAGACAAAACACTTCCTTGGCTCTGTCCATCGAAATAAACAAAGGTGAATGGTGGGAGCTTCCACTCACATAACCTTTGACGAGGGAATCCTTTTCCAGTCTAATCCCATTTTCCTAAATGGATGGGTGTGTCAGACTAGTCATATATCCTACACGGAAACCTACCTTATACCTAGGGTTTTCCTGTCGAAGCAGACCAGGGCGCATGCCCCCTGGGTTTAGTCACATTCACCGAATCACTCGCGCTCATCAGGTGGATGGACTGGAGGTTGATGAGACATTCCTTGTGCAAAAAGACCAGTTAGGGATGGAATTTGACTAGTAGCCGTGTTTGAACTGGGGAATGAAAGCTGGTCAATGAGCTGGACCATTCTGCCTTCATACGGGAAACACATCACTCGAAAGAGTGAGGAAACAATAGCTCCCATGCTGTAAATGTAGTCACGCCCAAGGAGTAGATTGTAATCTAGAGGCCCTTGGACTACCATTACGTTTAGATGAACGGTTTTCCTTCTCAAAGTTATAGGCAAATTTGGAAGGATCCCTAAAGGTCGACTGGTTCCTTTGTTGAAGCCTGACAGATTTCGAATCTCAGGCAGAAGCAATGGTGAACCAAGCACTTTCCAAGCAGTTGAGGAAAGGATACTCACAGAAGCCCCTTCATCTATGATAGTACCAGCCATGATCATTCTGTAAGCTTGCACTATGATTCGAAATGGTACATTAAATGGTAGGCAGGGTCTCCCTAGTAGATCCCAATCGAAGGAAATGACTAGATTGCTTGGAGGAGGGACCCAATGAACAACCGAATGAATCACTGATGAACTTCCTTCCTGCAGTAAAGGAATGGGTAGATTTCCCCCATGTTCATCGGATTTTGTGTTAACAAAAAGAATTTGAATGGTGTCATTCTCATTCTCTTTGATGACTGTATCATCTGAAGGTGGACCTTCTGAAGACAAGACTGGGTCGACTGCCATCTCGACCTGTTGACTTTGGTCTAGTGTGGACTCAGAGGGTTTATCTTCAATGATAGGTGCTTCGATCGACAACAAAGGTGTGTCAGTCGGATTTTCAACTAGCGATGGACTCGGCAAGAGTTTCTTGTATCCAGGAGGAAGTCGTTGCGGTGAAGCAGGACGGTTGTCCAAGACTCTTTTAGCTTCGTCCAGGAAAGGACAACAGTGGAGGGCATGATCGCCTTCACACAGTGTACAAGGAAATTTAGATCTTCCTTTCTGTCCATTGACTTTGTTTTCACTAGTTTATGGTGTGCTCTCAACATGATCGTCAGAGCTTGAAGACATAGGATTGTGCAAGCGGGGAGACCAGTCTCTTAAGATTCACGGGATGCAAGGACAATCTCGATGATAGTGGTCACCTTTGCAAATGACACATGGAGATTTAGGTTTGGATGGTCCAGTGTGTGGGTTTTCGCCAGATGATGCATCGTTGCCCCCTTTCGTCGTTGGCTTCTTCTTCTTCTCCTCCTTCCCTTTCTTCTTCTTCTCAGTTATTTGGTTTTTAGTGTTACTAGCTTCACCAAGTGAAGAGGAAGAAGGAGAGGGAGAAACAAACGAAGTAGAAGGTGGGGTAGCGACAGGGAAAATTTTAAGAACCCCCCCTAAATTTATAAATATAATAAATGGGCGAATCTCCATGGTATATAGGAAAAATGGAAGGCGATTTTATCAAGAATATAATATGTGTATATAATTTTTTGGCGAATCTCTCACCAGGCATGGCAAATATTTTACTCAATTATAAAATCTTGTAAGATCTTGGCGAGTCTTTCACTAAATAATATAACTTTGTAAAGTCCTAGTGAATCTTAGCATAGGCTACATGCTGGTTTAATTCCCCCATTTAAATAGGCTACATTCCAGGTGAATACCATGGGTCAATACCATGTGCCATTTTTATTTTTATTTTGATTAATTCTAATATTAGGGTTAATAATGGTTTTTTTCATGGTATTAATAACAATCTAGTCCATGGTATTTGTCCCATAGTATTTTGGCCATAGGTTTCACCTAAATATAACCCATTTTTTGAGTGTTCGTAAATATAAGGTGACTTATGGAGTAAATATAAAAAAATGTTTTATTTGTTTACCATACCTCTCGTTTATTTATATTTTTACTAATTTACCATACCTCTTTTACAAATATGGTATTTGGCCCATAGGATTCACTTAAATAAAACCTCTTTCTTGATAGAACGAGGGTTATGGACTAAATATAAAAAGAGGTTTTATTTATTTACGATACGTCTAGTTTATTTGTATTTTTATTTATTTACCATACCGTTTGAGTAAGTATAAAAAGACATTTTATTTATTTACCATACCTCCACTTTACTTATATTTTTATTTGTTTACACCGTTACATGTATATAAGGTGACTTATGGAGTAAATATAAAAAAATGTTTTATTTATTTACCATATGTTGTAGGGAAAAGTATCCGACTCGAATGACCCTATCCCACTCTAAGGGTGACAGTTCCTTAGCAACAACTGTAAAACAAACTACTTAAGGTTTACTTCTTTATGAAAGCAAAAGAGAATGGAGAAATGCACTAACCGTTGCCTTGCGCTTAATGTCGAATCCAAACTCTTCTCTTTGGCCGCTTGCTCCTAGCTCCTTGTTCTTTTGCTCCCCCAGCTACAATGAGATCCTGCAAAATAACAAAGAAGGAAACTACAAGAGGCATGCAATCATAACTGGTTCATGGATTAGTGTAAACCAAACATGCAATCATCACAATATATCATTGAAACAAGAGCACATAGAAGAACCTCAATAGCTTTTATTAATGAAGAAATAAAGGTTCTGAGAGTATTACAACCATTGAAGGCTCCAACCCAGCAACACCTCCCAGCAGAAAGAATTGCTCTTCTTCACCTCTCTCAAACAATCACCCAATAGTTCTATAGTGAAACCAACAGCATATCATTACTTTGCACAAAATTCCAGCCTCCTGAGCTCATAGGAGAGAGCTCAATATATAGATGAATTGAGAAAGGATGAGTCAGCTTGCAACTGATGTGTAGCTGCCTTGTGTCCTCTCTCTCTTCAGTTAATCTTTAGTTGATCTTCAGTTCTTGAGTCCACTTGGTGAACCTTGCTTCCACTTGGAGAAACAAAGCCTCTGACTCATCACAAGGCGAAATCCCTGATCCAAGTGTCATTTTTGGAAGATTCCAGAGCAATGACTCAGTGTGCCACATGTCCAAACTCGCTCAACACAGGTGGCCTTTGTTCTACCTGCTTTGCAACGCAGGTACACCATGGAGGAGTTGTGTTTCAGCGCAGAAGCCTAGTGGAGCACCTGCTTTGATTTCAGGATAGCTTGTTTTTGAGTGTTTTCAGGTGGAGAACTGATCTGAGAGCTGTTGGTTTGCTGACCTTGTTCCTCTAGGGGTAGGAACATCATGTTTAGGGAACTTTGGATCCCTTGGATTATTGACAATTCATGCTTGTTGCTGTAAGGCACAAAATTGTCTATAACAGATGCCCCCTAAAGTATGAGGTCGTTTATCGGGTGAAATGCTTTATTGAGAGGATCCGAAGTTCATTCAATCTGCTGAGAAGTGTCCTGTAATAAGATACAATACGATACATTATTTTTCATACATTTTCATGATCTAGCTGAGGCGGGCATTCCCATGCTCAGCTTTATAAATACATTTTGGTACATAGAACAGACGATCGTCTGATTGTAGACTGATAATTCTCTGCTGAAATTATCATCCTTTGAGAAGGATGATCATCTGCTGCAATGATGTACATATCAAATGTCTTTATATCCTAAATATATATCGTAGCCCGGATGGATGAAACTAGATCCGGGGTCTTTAATCTCTCCCGATCTTCACTCGATGTACAAGTCGATCCATGTGAGAATTTCTTGAAGTCGAACATGGAAAGACATCGCTTGATTACCGGCCAATGATGTAAACCGTTAACAAGCGCGAGAGGAATCACCGATAAGGATGATGACCCTCAAGGTACAGCAGTACAATTCACATGGTGGGAATAAAGGACTTGGCGTCGACCACCATGCAAAGTCCTCTGGTCGAAGGTCATTGATGTATACCTGTCGCCGGAAGTGAGAAACTTGCCATTAAGGCATGCAAGCTTCAAAGTACTGAAGGGGTTGTTCCTAGATCAACTCCTTGGATAATGAGCTGATGTCGACAAGGAGCGATCCGTCAAAGGAGGGCCTTAATGAATCCCACATCAGTGACACGGAACGGAGCTAGTGATTGTGATGAGGTGAAAACAAACTGTGATGTATGATTCAGGGTGGCGGTCATGAAGTGGATGAAGGATAATGTATGGCAGTGGGTGGGACACGGTTGACTCTTTGCAGAACCACATCTCTTGAACATATAACGACACTGATGTGATGGATCGGTAGCATTACCCCAATTGTGGATGGTGTGGCGAGGACCATGGTTATGAGACCGGTGAATGAAACAACCCAACCCGATGTGATACGGAGGACAAAGTGTCATGTTCAAGAGTGACTTGCTACCATTAATGCTGTGAGGTTCTCCCAATTTTTCCCCAGTCATTGCTGACCAGTACCTCTTTATTTTTGTCAAGCTTGAGGAGGATAACATATGCTTGTTCTATAACCTGCCCTTCGGGCAAGCCCATCGCTATGTTTTAACGAGCCTAGCGATAGGGAAACTCGTTCTCGTCTAAAGACAAGTTTGTCGCTATTTAATGAATTTAACGAGTCTAACGACAAGGATAACTCGGTCCTTTTTATTTTTAGAGAGTCTGAAAAGGTACATAAAGTCAACTCCAAAATTCCTTTTTCGTCTTCTAATCCCTTAAGTCCGAAAAAGTATAAAACAATATAGAAGGGATGAATTTTCGATTGCTTTAACGAGCCGAACAAAACAAGCGCTCGATCTTTTTGTGCAATAATCCCTCAGGTCCAAAAAGATTAAAATCTAGAGGAGGGATAGCTCTTCCGGTCGCTTTAACGAGCTGGAAGGCCAAAACTCGGCAAACTTTTCATATTTTACGAGTCAGTGAAAAGAGCTCAAAGAAGACTCGTCTTTTGAGGAACGAGTGATAAACAGGGATAGCAGCAGATTCTAGGTACAAGTTGGAATATTCCAATCACGGCAGTGTCACAAGGATGGCTAAGTGAAATCACTCTTCGCAGCTGTTCCTCAAAATGGGTAAACAAACATATGGAGATGAACGATTGGCCAAATGAACGGATGGAGGTGAGACTGCAAGAACACGACCAAGGGCTTTAATATGGCTGTCAAAGGTTACATTCACCAAGGTTATTTACCGGTTCATTTTTTCTGGGTGAGCTTGAACACTAGGGGAAGATTGCTCACAACTTATGTTTATTTTTTAACGAGCATGAACTATGCGCTAAAACTGCTCGGATCTTGCGTTTATTTTTTAACGAGCATGAGTTGTGTGCTAAAACTGCTCGAAAAGGATGCCCTCTAGCATAATAATGCAGACGAGGCATATGCCCCCTAATCCTTGAGGGGACATTTCATTTTTTAAAGAGGTTGACATGATATAAGAACTATCCTCTTAACTCCTTATTTCATTTTTTAACGAGGTTGACATGATATAAGGACTGTCCTCGTAACTTTTAGATCCATTAAAAATAGAAGGCTTCATATTCCATTGCACCCATCTCCGCAAGATTACTTGGCAGTGGTGGGGCAAAAGTGCCCATTAAAGAAGGGCCTTTTAGGAAAATTATTCCGATATATTGGAGAGGATGATCGCCTCCATGGATCGTTGGAATGCTTCTTGTATTGGATGGCGGCACAACTTCTGTTGAAGTTGTGGTCGAACTGCCTGATCGATCTTTTCTCTCGCCATTCAACAACTGTGAATTCCCATAGCTTTTGTTTAATGTTGAAATTAAAGCATCATCTTGGCGCTTAAAACTCGACAACATCATGACTTGCGATGGGGAAGCATTTCCACTATCAACCAGATTTTGACTTGGATCGGGAAAAGGATCAGTCAACACAGCTGGAGTATGCGGATTCTTTACGAATCTTTTAAACTCAGCTTTGTACGGGCAATCTGCCGTCCAATGATCATCGTCACATATGTGACACCCCCCAGGTGGTTTCTCCTCTCTATGAGGAGTTTTTCGAGGAGATGACTTTCTTTGATCTTTCTTCCCTTTGTTTTGCTTCTTCTTGCTTCCTGGTTGATTGGTTTCTTTGCCCTTATCTGTCGATACGGCATTTACTTCCGAAGCAAGAACTTCTTCATGTGCATTTTGATTCGAATCCTTACGGGCCTTCTTTTGATTGGTCCTTTTCGGATTCGTGTTTGCCGCGCCAATCACGCCATCGCCGGCATGAGAGTCACTATTTGATTTAGGAGGAGGAGGGATTGAAAACTCTGGTCTAGGGGCGTCTGGTATTTTGTCATAGAGCGTGTCGGACTGAGTATATACTAAGTCCAAATATTGCGCACGAGCGATAACCTGCTCTTCTGTTACGACTCCCCCCTTTGCCACATCTTCCGTTATGGCTGGAAGTAACGACTTTATAAACCATTCAGCTAAAAGCTGATCAGGAACGTATGTTTTAACCATTCTTCGTCGACGTCGCCACTCATGTATATGATCTGATATATGAGTTGCGGTTGTCTGTTTGAAGTTAGTCAATATTTCTGTTCCCGTTTCATACCTTATTGGTAATTGAAAGTGGGTTAAGAATGTCGTGGCAAGGGAACTAAAATTGTCGAACGAAGCTCTTGGCAATTCTATATACCATTTTGTCGCTGGACCTGTCAATGTCCTCTGAAAGAGGCGAAGCCTTATTGAATCATCATTTAGAGTGTTCGACGAACACCACAGATGAAATGTCATCACATGATTCGACGGGTCTTCACCTGGATTTCCATTGAATTTAGGAATGTCGGATGGAAGTTTGTGTGGGATCACTGGCCACCATGGGGCGTAAGCAATTGGATCATTTGTTAACCGATGTAAATCAGGCAACTCTAAAGTCGCCACGAATGGTAACTGTTGATTCAAGTTAGGTGAAGCGTAACCAGGGTACGATGGAATCGCCTGAACAGTTGGTCTTTGCATACCAGCGTAATGGAGTTGATGTTGGTATGACTGATACGGTTGATGGACTTGACCACTATAAAGTGGTTGATTTTGACCATTTTGGATATATGGTTGTCCAGTATTCGCAAAGAGTTGCTGTTCAGAACCTTGGTACACTTGCTGGAATTGTGGCTGTTGGTATTGCACTATCCATGGTTGCGATACCATGGGTTGTTGTGCTACACTAACCATTGGACCAAGATGTGGGGTACTTGTACCCGATTGTACTTGTGTTGCCCCACCAGTAGGCGATTGTGGTTGGGTTGCAGGGTCAAGGGGCTGTTGCATGAGAACCTGAGAAATCTGAGGTTGACATACAACAGGCATCGTTTGAACTTGCGACACGGTTACAATAGCCGGTGTAGTTGGGATGTTCGTCACAGGTACACACTGTTGCATAGAATATACAACTCTTGGTGGCTGGGATAGCATAGGTACCCAACTACTCGTTGCAATTCCACCATAACTTGAGTAAGGTTGAGAACTCCCGTATGGGTACCCTCCCGGAGGGGGTAATGAAAAGGCATATGGCCCCCCATACGGTGGTAATCCAGAACTCAAGGCAATTGATTGTCCTGGAGGACTGGATGGCCTAAATTGATTCCCAAAAGGGTCAATTTGATGAGTCTCACCATAAGAGTTACCAGACATTACTCCGGAACAGACAGGAACAGACCATACTGTCGATATAGTCCCTTGGTGGACTCCTTCTAGCGATTGAGAGCTAGTTGGGACAGATGGTATGCCGGCGAACATTGTTGGATTTGCAGCAGGTAATTCTGCTGTCGCCGTGTCATTTGACACAGTCCTAGATGTCGACGGTTGTTCAGACATTTTGAGTCTATCCAATTGATTGCCTAGTGATTCTACAGGAACTTCCACTGGTGATGGACAAACTTCTGTTGTAGCAGGAAATAGAGTGACCTCTACTCCAAAATGAATTGGAGTGGATACTTGCGGTTCCTCTATAATTTCCTCTATCGCAATCAGACCAGGTGGAAGAGGAAGACCGTCAGGTCCGTAAAAGATTTCTGGTGCCGAAGAAGGGGTTGTATCAACAGCGACAGATGTTTGAGGAACAAAACTCTCTGGACCAGTTACAGATGGAACTGGTTCAGTTATACAAGTATTTTCCCCCAGACTAGGATCAGTATTATTGTCCTTCTGTGGCGGTTGAACTTCTTCTATAGAGGCAGGATTTCCGGAAATGTTTGGAGTAACCAGAATCTCAGATGTTGTCGGAACACTTGTTCTAACTTTTAAAGGAGATTTTGAACTGGTTCGACGAGCTCGCTTTGTCCGGATTGTTTTCGATTCCGGAGACAAAGACGGTTGACTCGCAAGCCTCCGAGAACGACGGATATTCAATTGACTTTCTTCCACGATTGCGGATTACTCGATCAACTAAAATATAAAGGGGAAAAATTTGTGTTTCCGATTTGAATGAATTTTATTAGACGCTTTTAAACATAACTTTGCTTTTTCATGTTTTAAGAGTCGAGAAAAAGCTAAAGATGACTCTAGTCTCCTTCGATGTATTAACGAGCCCGAAGTGACAAATGCTCGGTTGGACCTTTTCAGTTATAGAGTTTTAAAAGGGCCAAAAGAAACTGCTCTGGAGATCTAGGCAGAGGGTGTGCCAAACCTTTCGCGAAACCATAGAATACGTTTTACGGTACGGGTGGTCGATCTTCGTGAATGCTGTGTTCACTGCATCGCGATCAGTAGGGCGGCCGACACGGCTTCCTATGGATAAAGGATAATTGCCTATAGGGGTCTCCCAATATATACGCGACGGTACGTGGGAGCACAAGTCCATATTAGTGCCACCGACTCTCAGGAGGAATCACCCACCTTCGTAGAGATCGACAGTCACTATGTTTAACGACGCCGGAACACGTCTCTACCTAGACCTCTAGATGTTTGCGTTATGTTTCAAATGCGTTGTTAGGTTCATTCAGTATATTTTAAGTTGATCTTTTTAAAGTTTGCCTTTCAAGGTTCACCACGAGATGTATATGAACAATTCCTAAATGCAGCCTAAGATGAGAAGCAAGCTTTTTCAAATCTTTTTGACTAATGAAAATCTTAACTACTGAGGGAGAAGAAAGGCAAATCTTTTCACACCGTTCATACAGCACAAACTAATGCACTTTCTCCTAAATCATCATGCAAACTTTTTCAAATGCAAAATGCACAATGCATGTATTTTCTTTTCCCTTTCTTAATGTGGATGGATTACAAAAAGAAAGTGGTTATATAACTTTGATTTCGATTTAGAGCGAAAACAAACAAGTTTGTCCAAAATCAAAAGACACCTTAAGATTCACTTGCTTAATCACTGGAAATACATGAAATCAAACCATACTAACGAAAGTAAAATGACTAATCAGCTATGGACAGCAAACAAGCTAACTCTTTAGACCAGCAAAATGCCTAACACAGGTTCAGATCTAAGAGGCCAA
This sequence comes from Pinus tabuliformis, assembly GCA_031772625.1. Classification (NCBI taxonomy): domain Eukaryota; kingdom Viridiplantae; phylum Streptophyta; class Pinopsida; order Pinales; family Pinaceae; genus Pinus; species Pinus tabuliformis. The sequence continues at coordinate 620,183,031 of CM062805.1, forward strand.
AAGCAAGACTAGTTTACTCTTCGTTATGGGAAATTGTAAATGAGTAAGAAATACAAAGAACAAGTACAATTTCGTTATATAACAGAGGCAGAATGATGGCAAGTAATATTGGTTTCAGAACAGGTGCAAGACTGGTAACTGGCAGCCAAATCAATAGTGAAAACAGGCAAGAGAAAAGGAGGAAACCCCAACAGCACTAGGCAAAATTGGGCCAACGTAGGTGCTGCACAGCCAGTCTGGCTCTCAGCGCAGGTAGCCCCTTCGGGACCTGCGTTGCAAAGCAGGTAGCCTGTGTACTACCTGCTTTGGAAAACGAGAATTGCGTTTTCACAGTTTCCGGGTCATAATTTTCTCAAAAATGCACAGTTTTTGCTCAAATCAGAAGCAATCAGTCAAGCACACTCAAAGGGATGATTAGGAAGGTAAAAAGCTATCACTAAGAGCTTACAAGGATCCTTGTAGATCAGCTTTTCAAATCATGAACTTGCTCAGAAATGAGCTAGAGTAGCTGCCCTCTACTTCGCTTTTGATATAGTCAAAAGCTTTTCGATTTGGTACTCTTTTGTTCAGGAAATGAATAGCAAGATACTACAAACACAATCAAACGGATACGCTCCCCAGTGGAGTCGCCAGTTTGTTGTAGGGAAAAGTATCCGACTCGGATGACCCTATCCCACTCTAAGGGTGACAGTTCCTTAGCAACAACTGTAAAACAAACTACTTAAGGTTTACTTCTTTATGAAAGCAAAAGAGAATGGAGAAATGCACTAACCGTTGCCTTGCGCTTAATGTCGAATCCAAACTCTTCTCTTTGGCCGCTTGCTCCTAGCTCCTTGTTCTTTTGCTCCCCCAGCTACAATGAGATCCTGCAAAATAACAAAGAAGGAAACTACAAGAGGCATGCAATCATAACTGGTTCATGGATTAGTGTAAACCAAACATGCAATCATCACAATATATCATTGAAACAAGAGCACATAGAAGAACCTCAATAGCTTTTATTAATGAAGAAATAAAGGTTCTGAGAGTATTACAACCATTGAAGGCTCCAACCCAGCAACACCTCCCAGCAGAAAGAATTGCTCTTCTTCACCTCTCTCAAACAATCACCCAATAGTTCTATAGTGAAACCAACAGCATATCATTACTTTGCACAAAATTCCAGCCTCCTGAGCTCATAGGAGAGAGCTCAATATATAGATGAATTGAGAAAGGATGAGTCAGCTTGCAACTGATGTGTAGCTGCCTTGTGTCCTCTCTCTCTTTAGTTAATCTTTAGTTTATCTTCAGTTCTTGAGTCCACTTGGTGAACCTTGCTTCCACTTGGAGAAACAAAGCCTCTGACTCATCACAAGGCGAAATCCCTGATCCAAGTGTCAATTTTGGAAGATTCCAGAGCAATGACTCAGTGTGCCACATGTCCAAACTCGCTCAACACAGGTGGCCTTTGTTCTACCTGCTTTGCAACGCAGGTACACCATGGAGGAGTTGTGTTTCAGCGCAGAAGCCTAGTGGAGCACCTGCTTTGATTTCAGGATAGCTTGTTTTTGAGTGTTTTCAGGTGGAGAACTGATCTGAGAGTTGTTGGTTTGCTGACCTTGTTCCTCTAGGGGTAGGAACATCATGTTTAGGGAACTTTGGATCCCTTGGATTATTGACAATTCATGCTTGTTGCTGTAAGGCACAAAATTGTCTATAACACCATACCTCTCATTTATTTATATTTTTATTAATTTACCATACCTGTTTTATAAATATGGTATTTGGCCCATAGGATTCACTTAAATAAAACCTATTCTTGAAAATGGGCGAATGGATTCACTTAAATAAAACCTATTCTTGAAAATGGGCGAATGGAAGGTTGTAAGTCCTAATTTCAAGGGCTAAATTTACCTTTTTTACCCTCTCCCTTAAAATAAGGTGGGCTATTTGAGGTGATTTGTAAAAATGTACTATGATACAAAATATTCGCCCACTAAAAATTTAAAACCCCTTAATTTCGCCAAAGGGCGAACATTCGCCCCTAAAATTATCCTTGGGTAGCGACTTTAGTATCATCTGGTTGCCGATTTGATTGCTAAGGAATTACGGTGTTTTGAACAACAGAGGTCAAGAAAAGCCATACTGGCAGGCCAATTGTGAGTCCTGGAAGGGACAATGTAGCCATGTGTGGAGCACCAACATCTCCCCAAGAAGAGAAAGGACTAGGATTCCCCCCAAGGGTAAATCCTTGAATGGTGGACTCCATTTTCTCAACCTAAGACCAACGAGGGAACAGTGATGTTATTCCGATTAAAAAAAAAATTATGACGCTTTGACACAACTTGCTTTTTCAATTTTTAAGAGTCGAGAAAAAGCTAAAGATGACTCTAGTCGCCTTCGATTTTTAATGAGCCTGAAGTGACAAGTGCTTAGATGGACCTTTTCTTTTAAGGAGTCTGAAAAGGAATGAAAGTGACTACTCTGGAAATCTAGACAGAGGGATTACCAAACCAATCGAAAAACTGCAGAATACTTTTTACGTACAGCAGTGAATCTTCCCGAATGATGTGTTCAGTGCATTGCGATTGATAGGGTGACAGACATGGCTTTCTAAGGATAAAGGATATAGCCTATTGTGGTCTCCCAATATATACTCGACGGTACGTGGGAGCACAAGTCCGTACTGGCACTTGTCGTATCAAAGAGGAGGAATCACCCAGCCTACAATGAAAACGATAGTTACCAGGCTTTACGACGCCGGAATACATCTCTAGCCTAGACTTCTAGATTTTGTGCGTTAGGTTCCAAAGCGTTTTTATGTTAATTGAGGTTTATTTTACAATTGATCTTTCTTAAGAAGTTTTCCTTTAAGGTTCACCGCGTGATGTAGATATACAATTCCCAAATATGCAATCTAAGATGATAAACAGTCATTTACTTTCTTTTAGCAATGAAAATCCTAGCTACTAAGGAAAGAGAAGTAAAATTCTTTCAACATAGAGCAGAGAGCACACACTAAGATGCACTGTCCTAAATCCATTTCCACATACAGTCTAAATGCAAATGCACATGCATGTATTTGTTTTTCAATTTCCTTAATGTGAGAATGACAAAAGAAAACTAAGTACAGATCTGAACTATCTTTCCTCAAAGCGACACTTTAGCAATTTATTTTCAAAAAACGAAAGGAAGATTAAGACGACACTTTTACTTTAGAAAGGAAAATTGTTTTCGACACTTCAAAGAATTGATGATTCAAATCAGATACAAAGGAAAAATTGTAATCGACTATCTGAAAGAGGAAGACTTTACGACACTCTTTTCTTTGACTGAAAACGACACTTGCGACACTTTCAAATCAAAAGACGACAATTCAATTAAGCTATTGTTTGCAAAGGAGAACTGTAAATGGTGAAAAATACATAAAAACATTCACAATTATTTATCAATGGAGGTTGAATAATGCAAAGGAAGAGAGTTTCAACATTGATATACTAATCATAGACAACAAAACTACTTAATAGAGCTGAAAACAATGAAGGAAAAATCAAAATCTGGAGGCAGAAACAGTCTCATTCAATCATCGCACTTGTAACATAGGGAAACAGGGATGCATCTCACCTACAACACACGAGAGGTGCGATGCATCCAGGTTGCCAATGAGAGACAGTGCGATGGTCCAGGGACGAGACTGAGCTTGGTTTTCACTCACAGTTTGCAGCTAAGTTTAGGGATTTAGGCCGAGCTAATGATAGACAGTAAACACAAAGTATAGGGGCTGATCTAATGAGGTTATTTGAGCTACCACCAGGGCACTTAGGATGTTTGCAAGTCAGATGTTCAGTTCATAAACTAACCAGGAGATTGACTAAAGCAGTGTTGGTCTACTTTGCAGTTGCATAGCAAAAGCAGTTCGAAGGCTAGCTGGCTTAAATTCAGGCTCCGTCTGTAGTTTATAAAGAAAACAATAGTGACTAACAATCAAAATATTCACTTCCCCTGTGGAGTCGCCATTTTGTTATCGGGAAAACTAGTGTCAATTCAAAGCAGCTAGTCCCACTAAGACGGGTAGCTATCTTCGAAACAAACAAACTAAAGTTACTTGTGTTTTCCTTTATGAGAGATAGATGAGAGAGAAGCAGAAGCACCAACCTTAATCTTTCGTTTGGCTCCTTGCTTGTTTCCTCTCTCCTTTGATAGAGCTTTTCCACTCCTTCCTCACTTGTCCCGCTTCAAAGAACACCTGTAGAGTCAAAGCAGCATAATACCATCAAAGCATAGAGATCTATAACCATAAACAATGTAGAATCAGATGTACATTAACCATACAAATGCATACACAAATACAAGATTCAAAAATATACAAGTATATGGAGGAAGACTCAAATAGCTTTATTGATAGAAGTAGCAGAAGAGAAGATTACAACCCAGCTGTTTGATGCAGTGCCATCCTCCCAGCATGAAAGCCCTCTTCACCTCATGAAAAGCTAGATCACCCAACAATACAATGTCTCAAAGAGAAACCAACAACACTTCCTTACAAATTACAAAATTCTAGCCTCTGGATATCAAGGATGAGGGATCCATATATAGATATTTGCAAGGGGGTGAGTCAGCTTCTGGGATTTTGATTAGTGTCATTTCTCTGATAGTTATTGGTTCCACTTGGAGATTTCATGATCTATTACTCATCCCTGGGCGAATTCAGAGAGGCAAGGGTCACAGGGGAAGTTTCTAGAAGATTCCCTGGGTTTCCACTTAGCAAACTACCTCTACCATTTGTCTACTCTCACCCATCACACCCTATAGAAGGGCTTTTCAGTATGCATCACACCCCCCGTGTGTAACAGGTGAGATGCATCACACCCTTAGCACTGAGCAGTGTGTATGGTCCAATTTTGACCAGTTCTGAGTAGTTTTTCAGGGAGTCTAACTTCTAGGAAATGATGTAATCAGTTGACCTTGATCCTTTAGGGTTTGAAACAACACTTTTAGGGGTTTAGAAGACCTTGGTTTATGGACATATGTGATTGGGGTTGTAGTGCCAAAATATGTCTATAATAGTGGCCCCATACATTAATAAAGTATCTCAATAAATGGGTTAGCATATGACCCTAACATGCCCTCTCCCTTCAAAAGTAGAATTTTCCTCAAGCTTGAAGGTGAGGAAATTTTTGTAGGATCATTATTGATTCTAATGTGGAAACTTTTGGTTGCATATCATTACATTGGATCAATACTTGTTTAATTTTTTGCTAGCACAACTAACACTCTTCGATATCCAATACTGCTTCTTGGTAGAGAAAAATGGAATCTTTTTCATCAAGTTCTTGTAGGCTAGTCTTCACTTGTAACTTGATTCCACAACTTTCCTAAAAAAAGAAACATAAAACACTCGATGAATTTTTTAGTGAGATGGAAAAGCCAAATTGTAGGTGACCTTGTCAATGTGTTGTAAGATCATATAGGGACCATAGAGCTTAGGAGCTAGCTTCTGGGGAATTTTATCTTTGATTGATGTTAATTTATATGGTTGTAGGAAAGGGAACACTTGATCGCTTTTAGCAGAAGAACATTTGGATATATGTTGACAAACTTGTTATTTCATTCAATTTTTCATCATAACCAAGTTGTCCTTAATAATACAAATAATGGCTTCTCTATTGTGAAGCATTCTATCTACTGCATGAAGCTTAGATATGCCTAGTACATATGATTCAGTCAATATGGGTCTTTGGCCATAAACAACTTCATATGGTTTCATTTTGGTAGCTCCATGATAAGTGGTATTGTACCACCATTCGACAAGGGTAAGCCAATGTGCCTATTGATGTGGTTTTCTAGAATCAAATCAACTCACATAGGTTTCTAAGCACTTGTTGACCACTTTTGTTTATTCCCTTGGTTTGAGGATACTATGTAGTGCTCATGTTCAACTACTTACCTTGAAGTTTAAATAGCTCATGCTAAAATTTTCTAGTGAAGATGGGGTCCCAATATAAAAAAATAGAAATGGGCATACCATGCAACTTAAAGATCTAATCCATGAAGGATTGGGAAACAAAAGAAGGAGCAAAAGGATGAGCTAATGCAAAAAAAAAATAACATCTTCTGAAATATGGTCAACCGCCACCATGATGGTTGATTTATTACTTGCTTTTGGGATTCCCACAATAAAAACCATTAAATTTTCTATCCAAATCTATATTGGGATTAGTATAGGTTGAAATTCCCCTAATATATTCAATGTATTTCCCTTATTTATTTGGAAAGCATCAAAGGATACCAAGAAATGTTGGATATCTATTTTCATGTCTTCCTATAATAATGATGATTTGTTCTTTCATAAGATTTATGAAAACCAAAGTGACTTGTTTTCATTGGTGAATGTAGCTCTTAAAATACTAATCATTTAGGGTCAAATATCTTGCCAAAACAATATTCCATTATACTGTAATGTATCTTGTTTTCATGTATAATGTTTAGGTGGGTTGGGACCTACCTGAAGCTATTGGATGAAGTAACTTGAAGTATTGTTTTATAGCTATTAACTACAATATTCCTTGAGCCATATTGGACTTGTTAATGATAAGGCAAGGAGTGACCCATCCTCCTCAAGATAAAGAATAAATGCCAATATTCTATTTACCCTTCTATCGTAGTGGGTACAAAAATTGTCCTAAATTCCTCCCAGTGCCTTGAGCCTAAGAGAATCTAGGGACCCACCTACACAAATCACTTTAGAAAATAGATTTCAAACCCTAACTAGAACTTTTAAGCTATGAGCATCCCTCCAATGACTTGAAATAGTGGATAAAATCTTGTGAGCTTGATCAAACCCTGATGTCTAATCCAATAGCAATGAGGAGCACTAAACCTTAGTTAAATAGTGAAGAGGGACCTTACAACTCTTTAGCCTACTGAGGTGACTCTTAGGGAAAAGTTTCAACTTGAATTTATTTGAAATATTTTAGTCCTCAAGGGAAATGTTGTGCCCTCTTGAATCTCTCACTAGTTTTATAGTGCCTCGATGATCCTCAGCCCCATATTATTGCCTCAAACTTGGCTTTGAAACTTGGTTTCCATCCTACCAAAATCTATGTACCACCCTTCCAAGGCTTATCCAAGCACTATATCACCCCTTTGAGCCTCATGGTAGCACTACAACTCAAGGAAAATGCCTATCTTGAATCTTTATCTTGAAATTTTTTCCTTGCCACTATGTCATAACTCCCTCATGATTATCAACTCAGTGGTATAATAGTCTCTTAAGCCCAAAAGTAGTGTTATATCCCTAATATTTGGTCTTCAAGCCAAATAATATTCCTGCCTAAGCCTCCTCAATGCTCCATTGAGCCTCAAGTTAGTGTTATAGCACCCCCTTGAACCTTAGTCTAGCACTATAACATCAAAACATCTCTCTTGAGCTCATCGTTTGGCCTCTCTGCCTCTCTATGTCACTCAACTAAGCCTCAGTAGAGTGTTGTAGTGCACTATTAGGATTTATGTTAGCACTAAAACACTCTCTTTAGCCTCAAGAAAGTAACATGAAGATGCTCTCAAGATTTCCTCTCACTCATAAGGATTTTTCTTGAGTTTTCTTAAGTAATACTAGGTTAACAAAAGGAAAAAGTAAAGTTAAAATAAGAAGCTACTTGAGTAATAAATGAAAAAAGTCTCCTAAAAAATATTTGAAAGAGGCTCATGGTGCTCCCTATTCCTCACATCAATTATATCTTGTATTTTTGAGGTAAAATGACTTTATATACATAGAGTTCACCTCATCTTTCCTAGTCATCACTAGATTTAGTTGTTAGGTATGTGTTATATTCTTTGCATGACTAGATCTATGTGTTGTACATTATTTCACATGCAATCGGGGGATGCCAGCACCCCATGTTTGTGGGGTTTGGGGGTAGCTCCCTCGGAAGAAAATAAATAAAAATAATTGGGTGGTTTTTTTGCATCCATTTTTGGTAGTTTTCAACACACAAATTTTGTTAAAAGTGCTTTTGTAGTGCATGGTGTTTTTTCCGATGGTTTTGTAGTTTCAGTTAAGGAACTATCGTTGTATCATAATCTATGGTAAATGGATTAGTGGTTCATGGATTGCATGGAATATATATATTGTATTGTAGTACTATACAAAAATTATAGATTGAGAAAAATCTTGTTGGTTTTCCTAGTTTTGGGTTTCCAAGATAAAATCTCTATGTTCATGTCTGTGTTTTCAATTCCATCTTTTTTGTTTTAATTAAGAATTTATTTTCAATAATTAATTATACAGTGTTAAAACCTACATGTGGTATCAAAGTTGTAACACCCTCCTCACGTACTTACCCAAGCTAACTGACCCACTGGGGTAAATATGTGATGAAGAGTTACTATGACATGATTCAACTTCCCAAGTACAGTTAAGGAAGTGGGGTGAAAAAAATAAAACCAAAATGACCTTCCTCAAGAGCTACAAGACCCCCAAGGGATAACCAACCATTTTAGGTGCCCACCTGTTGAGGGCCCCGAAATCGGGTCAACAACAAGGGGGATACCCACCCGGTCGGGAACCTGGTTGGCGGCTCCATGCCCGTTTGGTGTAGCGGGTCCGACTGGGGATGACAGGACCAGCTTCCCGTTCTAAGGGGTGTGTGTGTGTGTAGAAAATGATAGTAGAAAATCTGTAATTATTCCTGAACTAATCTAATTCTAAATTCTGAAATGACTTTATACTACTTTAATCTAACAAAAACAATACATCTAATCTACACTAACCCGGGACAGAATTTTTCCATTATGCAATCTAGAAAGATTTCACAGAATAACTGGTAATGAAGATTATTCAGCTATCATGAGAATATAAATCAATTAAGATGAACCATCTTGCGTAAGAAGTTAAGCAAAACGGTTGTGAACAGCATATTGCATAATCAGCTATTCATGTATTAAGCACAAATCAATGACTCCACCGTACAAAAGTGCCAAATGGTAGTCCACTCATTCATACGTTAACATATAAATAACATCAGTTGTATATTACTCTAAGAATGCAAGCAGAAACTAATCAAGAGATAAAAGTACCATTTATGACTGATTTTAAACTTACAGACCTTAAGCAATAATGATCTATTTCTACTTGCTTCTAATGCCTACTAAGAGTACAAAAGTGCAACATCAGTAGCAGGTATTAAAATGCAAACATAAATAAATCTTGATCCATCCATTCATCAAAAACCCCCTCCGAGGGTGCAAAAGTGCATGTTTTGAGGACAAGTTTTTTGACAAAATTTCGGACCCTTCTCCAATGCAACGAGAAGGGTTAAATACTAGTAACCGACTAATTTTACTTTACACAAATTCAGGGAATGGCTTCAAATGACCGCCCTTTTACTAAAAACAAATTTATTTCTAAAAACTGAATCTAATTTCTAACCGTTTATGTATCTGTTCCTTAGTGTTGTAAGCAATGCGCTGTTCACCCTGAAAGAGTCGGCTGGTTGTCCTTTCCTTTTGTTCGAGCTTGAAAATTAGAAACAACAAGCGCTGGCACCTCTTTCTGTTAGATTAGAAGATATTTTAGAAAACCTTTCTCTAGCTGGGTGTATTCGCTGTGCGCACACTTAGTACAACCCAGTTTCTTTTCGAACTGATTTTGCTGTTGCTATTTCGGTTTCCGGTCGTGCGAATGACTCAATGAGTTAGAAGTCGCGCTGTATGGACAATCCCCTGTTTCGAGAACTGTTTCCGTTCTTTGTTCCAGGCTTTTCTGGAGCGTCTTTCTTCTCTTGCGCTTCTTTCTCTGCTTTACCAAGTCTGAGCTTCAGGATCTTTTGTAAACACGTTGCTTTTGTGTGCCTTTGACTCTGAGTCTTGGACAATCTATTTTCATCAGTGCCTGTTGGGCGATACTCTGGAATTCGCGGTTCTGCTGCATGCGGCATCCAATTGCGGAGGCATCTTCTCTCTGTTGTATTATTGGCGCTCTTCCCTTCTCCTTAGATGTTTCCTGCATATAGATTTATATCAGTTGCATGTCTTGTAGTTTACGCAAAGAAGAAGGGAAATGACGAAAAGATTGACATGAAAGCATTAAATTCTAATGAATGCGAAATTAATGACATTCATCACAACTTGACTCTTCGATAAATGCGATGCAATCATTTCTGGATATTCGAGCATGCGGTCATTAATTTCCCTTAAGGCGCGCTTTCAAATTTGGATCTACCGTGTATGTCGGAGAATTCTTGCGATGAGTTTTTTTCTTCTGCGATTGGTATCACAGTATCGATGGCTGCGACGTTATTAAGTGTTATCGTAGATCACAGATATCGCAGATCGCAGATCGCAGCTTTGCATGGTCGCAGATCGCTAATATCGCAGATCGCAGCTTTGCATGGTCGCAGATCGCAGATCGCAACATCGCAAGGTTTTCACTTTGTCATTTTGTGCTGCTCGTGTGGCATTGCGACGTGCGACGTCGCATATCGGCTGTCGGCGTTTCTTTAGGTTCTCCTTTTTCAAACGCTCTTAATGCGCGCGATGCGATGGGTTCTCGCGTCACTCCTTTTTAGTGTATTTATGCGCTTTGGGCAAGCGCTCCTTTTTCCGTTGCGACGCTATATAGCTTTTAGGGAGCTGATACAAAAGAATTTTTTAAACAAAAAATATTTTTTGATTTTTGGCTAAGGGTCCCCCTTTGTTTGATGTTATTACTAATATCAAACGAAGAGGGGGGGTGTTGGTGACCACAACAATGGCGATTCACTGTGAAGAACCAGTTATCTCTGCATTTCTATTGACCGTTCACTTCCGAAACAGCAAATTCTTATATGTCTAAATTTTGTTATGAACAGATAGAGTAGACTACCCCTCACCTTGTCAACGATACTTTGTCTCAACCTTTTTTTTAATCTCAATTGCTTGCTTCCTCAGGCTTTTTCTTGCATTCGCACCAGACATTACTTGGTCTTGATTAAAGATAAAATAAGGTCTTCTCTGCGTACTGGCTTAAAAGTATACTCATTTGTCGTAGGTAGAGCCTCTGCTGCCCGCAAGCGTCCATAGCCTCGACAGGGTTACCATGTTATCTAGCAATGATCCTTTTTCCTACTTGAGGTTACTCGCAACATTCCAGAGAAAAATCCTTTTTGACACACTTTTCCTTTTTTAATTCTCTAAAGAACAATGTCTTGGTTTGGTGGCCAAATTATGACACAGTCATTCACTTGATTTACACTTTTGCTGAACAAGCCGGCTCGTGATGAGACCTCTTGTCTTTTGATTGCAACAATCTTAAGTCGTTGCCCTGTTTTGATAGACAGTATTGGCAAAGTCAGCAAGTTATAATATCTGTGATCATGATAAGCCGGCTCGTGATGAGACCTCTTATTCTTTGAGATATAGTGTTTTGCTTGGATTATTTCTCTGAATGCTGCAATTCCCTTTTAGCAAGGAGGAAGTCATTGTTTTTCCTTAAGAAAGCTCTGGACGACAATAATAGAGTTTTTTGAAAACAACAGCTTTGCAGAGAGTACTTATTTTATTATTGATGATACCTTTCATGGTGCTGATACAAAACAATTTTTTCACCAAAGGTTGCCTTCGTCAAAGTTCTTTGAGGTTGAAACTAATATCGTAATCGAGGTGAAGTTAACTCTATTTGTTAATAATAAAATTCAGATTTTTCAAAAATTTTGCTATTTGTACAAGCGAAATCAAAATCTGATAGAGAATTGGCGTGCTCTTTTCATGAATCCTTTTCACATGATCATCTACAACGGGTTTTATTCATCAAAAAGAGAAAAAAAAAACTAAATGAAATATAAAAACTAAATCTATCCTACAAAAATTACAAGAATTTCTCTTCTATGGAAAATATAATTTAAGAATCAATCCATTGACAGGTAAAGAATCTCTCCTACCTGCCAGATCCTGCAACACGAATGTGGACGGGCCTATGACTTCTACAATTTGAAAAGGGCCAAGCCACAGCTTCTGGAATTTCGTATGTTTGCCCTTTTCTTCATGTGCCTTATCCCATTTCAAAACTAAATCACCCATCTGAAATTTTTTTCTGGTTATGATGCTTGAGTCAAAAGAAGATTTTATTAGCGCTTGGTGATGTGCATGGGTTTTCCTAGCTTGTTCTCTTTGTTCTTCTAGTTTGATTATTTCCATTTGTCTTAATTGTAATGAGGAAGTAGGTACTTCATCGATGTACTGCACTAAAGACAAAGAGGGAATGACTAAGTGAGTCGGAAGAACCACTTCCCGCCCGTAAACTAAATTAAAGGAAGAAGTGCCGATCGAAGCTTTCTTTGTGATTCTATCAGCCCATAAAGCATTTACCAGCACTTTGTGCCAATTCTTTTGGTTTTGGTCGACTGTTCTTTTGATAATTCTGATTAGGTTCTTGTTTGTTGATTCAGCCAATCCATTACCTTGCGGATAGTAGTTGGCAGAATATTTCAGTTTGAACCCTCTTTTGAGCGCAAACTCAGTCATAGCATTTCCAGAAAAATATGAACCGTTATCAAACATTAAGGCCATTGGCAATCCAAACCTAGTTATGATAAATTGGTCTATGAATTCAATAATGTTTTTAGAATGAACTGTCTTGAGAGGAACTGCTTCTACCCATTTGGTAAAATAATCAGTTGTCGTAAGGATATACTTATGCTGCTTAGAAGAGTGAGGAACGATCTCACCTATTATGTCCAAGCCCCATTGACTAAATGGTTGGTCGATGTTGACCGGTTGTAGCAGCATGGACGCTTTCCTTTGTTTTCCTGCAACACTCTGGCAGACCTGGCATTTCCTTACGTGATTGTATGAGTCTTTGAACAGCGTGGGCCAATAATATCCTGCACGCAAGATTTTGTGTGCAGTCGCATCTCCGGCATAGTTTCCACCTGCTGGTCCATCATGAAGTTCCTGCAAAATCTTTTCGGCTTCAGTTTTCTCAAGACACCTAAGAAGTACAGAATCATAATTCCTTTTAAACAGGACATCATTTATGAGCTGGTATTGCTTAGATTTTAATCTCAGAGCTCTTTTCTTGGTATGATCCAGACGTGATGGAGCATACCCGTTCTTAAGAAAATAAATGGTGTCAGCATATAATGATTCTAAGTCGTTTAGGCTTACCTCATACGCGTGTACCTCTTCAGACGAGTTCTCAGGGATTTGCGATGCTCCAGCTAACATCTTGCAGAAGCCTTGGCCTCTTACGATGTGTGCCGGTTTGTCTCAAGGTCGTATTCTTGTAAGGCGGTGATCCAATTCGCTCTCTTCTCGCCCACATCCTTCTGTATCAGGAGGTTTCTTACCGCTGGAAACGGTACTATGACTTGGGTATGGGCTTTTAGCAAGAAAGGTCTGAAATATTTGATTGCTTTGAAAACGGCATATGCCTGTTTCTCGACGTCAGAATAATTGAGTTCAGCACCTTGTAAGTTCGAGCTAAAGAATGCGATTGGGGCTTCTACCTTTTCGTGATTTGTTTGAGTTAAAATCGCAGCATAAGATTTTTCTGAGGCAAACGTGTATAAGATGAAAGGTTCTGAAAAATTTGGGGTAGCCAAAGATGGAGCGTTGATGATGGCTTGTTTGATTAAGTTGAATGCTTCGTGCTCGTCTAGACCCCATTTGAAATTTGAATTCTTTTTTATCATATTTTGTAAGGGGGAAATAATACGTGAAAAATCTGGGACAAATCTTTTGACAAAATTGATCTGTCCAAGGAAGGATTGCATGGCTTTCTTGTTATGAGGTATGGATATTTCGGAAATTTCCTTGATTCTGTCGGGTTCTATGTGAATACCAGATTTCGATACTATGAATCTGAGCAATTTCCCTTCGCTTAATGCAAAGAAAGATTTCTTTGGATTGAGCGAGATCCCATACCTCAAGCATCTTTGAAAGATTTGCTTCAAATCTTGGAGATGGTTTTTCCGTTTTTTGGAGTACACTGTTATATCATCCGAATAAATCACTACTGATTTATTGACCAATCCTTTAAACGCGATGTCCATGGCTCTCTGAAAGGTAGCTCCGGCATTGATCAGACCAAATGGCATCCTCCGATATGCATAAGTGCCCCACTTGGTTCGGAACGTAGTCTTTAACTGATCATCGGGATGCACCAGTACTTGATTGTATCCTGAAAATCCATCCAGGAATGACATTAATTCTGAGCCTGCTACTGCCTGTAGAATTTGCTCCATAGGTGGGAGGGGAAAGTTATCTTTCTGACAGGCTTTGTTGAGATTTCGGAAGTCGATACAGATTCTAATGTCTCCATTTTTCTTCCTAACGGGCACCATATTGGATACCCATTTGGAATGCCTAACGGGGAAGATTATTCTGGCTCTCAACAACTTATTAAGCTCAGTTTTTATCTGGTTTTCTAGGTTAGGGTGTATTTTTCTGAGCTTCTGCTGGACAGGTTCGTTGTCAGTCATAGGGATAACATGCTGAATGATGGAAGTGTTGTAAGTCTTCAGCTCATCGTAGTTCCAGGCAAAAACGTTTTTGTACTGTCTCAGAAGGCGGATATATGCTGATTTTTCTTCAGGGGCTAAGCCCTGGCCTAGATTAACGTTTTGTGGCTTTTCGTCGGTTCCTAGGTTGACTGATTCGTAGTTCAGAGTTGAACTATAAAGCTTGGCATTAGCCGACCTTTTGAACCGACTTTTCAAGTCATATAAGTCTTCTAATTTGACCACCGATTTGGGTATAGCATTATCAGTGCTACTTTGTTGTGTTTGGTGATCATGACAGTCTTCGTCAATTATCTGGTTTGTGTAGGATCCTTCAGAGGTGAGGAAACTTACGATGTCTGGGTCGTCGTTGAACACTCTCCAGTTGGTGATATTGTCAGGAATGGAAGGTTTAAAAATTAATTCTATTGAAAACCTATCAGGACTAAAATCTTCGGAAGGGATAAGTCGAGAGGCTACGTTAGCTAACAGGTCTGCGCTTGCGTTTTGAATTCTTGGAATTGATGAGATGTTAAATGCTATGAAATGTGCAGTGAGATCTTGCACTAACGATTGATAATGCTTTAAATGACTAGACAGGCAATGTATGGTGTTACGTACCTGTTTTACGACGATCTCAGAATCTCCAAAGACTTGAAGATACTTAACATTCAATCCGATTGCTTTGTATAGGCCTTGAACCAAGGCTTCGTACTCCGTTGTGTTGTTCGTGCAATCGAACTCAAGTCTGCATGTGAGCATAATCTTGTTCCCGTCTGGGTTGATCAGAACGCATCCTGCTCCTGCCCCCTCGTTGGATTTAGATCCGTCAAAATATAATTTCCAAAATAAAGACGTATTTACAGAATTATCTAAAAAACTAAAACATTTTGAGTCATCAGTTTGGGAGAAATTTTCAACTTGGGATAAAACTGAATTCTCTAAGTATGGCGAAATATGAGCACTGAAATTGCCTAGGAAAGAATCTATTGCGTAATTGCCTACAATGTTGTTATTGTATGTGATGGCTTCATTTTCTCCTTCTAGTTCTGTCACTATGCATTTTTGGTGCAACTCTCGTTCAACCTTTATCTGATTTGGTTTACCGTTGGATGGTAACCACATGTGCGACCAGTCGGTTGAGAAATATCCATGGAGTTTCTCCGACCAATCCCTGCTAAGAATCAAGCCATAGAACTCAGGGATATCGGCTACCAGAATGTCGATAACCTGACACACTTTTGGGTTAGACGACAATCTTATGGTCACCTGATTAAGTTCACCAATCACTTCGACCTGGGATCGATCAAGTTGAACTATACGTAATGCAGAATTTTGAGGTTGCACATTCAATTTGGCACATATTGACCTAGGTAAAATATTCGTTGAAGCACCAGAATCGACCAAGCAATTGTGCACGTTTTTGTTGAAGATTTCATATGTGAGAAGAAAAGGAGGAGTATGAGACCTTGATCTTCCTCCAATCAAGGCGATGTCATTTGGATCAATTTTATTTATCGTATTGGTTGGAGGTCTTCCCAGATTGTGGGAAGCCACAGCTGTAGGTAAAGATGTAGTAGGCACAGCATGTAATTCTTTCATCATGATTTTTTGTTGGTGTTTCAGTTTACTCAATTCATACAGAGTGATATTAGCCCTAGTCTTCTTCATGTCGTCAATGATGTTATAATCCATTTCATCCGACACTATTAGTGTTCTTGATGGAGGTGCTTGTTCAGATTGGACTGGGCTAAACTGAGTCGCTTTAGCAGTTGTCTTTTTGGTTACGACCCTTTCTTTTGTTGCAGGGCTTGCGCCCTTTTGTTTTGGGGTAGTTTGGGGAGGATCAAGCTTATTTTTGCTTCTCGTGCTAACAGGAAATACTTCATGATCCTCTTCCTGTGGGAGGATGAAATCCCACATTCCTTGAAGTTCTACAACTTCTTCCTCGTCGGTCTGCCCTTCAGTGGTATTCTCTTCTTCTTCGTCTTCTTCAGACTCAACGTTTGAGACAACACTGGGTGGTTTTACCTCCATGGGAGGATTTCTTTTAAAAGTCCTAAAGGGCTTTTTCGAAGAAGTTTCTGCTACTTGTTTCTTGATATCGACCATCTCATTGGACATGGCTTTCAACACTTTTTGTAACCCTTCCAAATCGAAAGGATCTTTCGTTTGCTTCTTCTTGGTGTCTTCTTTGAAAGAGATCTTCTTTGATTTGCGTTCTTCTATAGCAGATCTCTTTTCTAGGGCTACCACGCGTCTTTCCACTGCTAATGCTTCTGTCAAGTTGTCAACTAATGTGGTCTTGTTTGCCCTATCTACGAAGATAGCCAAGTTTGGAGGTAAAGCCGTGATGTACCATTCACATCTTACTTCCTCGCTGGGTTGTGAAGCAGCGGGGATTTTGTTGAGGATCTTATTGAACCGTAAGTTAAAGTCTTTAATGGGTTCTCTAGCCTCAGCCTTAAGATTAGATAGGTCATTAATCAATGTCGTCGTAGATTGGTCATCACCAAACTTAGTGAGGAACTGACTTTGAAAAATGTCCCAGCTTGTGATGGATCCGGAAGGTAACGAAAAGTACCATGACCCGGCCGTTCCTTGCATTGTATAAGGGAAGAGCCGGACAACAGCGTCTTCGTTAGTAACTCCGTTGAGATTAACAGAAAGCATGAAATTATTGATATGTTCTTCGGTTAGCATACCTACTTCTGGGTTGAATTTAGGTAGCCACTTCTCTGGATGGGCCGGTATAGGGCTCAGGGGTGGAGGCATTAAAACCGCCCCAGGATTGTTCCATGGAGACTGGGCCATCGTGGAGCTGCTAGCTAATGGAAGTGCAGAAACAGACCCCTGATGCTGAGAAGGTGGAGAAATCAGGATCTTTGATGTTCGAAGAGGAAGGTTTGTGGAAGACGGGTGAGTGAGTTGGAATGGAAAAGTGGGTGGTTGACTTCGCGGTGAGGGAGTTGATATGGACGAAGTGGATGAGAGAGTCTCTCCGTCAGACTCTTGAGGTGTTTTCCTTGCTCTTTTTCTGGTAGGAAGAGGGAGTTCACTTGGTTCTATGCCAAATTTTTCACGCTTTAATCTGGTAAGGGGATGAGCAGGGTTGTACTGCGAAGTCACGCTGCTTTTAGATTTATCAGACTTCTGGTTAAAAATGGAGAATCCCTGGAGTTTACGGATCAAAGTTTGAATTTCAGGGGATTCAATAATAGATTGGTCTGATATATTCGAATATGTAGCAGTGGTGGATACTCGAGCGACTTCAAATTCCGGGTTTAACCGTGTTGGAGAAGTCGAGGGAGTTGATGAGGGTGTATTACTCTCAGAATGGTATCTGGATATTGCTTTAGGTGCCATTCATAGTTCGTGCCCTCCTTCTAGCGCCAAATATGTTGAGGGCCCCGAAATCGGGTCAACAACAAGGGGGATACCCACCCGGTCGGGAACCTGGTTGGCGGCTCCGTGCCCGTTTGGTGTAGCGGGTCCGACTGGGGATGACGGGACCAGCTTCCCATTCTAAGGGGTGTGTGTGTGTGTAGAAAATGGTGATGTGTGTGTGTAGAAAATGATAGTAGAAAATCTGTAATTATTCCTGAACTAATCTAATTCTAAATTCTGAAATGACTTTATACTACTTTAATCTAACAAAAACAATACATCTAATCTACACTAACCCGGGACAGAATTTTTCCATTATGCAATCTAGAAAGATTTCACAGAATATCTGGTAATGAAGATTATTCAGCTATCATGAGAATATAAATCAATTAAGATGAACCATCTTGCGTAAGAAGTTAAGCAAAACGGTTGTGAACAGCATATTGCATAATCAGCTATTCATGTATTAAGCACAAATCAATGACTCCACCGTACAAAAGTGCCAAATGGTAGTCCACTCATTCATACGTTAACATATAAATAACATCAGCTGTATATTACTCTAAGAATGCAAGCAGAAACTAGTCAAGAGATAAAAGTACCATTTATGACTGATTTTAAACTTACAAACCTTAAGCAATAATGATCTATTTCTACTTGCTTCTAATGCCTACTAAGAGTATAGAAGTGCAACATCAGTAGCAGGTATTAAAATGCAAACATAAATAAATCTTGATCCGTCCATTCATCAAAAACCCCCTCCGAGGGTGCAAAAGTGCATGTTCTGAGGACAAGTTTTTTGACAAAATTTCGGACCCTTCTCCAATGCAACGAGAAGGGTTAAATACTAGTAACCGACTAATTTTACTTTACACAAATTCAGGGAACGGCTTCAAATGACCGCCCTTTTACTAAAAACAAATTTATTTCTAAAAACTGAATCTAATTTCTAACCGTTTCTGTATCTGTTCCTTAGTGCTGTAAGCAATGCGCTGTTCGCCCTGAAAGAGTCGGCTGGTTGTCCTTTCCTTTTGTTCGAGCTTGAAAATTAGAAAAAACAAGCGCTGGCACCTCTTTCTGTTAGATTAGAAGATATTTTCGAAAACCTTTCTCTAGCTGGGTGTATTCGCTGTGCGCACACTTAGTACAACCCAGTTTCTTTTCGAACTGATTTTGCTATTGCTATTTCGGTTTCCGGTCGTGCGAATGACTCAATGAGTTAGAAGTCGCGTTGTATGGACAATCCCCTGTTTCGAGAACTGTTTCCGTTCTTTGTTCCAGGCTTTTCTGGAGCGTTTTTCTTCTCTTGCGCTTCTTTCTCTGCTTTACCAAGTCTGAGCTTCAGGATCTTTTGTAAACACGCTGCTTTTGTGCGCCTTTGACTCTGAGTCTTGGACAATCTATTTTCATCAGTGCCTGTTGGGCGATACTCTGGAATCCGCGGTTCTGCTGCATGCGGCATCCAATTGCGGAGGCATCTTCTCTCTGTTGTATTATTGGCGCTCTTCCCTTCTCCTTAGATGTTTCCTGCATATAGATTTATATCAGTTGCATGTCTTGCAGTTTACGCAAAGAAGAAGGGAAATGACGAAAAGATTGACATGAAAGCATTAAATTCTAATGAATGCGAAATTAATGACATTCATCACAACTTGACTCTTCGATAAATGCGATGCAATCATTTCTGGATATTCGAGCATGCGGTCATTAATTTCCCTTAAGGCGCGCTTTCAAATTTGGATCTACCGTGTATGTCGGAGAATTCTTGCGATGAGTTTTTTTTTTTCTGCGATTGGTATCACAGTATCGATGGCTGCGACATTATTAAGTGTTATCGTAGATCGCAGATATCGCAGATCACTAATATCGCAGATCGCAGCTTTGCATGGTCGCAGATCGCTAATATCGCAGATCGCAGCTTTGCATGGTCGCAGATCGCAGATCGCAACATCGCAAGGTTTTCACTTTGTCATTTTGTGCTGCTCGTGTGGCATTGCGACGTGCGACGTCGCATATCGGCCGTCGGCATTTCTTTAGGTTCTCCTTTTTCAAACACTCTTAATGCGCACGATGCGATGGGTTCTCGCGTCGCTCCTTTTTAGTGTATTTATGCGCTTTGGGCAAGCGCTCCTTTTTCCATTGCGACGCGATATAGCTTTTAGGGAGCTGATACAAAAGAATTTTTTAAACAAAAAATATTTTTTGGATTTTTGGCTAAGGGTCCCCCTTTGTTTGATGTTATTACTAATATCAAACGAAGAGGGGGGGTGTTGGTGACCACAACACCACCCCCTAAGCTAACTTACTTTTTCACTAAACTAAACTCCCAGTCTCTCCCATGACAAGCCCTACATGCGACTATAACCCTCCAGTCACTCCCACAATAAGGCCTCCATATGACTACAGACCTTTTCACCCAGTTATGTGCCAGTGACTACGAGATTTAAGCCACTTTTTTAGGCTAGTGTCTAGACCACTGCCCAGAAGTTAATAAAAGTTCCTAGAACAATGAATGACACCAGTACAAAGCCTTTCACACAAAACTTAGAGAAGAACTTGACCTAACCAGGCCTATCCATGATATACATTTCATCAAACACATCATGAACATGTAATCTACAGGTCATAATTACACATCTGAGCATAGGGGTCTCATACTTATTTGAGAATTGTCAATAAGGTTTGATTCCCTCTCACAATAGTTGCATTATCAACTATTAGGTCATTCATTCATTAACATTTAATCTACTAACCAAAACATGATGAGAGCCATAAATCAATTTTTCCATTAACCATGCCTGTGACCAACATATAAACAGATAAAAAACAATAATAGAATAGACATCACAGCCACATAATAACAAGTACATTTACACAGAACACAAGAGGAAAAGAGCTCTTATTAACATATGAAAATCCAACCAATTCAGGGACTTACACATACCACTCAACTATAGATTGGGCTGAACCAAATCTTTATTTCAGTGAATCAGCCATGTGCCATGTTCCAATCATGAATGTGGGATATCATGGAATAAACCAAGAAAACCAAACCAGGGCTTCTAGAGGCCAAAACACCTTAACCCTCAATCAATGATTCCACCTCACGGTTGGACATCACTAACCATCACCAAATCGATCTCTACCCAAGTTTTCCAGGGCTCCATAGAATTTGTTCCAACCCGGCCTCTAGGACTAGTAACTCAACCCATCAAGGGTTGCAGAGTGTTTTTCCAACCAAGGCTTCCAAGACTAGTAACTAAACCCAAGTTGTTAGAGGGCTTCCAGAGCATTTATCCAACCAAGGCTCTAGGCACTAATAACTCAACCTACAACCATAAGGAACATGAGAACCAACCAGAATACAAAAAGTAAAACTCAAAACACCATGGTTATCCAGGAAATAGAAAGGCTAGGAAAAACCATTATCAATCTAGGCAATCCTCCATGCCAATGACAGATCATAACCAAATAACCACATGCATATGCCATGCATGTCAAAAATAGAAAGGACATACATGCAACTCGATACATGCAAGCAAAACTCGATGTAGCAGTTGATCCTGATGTGCCCTTACGCTTTACTACTCTTCCTTCACCTTCTTTCTCCAAATCCAAAGTATGTCGTAATGATCCAAAAGTGCTCCAAGAAAACTTTAAGTGTGCAATAGTGAGAGAGAGAGAGAGAGAGAGAGAGAGAGAGAGAGAAATCCAAGCTAAGACTGACAAAACACTATGAACTAAACGTCATAAGCCTTTTTATCATTGAGGCCTTTATTTTCTCCAGATTCCATTATTTTCTTTCATTTTCCTCCTCACATGTGACCTATGACCATTCACCTTCCTTTTCTCCTATTTTCCATTATTTCATAAATAAAATTCCAATAAATGGCTCATTCCTTTCCAAATCCTTTGCCATTGCCTTTGCCAATTTCGATAACCAATAATTAATCACAATTGATCCTCGTCACTATGTTTTTGCCCAACATTCAGCTTGGAATACGTGTCCCATGACCTTGGTCTTATTTTTCCTTTATTAACTATATTACATGGATTTTTAACCTAGGGTTGTTATAAACCCCTCCCCCTTTGGGGAAAACTGTCCTCGGTGTTCAATGACACCTACAACCAAAAAGGCCATTAAAAACCAAACATACTTCCCATTGAACTTTATAACTTAGCTCATTGTAGTATTTACAATGAACAACCTACTGAAAACCAAACCAACATGAGAAGCATACCACTTATTGGAGCTTTATAACACATCTCGTTGCAATATTTACAATGACAACCACATATAAATATGTACATATACCAAAACTCATTTGCCTCCACTAGAAAATAATGAAGGATACATAGCCCGCATATGATCAACCATCTCCTATGCAGCTTCATTAGGCCCAAAGTGCTTCCACTGCACTTTAACCTGCTCGATTGCTTGGTTATGGAGCATGATAAGCTTTTTCTACAAAATGCACTGGGGTTTCAGTTGGAATTCTCATCCTGGCTCCACCTACAATACATACCAATCAATAACATGATCAACATCTTTAATATATCTTTTAATCAATGAAACATGGAAAACATCATGGACTTTCACTGTCGGAGGCAGTGTAAGTTTGTAGGCCACTGGTCCAATCCTCTTAAGGATCTCAAAAGGCCCAAAATACCAAGGTTCTAGCTTCGTGCATGAACCAATCCTCAAGGAGATCTTCTTGGGCTTGATGCTCAAATACACATGTTCCACAACTTGAAACTCCTTACTTGATGCATATATGCATAAGTTTTATGCCTATCCTATGTTTCCTTTATATTCTTCTTGATAACCTGCATTTCCTATTCCATCTCTTGCAACATGTCTAGTCCTATCAATACCTTGTTTACTGGATCACTCCAAATGGTAGGAGTATTACAACTATGCCCATATATTTCCTCAAATAGACTCATCCTCAGTGACTCGTGATACCAATTGTTGTAAGAAAACTCTACCATTGGAAGATACTCTTCCCACTTCTGCTGCTAATGCATAATGTACATTCTGAACATGTCCTCTAAAATCCTGTTGACCTTCTTTGTCTGCCCATTGGTCTGCAGATGGTAAGTTGTACTTAAGTCCAACTTTGTACCCAATCCTGCAACTAAATCCTTCCAAAACCTAGAAATGAACTTAACATCTCTATTTGTTACATTATTCTTCAGAACACCATGCAACCTCACTATATCTCAGATGAAGACATATGCTACATTGTTAGTTGAATAAGTAGACTTCATTGGAATGAAGTGTGCTACCTTAGTCAACATGTTAACCAGAACCATAATATAATCATATTGTCTAGATGTCCTTGACAAACCTATAATTAAATCCATGTAGATGACCTCCCATTTCCACTCTAGAATTGCAATCAGTTGTATTAAACAACCTGGACGCTTACACTCTGCCTTTACCTTTTGAAATTCCAAACATCTAGCCACAAAATCTGCCACTTACTTCTTCAAATTTGGTCAATAATATAACTTCTACACCGTTGTCAATGTCTTATGATATCCTAGGTGACCTAAATAAAACTTAGTATGAAATTCCCTATTGTCTGGCACATAGATCCTGACCCTAAATCTGACCAAACCATCCATTATGAGACAATATTCCACATCATGATCACCTATATCCTATTGTAACCTGTGACTGAGATCTTTATACCTATCATCTTGTTTTCCTTCCTACCAAATCTGATCTTGTAGATATATCCCATATGAACTCATAGTTTCAATGTGATTTACATGTACTCTTATTCTAAGAGCATCTATAACCATGTTCTCTTTCTCTTTAATGTACCTGATCTCAAAGTCAAACTCACTGATCGTGGCCAACCATCTAGCATGTCTGGCATTCAGATTTGGTTGGTTAAATAATTATCTCAATCCATTGTGATCACTCAACAATATAAACCTCCTACCAAGAAGATAGTGCCTCCACATCTTCAATGCATGAATGATAAATGCCAACTAAAGACCATGTGTCACAAAATTTTGCTCGTTCTCATTCAGTTTCCTTGATTCATAGCACACTACATGTCCTTCCTTCATAAGGACTCCACCAAGTCCTCTCTTGCAAGCATTTGTACACACCACAAACTCTTTGTTCGGATCTGCGAACTTTACAACTGGAGCATTTGTAAGCAAATTCTTCAACTTCTCAAAACTATTTTCACATTCTTTTGTCCACTCAAATTTCTTTCCTTTCCTCTACAATATTGTAATAGGATATACAATCTATGAGAATTCCTGATGAACCTCCTATAATAACTAGTTAATCCCATGAATGATCGAACCTCATCCACATTCCTAAGAGCTTCCCACTCCATGATAGCTTCTTTTTCAGATCTACCGCAATACCTTCCTTGGAAAGCACATGCCCCAAGTAATGTACCTCTTCCTTAAAGAAACTGCAATTACTAAGCTTGGCATACAGTTGATGCTCTCTTAGTAATGTCAATATTGTTTCTAAGTGTTCGACATGCTCTTCCTCATTCTTAGAATATATCAATATGTCATTAATGAATACTATCACAAACTTGTCCAAATAAGGATGCAACACACTATTCATCAAGCACATAATAGTTGGAGCATTATTCAAACCAAAAGGAACTATAGCAAACTCATAATTCCCATACATGGTCTGGAAAGCAGTCTTGTATATGTCCTTATCTTTAATGTGTTCCTGACGATATCCTGATCTAAAATCAATCTTTGAGAATATCGTTGCTCCCTTCAACTGATCAAACAAGTCATCAATCCTTGGCAACTGATACCTGTTCTTAATGCTTACCTTTTTCAACTACCTGTAATCAATGCATAACCTAAGAGTACCATCCTTCTTCTTCACAAACAATACTTGTGCACCCCAAGGCAACACACTTGGCCTAATGTATCCCTTATCAATCATTTCCTTTAACTACAACTTCAGTTCCACTAACTCTGGTGTGCTCATCCTATAAGGTGCCTTTAACATTGGTATTGCCCCTGGTACCAACTCAATAGAAAAGTCCACTTCCTTGTGAGGCGGTAAATATAAAATCTTTGCTGGAAATACATCTTGGAATTGCTGCAAAACCGGATACTTCTTCAAGACATCCACATCCTTAACTTCCTTACCTTTGTCACTAGAAATATGTACTTCTACTAATACACATCCTTTTCTATGACTACGCTTTGCCTGCATAGTTGTAACCATTATGACTGATGTTTCCTTGTTCTTACCCTGCAAGGTTCTTTGTTGCCCATTATCAACCAGGCATTCAATAGTCTTATCATAACAATCCACCTTAGTCCTGTGAATATACAACCAATCCATACCCAACAATGTATTGTATGATCCCAATGGAAGCACATTAAAATGCACTGATGTAGGCATACCATTCAACTCAAATGCACAAGATCTTACCTAGTGATGAACTATTTTCTTAGTACCTGTAACTAGTTGCAATAAAAAAGACTCTGCATACACTTCTTTATTCAAACCACACTTATCCACCAAGTCAGGGTTAACATAACTCTAATTAGATCCAGGAAAATCAAAATAGAAACAATTTGATCACAAAGCTTACTGTCAGTCTCGATAATGGATGCCTAGTGATCCGCCTGAATATTATCCAATGTTGCATAAATCCATGGGATACTCTATCCAACATCCCCCACTATTTGTTCCTCCTGGGCACTATAAATTTATGGTCTGCCACCCAAATGTTGTGGACAATATCTCCTACGATGATCCTTGCCACAAGTCCAACACTATAAAGGCTTTTTTCCATCATCCTTGTGCTGCTCCTTAGACTAAAACCTCTGTCCTCTGTCAGATGCATTGAAATTATTAGGCGGTGTTGCATTCTCTTTGTTACCTGTGCCTTGAAGTCTTGTTCTCTTTTTATCCCATTTTCCTTTATTCTTCTCATTACCCTTTCAATCTTTCTTAGTCTCAAATCTACACTTCGATTTCTCATAACAATGCTTTAGCTTTATGATGGATTCCTCCAATGGTCTAGGCTCATCAAACTCAATCATATCTTTGAATGATACCGACAAGCCACTGATGAATCTATGAATCTTCGCTTTCTCCTCCTTAAGATAAGGCACATACCTCAATAATTCCAAGAATTTGCTAGTGTACTCCTCATCAATCATGGATCCCATCTTAAGCTCATAGAATTCTTTTGCCCTGTCATAATAGTATCTCTTTGATAGATATTTCTTCGTGAAAATTCTCTCAAACTCACTCCGAGTCAACTCCTCTTCCCGAATGACTCTTACGTTCTTTACATCTTCCCACCAAATTTCTTCTTTATCTTTAAGACTAAACGTGTCTATTATGGCCTTCATGTTCTCTAAGTACTCATGCAATCTGAAGAACTTATATATCGCAAGAAACCATGCTTTTGCATCTTGTGATTTATTCATTTCTCGATCAAATATAGGTGGCTTTTTTTTCTTGAAATCATCTAGAAAATATCCCTTGTCACTCCCCCTGTAAGGATGATAGTGATGATGACCATGATACCTATCCGAACTAGAACTAGAGTAAAGCCCGTGCCCACTGCCCCGTCTATCAGGTGTATCCAAGAACCTTCCATCTCTAATGGTATCATCTTTATCCAACCTGTGCCCACCATGAGACCTAATACCATAGGCTCCATTAGTCTTGTCCTCCTGTCCATGACTGATCCTAAGTGGTCCCTGTCTTTGAAAGTCTTCCAAGCTCTGAAGGATGATTGCATTGGCCTCTGCTTGTTTCTCCTGCACCCTGGAAAGTATTGTAGAGGTAATTTAATTGCTTAAATTCCTTAACATAAATTATCAACCTGAGGATCCATGGACTTGCGAGGCACACGTGCACCATATGTGCTAGA
The DNA here is from genome assembly GCA_031772625.1 of Pinus tabuliformis. Classification (NCBI taxonomy): domain Eukaryota; kingdom Viridiplantae; phylum Streptophyta; class Pinopsida; order Pinales; family Pinaceae; genus Pinus; species Pinus tabuliformis. The sequence goes on from CM062805.1 coordinate 620,209,774, forward strand.
GATCAGTTTCCAATTTCGAAAGAGAAATCTTAATCTATTAAATGAAAAATGATAATTGACATAGAAATAAATCTATTCTAGAAAGCAACACATTTGCATAAACAAAATAACTAATCTAAGCACTCTCGCATGAAAATGAAATTATTAATCTAAGCACACTCTATTGAAAATAAAAGGAACATGATAAATTCAGAAATTACATAAAAAACAAAACAAAACAAAAAACAAAAAACAAAAAAAAAAGATCTACAATTATCAATTCAAAATCTATGCTACAAACTTACTATTAACTTGTCTTATTACATCCTCATGTTACATCTTCTTCCATGATTCCAAACCTCTTTAATATTACAAGTTTCACATTACAAATTCTTCCTCTCAAGTTTACACATTAAGCAACTCTTTATCCTCTACTACCCTCCTCTCTTATGAAACGATAATGATCTATTATTTATAAAAAAATTAAAGCAACTACCTCATTAATGGAGATCCACCATTCTCTCCTTAGATCCCTAAAAATATCAACCAATTATACACATATCCTTTTATCCATGATTTTCTCCTATGAGATATGTTTGACTCCTATCCCAAATCTCCTTCCAATCTTGAAGAGAATTCGAAATTGATCCTTGGAGGCCACATAAGAGTGTCTTGGAAGCTTACAAATCACCTACACATGTCACCAAACTCATTCCTCCTTTAGGTATAAGTAAATACATGTTATGTTTCTAACTTTTAGTCATAAATTCACTCTAAATACTTGAAATTAACAACTTTGGAAAATACAAAATATGAACCCATATGGTAATGAAAGTGTAGGGTTATGTAATAAAAAGGTGATGAAATGAGTCAATAAAAGTGAGAATGAAGGTGAAAGTGTATGAAATTTTGAAGACATCTGGATGACCCAACATACTGATCGGAATCTAGATTAGGGGCTAAAATTTGCTCAAAAATGAAAGTGTCAGGAATCTCTCGAAACCTATATGACTATGTTTGTCTCATCAAGACAATCGTAATGCAATTCATTTCACTGAAAACCGAGTCCGGATGAAGGAGAAAAGACCTGTTGTTCGTTTTCCTAAACAGTAAAAAAAAATTGCAGAACATGACAGAATGATGACATGGCAGTATAGTCAACATGATGGGAATCTTCTTCAATTTTTTCCCAATGAGGCTATGACAAGTGTCACTTTAGGATTTTCCAGTTTGGTTGTGTGAAGGTGAAATTGCCCAATGTCCTCCAAGGTGGAATTATGAGTTCATTATGAATATTATGTGGAAATTGTTTTTTTAGAAATATATATATATATATATAGTATATTTATTATATTATTTTATATGATTTAATGTCATATATTATATTGTAATATATATATATATATATATATATATATATATATATATATATATATATATATATATATATATATATATATATATATATATATATATATATATATATATATATATATATATATATATATATATATATATATAAACGAACATTATAATTCCAAATCTGCATGGTATGGTCAAATTTCACGAAATATTTGAATATGGCAATGTTTAAAATGTGGTGGCAAAATGTGTTAAGGGACGAGCGGAGGGTGGGTCGAACCCGTGACCTCCACCTCCCAACTCCATTGTATTATTGTTGATCCAGTGGTGCGTTTATTAAACATTGGCCACTACACTATATTTAATCTTGCAATGAATACGACGGTGAGAGTGGAGGGAGCCAGCCCCGCAGGGCAGCTCCCTCACCATACGACCACGATATTTATCCAAGGTCCAACGCTAAAGCATAAGTGCGTTTGGAGCACCATTAATCCAGGATTAAATTAATTAAATTTTTTTATGTTGGCGGCAGTTTTGGAGGCACGCCAATTTTGGCAGTGCTAACTGGAGTCTTCTCTAGTTTTAGCAGAGGTTTTCTAGGTCAAACTGGAGAAAGCCATAGATTGCTCGATTTTCGACCAATTTTGAAAAATGAATAGTCATTCCTAGATGATTTCAACATTATGAACTCATTGGTGTAGGTTGAAGAGGCTATAGAAGAATTTTTTGGGTGATTTTACCACAGGGAATTTCAGGGAAACCTAGGGCCACCAGGGAAGAAGGTCATGCCCATATCAGCCATAGTCAGTTTTCAGAGATCTAATAGTCATTTTTGACATTTTTAGGTCCTCTAAACACAATAGAATAGGTTTCAGGAGCAATAGGACACTTCTATTTGTGTTTTTTTCCACATTGAAGTTTTATGAAGCCTAGGGCCACCAGGGAGGAGGTCATGCCCAAAATAGTTGTGGTCCATTTGAGGAGTTTGGAGAGTCAACTTAGGGGTTTTGGAATGCTCTGAGTCCATTGAAGCAAGTTTCAGGAGCTGTAGAGCATTGTAAACTATACTTTTTTTCCATTTTGAGCAAATACAGAGGCCCAAGCCATAGAAGCTGGACCAAGGAGATGTAGCCCAGGAGGGGTGAACTCCTTTATCAAAACATTGTGTTGAGTGTTTTTCTTGATGTTTTTTTGTTCATTTGCTTACTTTTGTTCAGTACTTACTTTCATGTTATTATGCTCATGATTTCACATAAAAATTGACATAAAATTTACTTGTTTCCAATCACAAACAACATAAGAGAACCCTGCACATGAAGCAATAGACAAGCATGTGTTTTGATTATGTTGAGCATTGTAAATATTCATGTAAGAATTGGAGAAAAAGTGCATGTTCCTTTTGTGGTTTGAATAACCATAATGTTTCAATATATTGGAAGAAAATGGCCACATACAGGAAATTTTCAAAGCAAAAGCGACATAAAATCAGAGGTCCATTGGATAATGGAAACCATGTTGCAAAGAAGATGCAATTGTTTTGCACTCATTGCCATAACCAAGGTCATCTCATAGACAAATGTTGGACTTTGCATCCAAAAACTCATCCACGACATGTGAAGAAGGTGGAGAGAGACTTTGGAAAGGATGGAAAAGGAGATTCCGTAATTGATGTGGGTCAAGATGATTCACAAGATAATGTGCAGCCATAAGAATCGCCATTGAAATGGTTTGGTAAAAGGTGGATTGAATTCTCATCCAAATAAGGCTTGCACTTCTTTTGTTGATAGATGCAATTCTTTGCCTTAAAAATGCATTTCTTTGCCTTATGAATGCTTTAATTTTTCTATTGAAAGTATGTTGCAACTTGTACAATGCAAGATGCTAAAAGTGGAGTTTTGTTTGACTCACTTTAATGCAACAAAGAAGGCAATTTGTGGTTACAATTTTGTATGTGAATGCATTTATTTTGAAAGCATTCTTGATGTTGCATAATTTCTCCAAGAAGGTGTGCGAAATTTGGGTATGTTACTCACTTCATTTGCAGCAAATTTGTCATTCTTGATGTTGCATATTTTCGCCAGGAAGGTGTGTGAAAGTGGTGTATGTTACTCACTTCATTTGCAGCAAATTTGTCAATTCAACTCTTATATACCCATACATGTTTTTGGGTTTATTGTACTTGTGTTTGTACTTGAGGGAGAGTTGAATAATTGTACACATACATGAGATTTTGTGTGTGTGTGAACAATGAAACTAGCAACATGCATGAGTGATTGACTTGTATTGGTCGATTGCTTTGTTAACATGTATGATTGACAACTTGAGAATTTTCATTGTGTTTAGATACATGCATGAGTGTCGACTTGTGTTGATTGTTGTCGCATGTATGTCATATCGACTTGGAAGAGTTGATTTTATCTCCGAAGATGAAAGGGAGTTGTTGACATGTTATTGCATGAGATGTGAAATTCTTGTTGTTTATGCAAAGAATCGTCAAGTTTCTGTACATGCTTATGTTTGGCTCTTAAGTCAAGTCAATTGTTGGAGCATGTTTATCGACTTATGTTTGGTCGATGATGTTTTGTTGATTTGTGTTTAATCGATATTTTGTACACCAAGATGCAAGAGTACATGGTGATGTTACATGTTGTGACAATTGTTGCTTTGAAGGAGCAAAAGAAGAGGTCGTCGATTTACAATTTCTTGCATAATGTGTTTTTCCATTTAATGGGTGTTTCTTGTGACAAGATGTTACAGGATGGTGGAAGGTCCATTCTTGAGCAAGATGCTCATGCTTAGCCTTCATTCTCAAAATCATGACATGAGCAGCATGTTGAACTGGAGGACGATAGAGGCAAGAAGCAAAAAGTGGACGAAATGCCAAAACTTTTCAGCCATTGTAGATCATTGTATGTGTTGACGCCAAGATTCTCAGTGGGAAGGCTATCAGTTTGTATCAGTTTTCCAAGCACCAAGGGATCGATGTGGTACAACAAAGGAATTTTGTAGACAGAAAATTTCCAGCAAGTGTTGAATTGGATCAGCAACAAAGGGAGAATAGTGGTTGAGGGACATAGTCATTTGCAATGCAAGGCATGTCAGTGTACCCAAGTGGTCGTCATGGATATTTATTCAAGTAGAATCAGTTGATAGAACTTGGGAAAGAGAAGAGTGTTTACCTCTCATTAGATAACCAACTTTTGTGGGTCCAAAATCCTGTCAGTGGGAAGGAGTGATCGGAATCTGGATTAGGGGCTAAAATTTGCTCTAAAATGAAGGTGTCTGGAATCGCTCAAAACCTATTCGACTCCGTCCATCTCATAAATACAATCGCAATGCAATTTGTTTCACTGAAAAATGAGTCCGGATGAAGGAGAAAAGGCCTACTATTCGTTTTCCTAAATAATTAAAAAAATTACAGAACATGACAGAATGATGACATGGTAGTACAGTCAGCATGATGGGAATCTTCTTCACTTTTTTCCCAATGAGGCTATGACAAGTGTCACTTCAAGATTCACCAGCTTGGTTCTGTGAAGGTGAAATTTCCCAATGTCCTCCAAGGTGGAATTATGAGTTCATTATGAATATTATGTGGAAATTGTTTTTCATAGAAATATTGATATATATGTTATATATATATTTATTATATTATTTTATATGATTTAATGTCATATTTTTTTTTTCCACTGGAAAAATCGTAATCTTTCATTGATTTAGAAAAATTACATATTGTAGATGCATTTTGCATATGCTGTAAGTTCTTCCACCACACATGTGGGTAGCTGTATGTTCTATTCTGTCTATTCAAAAAGCAAAAATCATCTCGCAGGATGTTCTTTGTTGTCATATATACATATTGCCACGCAGGGCTATCAGTTATAATATTTATCATCTATGTACAAAATTGTTCAAAAAAATATCTGTTCATATCTGTTTCTCATGGGCTGGCTGCCCTATGATACTGTGCATCTATGTATGGGCGATGGTAGTACTGATATGCATTCGTTCCTCGCTGCTCCTGTATCATCCACTCTCCTCTGGGAAGTGTCGTGGCCTCCTTGGATAGTTGGTCGGCACTGTTGTTGTGTTCCCTGTAGATATGATGACAAGTGATGTCATTAAATTGTTCCTTCAGTAATTTAATATCATCCAATATGTTGCTGAGTGTGTGTGTGTGGCAAGCAGTATTATTATTGAACCAATCAATGACAATCTTTGAATCCCCATATATGTTTATGTGCGTGCAATTGTGACCCAATGCAAAATGTAGTAGATGACGGAGGGTGATAATCTCAGCAAAGTTGTTAGTGCCAGCTCCCAAACCCAGTTTTGCTTTATAGAAATGTTGTTCATTTATGAAGAGAAGAAATCCCCCTCCACATCCCTGCTGTTGGGCTGCGCCATCGAAAAAAGCCCATGGGCTGTTATGATCGATTTGTGGAGGGTCGCGAGGTCTTCGAACCTTTGGCTGTGGTGGCTCAGGAGTTTCATTAAAGGCTGAAATGATTTTGGCAATTAGATGCGGCCAGTGCACCGATTTATCCTCGAAAATCAATCGGTTCCGGGCAAGCCAGAGGTACCAACAGGTAATGATGGGCAAGCTTTGCAGCTTGGAGTTTTTGTGTTGATAGAACCAAGACTCCCAGGTTAGATTAATGTCTTCACCCTCCCATTTGCCGGTATGATGTACAGAAGAGGATATTGAGTGCCATATATGCGCCATAGCAGAGCATTGAAGGAATAAATGTGTGCTCGATTCGGATGACTGTTTGCACAGGATGCACCAAGACGGTCCATAGACCGCTCGTCGCATGAGATATTCCCCAGTGGGAACAACACCCTTTAAGATACACCAAAAGAATAGCTTCTGCCTGGGGGGGGCGGTGAGTTTCCAAATGGAGTTCCACCAAAATGATATTGAATCCGGAACCTTGTGTGATATCAGAGATAGATAGCCGGATTTTGGGGTGTATATACCGTGCTCCGAATGATGCCATATAAGTTCGTCATGTCCCTGCTTGATCCTAATGTGCGATTCAGATAAAGCACTGATATATGTCAGCCATTCTTGATGCCAGAGTGGTGGAATATTGATCTGAGATACAGTTTTCCAGCGCTGTTCGAAAATGGTGGTGTGTTGTGGATCAGCAATATCCGCTATAAACTTGATCCCTTGTGAATGTAGGTGCCGGATGAGAGCTTCAGGCAGTATATGCCTTCCTCCGCTACCATTCCATGGATCCAGTCCGATCCTGGCCTGTGTGCCATCATTGATTTTCCATACCAAGTTATCTCTGATAAGTGGCATAGAATGAAGAAGCGCTTTCCATACTGATGATATGCCAGCTTTAGGCCAGGTCGGAAGGCGAATCCAATCCATTATTTGGAGGGGCCATATATATTTGTGATATGCAATGTGGGTCCATAGGTTGTCTCCAGTGAGTAAAGTCCATCCCATCTTTGCTGCCAGGGCCTGTGCGAAAGAAGGGAGATCTTTGAGCCCCCATCCACCCCATTTCTTTGGGATGGCAATCTTCTTCCATCCAACCCATGCAAATATGCGTTTCTCCTTATTCCCATTCCATAAGTACCTATTGCAAGTTTGCTGTAGTCTGGCAAGGATGCTATAATAATTCCAAATCCGCATGGTATGGTCAAAGTCCACGAAATATTTGAATATGGTAATGTTTAAAATGGAGCGGCAAAATGTATTAAAGAATGAGCGAAGGGCAAGTCGAACCCATGACCTCCCCCTCCCAACTCCATTGTATTACCATTGAGCCAGCGGCGCATTTATTAAATGCTGCCCACTACACTATATTTAAGCCTACAATGAATACGACGGTGGGAGTGGAGGGAGCCAACCCCGCAGGCCAACTCCCTCACCATACGACCATGATATTTAACCAAGGGCCAGCGCTAAAGCATAAGCGTGTTTAGAGCATCGTTAATCCAGGATTAAATTAATTAAACCATTTTTATGTTGGCTGCAATTTTGGAGGCGTGCCAATTTTGGCAGAATGACCAATTTTGGCGGTGCTATCTGGAGTCTTCTCCAGATTTAGCGGAGGTTTTCTAGGCCAAACTGGAGAAAGCCATAGATTGCTCAATTTTCGACCAATTTTGAAAAATGAATAGTCATTCCTAGATGATTTCAAAATTCTAAACTCATTGGTGTAAGTTGCAAAGGCAATAGAAGACTTCTACAAGTGATTTTGCCACAGGGAAGTTCAGGGAAGCCTAGGGCCACCAAGGAAGAAGGTCATGCCCAGATCAGCCAGAGTCAGTTTTTAGAGATCTAATAGTCATTTTTGGGGTTTTTGGGTCCTCTGAACACAATGGAATAGGTTTTAGGAGCAATAGGACACTTTTGTATGTGATTTTTCCACATTGAATTTTTATGAAGCCTAGGGCCACCAGGGAGGAGGTCATGCCCAAAACAGTTGTGGTCCATTTGAGGAGTTTGGAGAGTTAGCTTAGGGGTTTTGGAATTCTCTGAGTCCATTGAAGCAGGTTTTAGGAGCTGTAGAGCATTGTAAACTGTACTTTTTTCCATTTTGAGCAAATACAGAGGCCCAAGCCATGGAAGCTGGACCAAGGAGATGTAGCCCAAGAGGGGTGAACTCCTTTATCAAAACAATGTGTTGAGTGTTTTTCTTGATGGTTTGATATTCATTTTCTTACTGCTATTCACTACTTACTTGATGGAAATAATACTTAGAGGGGGGGTGAATCAGTATTATTAAATCAATAATACTTTTTCATTTCCATACTTAGATACATATACGCTACTTCAATTAATGTAACCCGCGTGTATACGCAACTGTGTCTAATGCAACTAGCGTATATCCAGAATACTTATGATTCAGTTAATCCATTAAATGTTGATCTTTAGTTAGTGCATCAGAACTTCATTAACCATATGTACAGTAAGTAGGTGCAGTAAAACATAATAGATCATCACACATAAGAAGCACACATAAACACCATGATATAAGGTGGAAACCCAATGTGGGTGAAAACCACCTGCTGCAAGTCGTCTCTATCTTCTTTTAATAAGAAACTTCATTTTACAATAGTTATGTACTGGTGCAGTCTTATACCAGTACGTAGGCTTCTACCTGCAGAGGGCTACAACCTTCTCTCGTTTTTAGATTCCCCTGGATGGGAGCTACAAGCCCCTTAGCTCTTGTACTAGCCAATCCATTTACTAGTACGTAGGTGCCTGCCTAATGAATGCTCCAATCTTCACTCGTTCTCTAGCTGCTACTAGAAGGGAGCTACCACCCCCTTTGCTCTTGTACTAGCTGATGTACTAGTACGTAGGCACTGGCCTACAATCTCCTTTCATCCTCCAGCGACCACATTTCATACATTTTCAGACTGGATACTCCTGAAGCACAACACTATAATCTGAAGGCCACATTTCATCCAATTTTCATACTGGACCCATCAATATCATTGAAGCACAAAACAATCAATACTAACATCATCAATTTCTGAATCACTGAAACACTGAAACCCAGTCAACAACATAGTCACCAGAACACGGAGCAGACAACAGAACTCTGCAATAACAATCAGACCCAACTGCAACTTCAAATATCATACTTCATAATTTATATGCTACTACGATGAACCAAACCTGCGTACATATGCGCTTTCACCAAAGCCAACCCGCGTACATATCTGTAAATATTCAATCATGACTTGCAGCTATTTCAGACTTAAGTTATACCTAGTTCAGAACATTACATGCGTCAGTATACAAATCTAGAATAAGCATAATCAACCATATAGAGATAGTTCATTTCAAACCATTTGATCCCGATCTATCCTTAGATCTTGTTCTCCATCAACCGGTGAGATCCCTCCTTAGCTCAGATCAAGCAATGCATCATAACCCATATCTTGCATACTGGATCTCATACTACATCAGATATTCAAGACTTTCTCCATGCTCTTGCCTAATGATCTTTTTCTCCTTTTATAGTCTTAGGCCTTACTCAATACCATGGTCCAAAACCATAACAAATCAATACTAGGGACCCAATACCTGGGTTCAACACTTTGGACTCAATACCAAGGACCAAAACCATAGGTCTAAATACCACGGACCCAAAAATAAGCTTTCCCACATGTACGCGCTTTTCCGTGCATGAAAGTGCGTGCATACGCATACGCGACTTTTGATCAGAAATCCTGCGTGTATACGCGCCTTTGTATATAGTGAACCTGTGTGTATAACCTGCATGTATACCCTACTTGGTATATAGTGAACCTACGTATATACGCGACTTGGTACATAGTGAACCTGCGTATAACCTGTGTGTATACCCTACTTGGTATATAGTGAACCTACGTATATACTCTGAACCTGCATATATACTCTTCTTTCTTCATTCTTTGTAGTCTAATCATCAAATCTTTGCTACTGATCTGCTGCACTATGATCTATCATCGGTGTGAGTTGCCATCAAGGACAACACTTGTATCATAATGCCAATAATCTCCCCCTTTGGACTTGATGGCAAAGCTAACTTGTCATACTGAGAACTGTCATCTGATTCCTTTGAGCTGTCCTACATCCCATGTATTCTGTCACATCTGATATCTCTTCTGTAGATTCATCTAGTTATATATAAGTGAGTTGTTTCTTCTACGAGTGGGTTGCCATCAAGTACAACACATGCATCATAATGCCAACAATCTCCCCCTTTGGACTTGATGGCAACAACACCAAATCACTCTCCCCCTTTGACATCAAGGGCAAAGGGTGGACCAAGATATTCTCTTTCCTTGATAAACATTCTGTTGTCCATACTCCCCCTGAGTACCTGCTGAAATCTCTGAATGAGCTCCCCCTTTGTATATGCCAAGGTTTACCAATTTTTCCACGCTCCCTCTGAGTACATGCTGAAATCTCTGCTCTTGCTGAATTGTGTTGTTCATGCTCCCCCTGACTGTAAGCAAGGTCTGCAAAAAGATGTTCTACAAGAACATGACTCTATACATCATAAGTGACCTTCCTAACACCAAAGACTCATACATACATCTATCTCCCAACCAAGTGGGGATACACCAGAAGTTTATAGATGACAAATAAGTACATTACATTATTCATCCCAGGCATAGTGGGGAAACCAAAATAGGTCGTTACATGACCTTGACAATAAAAGACATACATGACATAGAGACGAAAAATTTAGAGCAAGACTATGAAAGTCACCAATAACAAATATCAACATAATCATTATTCAGATCAGCAACCATGTTCTCCTTCTGCACCCCTTCTGCAGCTGATCCACCTGAAATCAAATCATATACGCGATTGTATCCACAGAAACAAGCGTATATACGCGAATGTTCTTCATAAAACTCGCGTACAACCACTTCCAGATCAGCAACCTGTAAATGTCTTGTAACAAGGTATGTTTGCATATAGATATCAACTCATCCTTTTGATCATCATCATAAAATTATTCACATTATATCATATGTGAAAAACACCATAGTCATCTCATCATCATCAATATCTGCATGATACCATCCATGTAACATTACATGGGAATATCCCTTATCTGACAATCATCAATCAACATATGTGAGTATCAACCTATCATCATATAGGTAAGAACTCATCATCATCATATCTCCAACAATGCATCTCCATGTATCCAACATATAGCACTATGTATCTAGAGCTCAAGACAAGACTTCTTGATATCATCAACAGCAACAATCCTCATCCACATGAGCACCAAGAATTATAGGAAACCATAATGCCAACAATGCATTATTCAAAACATAAACTCCCCCTGAACCTGTGCCATCTGTTTACTGTCAGATCTGATCATGCATATATCAGCAAGAAGTATCACGACATCATCATCATCAAGTTAGGATCAAAAACACTTCTAAACATCTTATGAGTATCAAGACATTTCCACACATCATTAGCAGATTGTAACCATTATCAAATAGAGCAAATAATGGACTGAATCATATCAGACCCTTTTTCTGAGCCTGTCCCTTCTGCTTTTCCTCAGACTGACATATACGCGACTGTGCAGTGTCTAACTCGCGTATATACGCGACTTCCCTTTATGAAACTTGCGTATGAGATTTAGGACACTGAATTTTTACACTTTCAGCTCCCCCTAAGTTTGTTATGTCTGTGTTGTGCTTTGTCTGAGTACATTGTGTTGTGTCACATCTTTCTGACTGTACTTCCTTCTTCTTCCATATCTTTAAGCGTGATGATGTTTTCTCCTGCCCGTACTTTGTTTCTGCATTCCTTTGCTATATGTCCAAGCTTGTTACATGCATAACATCTCATATGTTTCATATTCCTCCTATAGCAATCAGCAGCTTTGTGACCAAACATATTGCAAGAAAAACAATATCCATTAAAGTACCTGGAATGTGATGATATTTCTACATGACAGTCTTGAACCACTCTTCTTCTGCATCTGGCTGCAACATGTCCAAGATTATGACATACATAACATTCAACCTTATTCATTAGAGGAGTAAAATATTTTCTTTGAATAATTTCTTTCCTTGGCTGTTGATGGGGTTGACCTCTCATTTCCTTGTTGAGCATTTCAGATTTTGCATTAGATTCCCTTGTCTTACTAGATTCTTCTTCAACAGATTCATGAAAACCAAGACCATCTTTGATAGCAGGAGACCTTTGACTACTGTAGAAATTTTGAATAATTTAACACATATTCACAGAGATTATCCTGATCATATAATTATAAGCAGAACATGTATAATACATAATCTCCTCTACGTTGATCATCAATTTACAGAAGCAGAAACATTCACAGGTGCACATAGAAGCATCAATCAAACTCATTAACACAGTATGTATCCCAGGAAAAGCATCTCGCTAAAAACCCCAACTATCTGTATATTATAATGATTGAATCATGTAACATTACAAAGTACAATGCTTATCACAAGCAATCTAGTACCAGCTCCACCTGTTACACATAATACAGCTCAAATCTGATCTCCAAATCTATTCCACTGCTTGCCTGCCTCCACAGCTCAATACCTGCTCAAGAATGAATGAGAATGGTTTACCAAACTCGTATTTAACCTCCGAAGAATCACTCACACTGGGAAAGACATGAGCAGAGGCTATAATACTTGGTATTAGCCAATTCATTGGCATACTCAATCCCTTTGATTGTGAAAATCATCATGCACAACTATAGTCACAACTGATAGCAATCTGATCCTCTAACACCTATCCATGCTGAACTAAACATGCACTGAAATGCAACTGAGTTAACTGATGTATTCTATAGTTGCATTATGAGTTAATAATTATTTTAACAACTCATCATTAGTCCATTTGCAGTTAGACTAATTACAACTAGTTTAACCAAGTCAAACTAAACACAACTTCATTAACTCCACAATCAACTCCACCAACTCAACTAATTGAGTTCTAACTGAAGTCATGCATGCAACAACTCAACTGAACCACAAAGAAAGCGTACTTCCTTCTGACAGCTGCATGTGCCACATCTGTAGCTCAAACTGAAGTGCTCCAAGAGAATAAGATCAAGTTCATAGTCCAAATATTATTATGAGACAATAATATTTGACTTTTCTATTTTTGATATCCAGTCTAAAAATAGACTTTGATCACTCCTACTGTGATCACTCCTGCTGTGATCACTCCTGCTGTGATAATTCCTTCTGTGGTCACTCCTACTGTGATCATCCCTGCTGTGGTCACTCTTGCTGTGATCATCCCTGCTGGGATCCAAAAATAGAACTTGCGTCATAATTTGCCTGCGGCCCACTTAGTGAAGGCGACTCCTTTCCACTAAGCTCCATCATCTTGTTGCATTCTCAACAAGCATTTCTTGTTGCACACTTTTCAACACTCCCTCTCAACAAGAAAGGCTTCCTCTCAAACCCGATCTTGTAACTCTGGAATGTTCTCCATGCAACACATCTGGCCGGTCCACTTGCTCTGTCATCAAAGTCTCTGACTGCTATTGCCTCTGTCGACTGAAAACTCTGCATCTCTGTGCTCTTCAGTGTAGGAATTTACAGGGTAAGTTCCTCAGAAAGAACACCAAAAGGACACCGCTCACAACCAGATCTCAAATCAATACACCAGTATTTTTGACGTGGTTAAAACCCTCAAAGAGGGAAACAGTCCACGGCCTGTCCCAACGTGGGTACTATAGGCAATTTATTAATCAAAGAATGAAAATTTACATAAGCTTCTCTCATGCACGGATTACTCGAACAATGACCCTCCATGCGCTTTAAATAGAACTCATGGACCAATCAGGTGTCAAGCCACGGATCAAGTGTCGGTAATACCAAGGAGAGAGTGAACCGTCGGATCACTACATATCGTGACCGTCGGATTGTAAGTTACAAAATGTACAACGGTAAAGAAACACACTTTACCTAACTCTATACTAGACCAAGTTGAACTTAACTATTTCCTATGTGTCGGAATATCCTAACATCACCCCTTAAGAACAACTTGGGATAGGATTGAAGGATTTACAAATATGACACAATAGGAGAAGGAAGGAGGCACTAGAGCCTATCCCCCCTTAGTGACAACTCCCTGAACTCCAAGCATATATCGAAGTTTAGTGAACTTTGCCTCTGTGAGAGCCTTTGTGAAGATGTCTGCAACCTGATCATCTGTTGAACAATATTGCACTTCAAGAACATGGTCATGAATGAGCTTTCTGATGAAGTGCATGTGTAGTTCAATGTGTTTGCTGCGCTGATGCTGGACTGGATCTTTGCATAGCTGAATGGCACTTTGATTATCACACCAAAGTGTGGTTGGATGCTGCTGCTCAAAGCCAAACTCTGATAGGATCTGACGAAGCCACAAGGCTTCCTTACTAGCTTCCATGGCACCACGATACTCTGCTTCTGCTGACGAAAGAGAAATGGCAGCCTGTTTCTTACAAGCCCATGTAATAGGTCCTGAACCAAGAGTGAAGACATAACCGGCAGTAGACTTCCGATCATCAGGGTCACCAGCCCAATCAGAATCAGTGAAACCAACTAATAGAGGAGCTGCTTTGGCACTGTAATGAATCCCAAACTGAACTGTACCTCGAACATAACGAAGTATTCTTTTAGCTGCTTTCCAATGACTTTCATGGGGGTTTTGCATGAACCGAGCAACAAGGCCAACAGCAAAGGAAAGGTCAGGATGAGTATGGGTTAAATACAAGAGTTTTCCTACAAGTTGACGGTATAATGTAGCATCAACTTCAGGAGAAGTACAAGAGACTGAAAGTTTGACTCCAGACTGAAAGGGAGAAGGGGCTGGCTTACAGTCTTCCATGTGAAAATGACGAAGAATATCACAAGCATACTTGGACTGGGAAAGGGAAATACCCTCCTTGGATTGCAAGACTTGGAGATCGAGAAAATACTGTAAGTGTCCTAAGTCTATCATTTCAAATTTCCTTTTGAGGCTAGACTTCACATGGTTTATAAGGTTGGGATCACTACCAGTAAGGATAAGATCATCAACATAAAGAACAAGGATGATAAGAGAGTTGCCCACTTTCTTGGTGTAGATAGTATTGTCAGAATGACACCTAGAAAAGCCAGATTCTAAAAGAAAGCTATCCATTTTGGCATACCAAGCCCGAGGAGCTTGCTTGAGACCATAGAGAGATTTCTTAAGTCGACATACAAGGCTGGAGTCTGTTTGGATGAAGCCAATGGGTTGTTCCATATAGATTTCTTCATGCAAGTCCCCATGCAAGAAGGCAGATTTAACATCCATCTGATGGACTTCCCATTTTAAAGAGGCAGCAAGGGAAAGAACAAGGCGGATAGAGTTCATTTTGGCAACAGGGGAGAAGGTTTCAGTGTAGTCAATGCCTTCAACCTGTGAAAAACCCTTAGCAACAAGACGAGCTTTATGTTTATCAACTTTCCCATCTGGTCCTTGGTTCTGTAAACCCATTTACATCTAACAAGTTTGCGTCCCTTTGGTAGAGGAACAAGATCCCATGTATCATTTGTCAACAATGAATGATATTCTTCATTCATAGCTGCTTCCCAATGTGGATGGCCTGAAGCTTCTGCAAAAGTGTCAGGATCATGATTTACTGGAGCTTGAGCCAGTAAAGAAGAGGCTCTTTCAAACTGAGAACGTGTACGTCGCTGATCTGTAGGATCACCGGCAAGATCACCTGCTGCATCCCGAGTAGCACGGACCCATCTTGGAAGTTGAGGATCCTGAGAAGGTGGGGAAGGATTATCATCCTCACTTTCATCATCTGAAGAAGAAATGTTTTCAAAAGTAGAAGAGATAGGAAGAGGTGGCACATCCGCCGGACTAGGCTCGCAGGCCGATTTATTTTCATCAAATTTTACATCTCTTCTAATGATAACATTTTTGGACTTAAATGGAATAAGTCTATAACCTTTTACATCTTCAGAATATCCAACAAAAGTACATTTCTCACTCTTAGGTTCTAAAGCTTTATGCTTTTCATCTGGAATATGGGCCCATGCTTCACTTCCAAAAACACGAAAGTGACTTACATCTGGTTTAATGGAACTCCAAGCTTCTTCTGGAGTGATATTATTTAGAACCTTAGTAGGAGTGCGATTGATTATATAATTTGCACAATTAATTGCTTCGGCCCAAAAACTAAGACTGAGTCCTTTAGATTGCAGCATACAATTAGCCATTTCCTTTAAGGTGTGATTTTTCCTTTCAGCTACACCATTTTGTTGTGGAGTGTATGGAACAGTATGTTGCATTTGAATTCCATTTTCGGTGCAAAAGTTGATGAAGGTGTTTTTAACATATTCTCCACCATTATCAGTTCTTAGCTTAAGAATTTGATGTCCAGATTGTTTTTCAACAAAGGCTTTGAAGGCCAAAAATGTGTTAAATACTTCGCTCTTGAGTTTTAAGAAGTATACCCAAGTGCGTCTGGAGAAATCATCAATGAAAGTTAAGAAATACTTGCAGCCAGAGAATGAAGCAACAGGAAGTGGACCACATAAATCACTGTGCACAAGCTGTAAAGGGGCTGAGGCGTGCCAAGGGGCACGTTTTTCAAAACTGTCCCGATGATGTTTTCCGAGTACACATCCGGAACAAACACCATCTCTGCAAGATACCATAGGAAGACCTGTCACCATATTTTCTTTACATAGATGCTGAAGGGAGCGATAGTTTAAGTGACCAAATCGCTCATGCCAAAGTTTGCTCACTTCATCATTATGAGCAACAAATACTGAGGGAAGATTTGATGACCCAAAGTTGTGAAACTTATACAACCTTGTGGAATCATCAGCAATACCAGTAGCTAGAATCTGTTTAGGATCTCTCAGATCCTTGATTACAACATCATGAGGTGAAAATTCAACAATTTTACCTTCACCTGAATGAGTTATCTGATATACAGATAGAAGGTTGCAGGATAAGGTTGGAACACATAATACATCATTAAACTGACCATTGTCTAGATGAACAGTTCCAGTCCCTACAACATTAAGAGATCTATCATCACCAACATATATATTTTTGGTGTTACAATCATTTAAAGAAGAAAACATGGCTTGGTTTTTGGCCATGTGATAAGAGGCTCCAGAATCAATGAGCCACTCATGAGAATGAGAAGAAGAAAATACATTTAATGCATAACCAGACTGAGATGATTGACAACGACATGCAGAAAGTGCCATTCCGGAAGTTGACGTTGAAGTATGCTCCACATGGATGTTATGTTTCTTCATTGCGGCTTCCAAGGCTTCCATCTTCTTAAAGCATTTAGATTCTAAGTGGCCATCTCGATTACAAAAGTTACAATGTCTATCAGTCTTCTTCCATTTGTTTTTATTGGTCTTATCATTTTGCTGAAATGATCTTTCATTTTGAGGCTGAGTTTGCTTAGGACCCTTGTTTGGTTTAGGACCATTCTTTTTAGGATATGACTTCTTAGGATTCTTTGAATTTGGTTGCTGCTGGGCGGCTAACGCTTTCTTGGAAGAGTTTCCAAGATTAAGAAGACCAAGGTGTAAGAGTTTTTCTTGTTTCTTATTAAGGAATCACAAAAGGAGTCAAAGGAAGGGGCCTTGTAGTCTTTTCCTTGACAAATGAAAGCTTCCCTTGTAGAATGGAAAGTGGAAACAAATACAGAGTAGGCTGGTCCCAACTTAGTAAGGATGGAATAAATAAGGTTACTATCTTCTTTCTTAACCTTAACACCTTCCAAGAGATATCTAAGGGTCTTGAATTTGGACAAGAAATCTTTAATGCAAGAAAAATTATTAGGATCCAAAGTAAGCAACTCATTTTCAAGTTGATGGGCTCTAATTTCATTTTTAATCCCAAAAACTTTAGTGATTTTTTCCAATGCTTCATGAGGAGTCTCAAGTTCTGCAATATGGAATCTAAGATCAGGAGAAATAGACATCCCTATCAAACCACGTGCTTGATCTTGTCTATTTTCCCATTTTGCAGCCTTGTCTTCATCTTTTGGTTTCTTTTCTTGGTCTGTGGCTATTCTGTAGAGACCTTTACTTCTAAGTAAATCTTCCATGTAGGCTATCCATTGGAAGTAGTTAGTGCTGTCAAGAATGACTTGGCATGGACTTTCCATTTTTTTTTAAAAACTGAAGCTGAAGATGCTGAAAGTAAGTGTTCCAATGGATAGATCTCGAAAAATTAGGCTGTTTTAAAAAAAACGGCTCTGAAAAAGGCTTCCGGATGAAGAAGTTATGGTTTTTTGAAAAAAAATTGTTGAAGTTGCCGGCAAAGTGCGCGAATGTGCGGGAATGAAAAAATCCGCCCCCACAAAATGGAGACTTGAACCCAAGACCTATACTCTCTTAA
This sequence comes from Pinus tabuliformis, assembly GCA_031772625.1. NCBI lineage: Eukaryota > Viridiplantae > Streptophyta > Pinopsida > Pinales > Pinaceae > Pinus > Pinus tabuliformis. Next base: position 620,227,994 of record CM062805.1, read on the forward strand.
AATAGCTTTGAACCAATTGATCTATACAAAAAAATTGAGAGAGAGAGAGAGAGAGGGGGGGGCCCTTGGTTTGCGTGCTTGCCTTGAGAAAGCTCTTTTTCCCTACAAAACACAAAACCCAACACGAATATGCAAAGAAAAACGAACCTTGCGGCTCGAAGTTAGTTTTAGCCAAAAAACTAGATATTTTAAAAAAATGAACCTTGCGGCTCAAAGTTAGCTTTAGCCGAAAAACTAAATATTTTTCTCAATGTTTTTGATTTTCCGAGATCACACTAAGGTGCAGGGAAAAGAGCATACGCATGAGAAAAAAATCCTTCCTTTCTGTTTCTGATTTGCCCAGATCGCACAGAGTCACAGGGCAAAGAGCATACGCAGAAATGAAAGGTATAGATCTGGTTAAAAAAAAGGCTAAATAAACCGAAACCGAAATAAGCAGAGAGAAAATAACAGTAAACTGCAAAAACACTATATACCTCCCGATCTGAAAAATGACGCAGCTAGGGCTACCGGAAACCTTTTCGCGTGAAACGAAAGGGGTTCCTCACTGGAACAGATGCTCCGAACGCAACAGAGCAGTCCTCTCAGCCTGAAAGCAGTCAGAAACAGCAGATCTAGGAAACGACAGCGGCATGCAGTTCTACCGGCTTCAGATTTGGATCACCAACGGACGCGGCCCTCAAATAGCTCTGATACCATGTAGGAATTTACAGGGTAAGTTCCTCAGAAAGAACACCAAAAGGACACCGCTCACAACCAGATCTCAAATCAATACACCAGTGTTTTTGACGTGGTTAAAACCCTCAAAGAGGGAAACAGTCCACGGCCTGTCCCAACGTGGGTACTACAGGCAATTTATTAATCAAAGAATGAAAATTTACATAAGCTTCTCTCATGCACGGATTACCCGAACAATGACCCTCCATGCGCTTTAAATAGAACTCATGGACCAATCGGGTGTCAAGCCACGGATCAAGTGTCGGTAATACCGAGGAGAGAGTGAACCGTCGGATCACTACATATCGTGACCGTCGGATTGTAAGTTACAAAATGTACAACGGTAAAGAAACACACTTTACCTAACTCTATACCTAACTCTATACTAGACCAAGTTGAACTTAACTATTTCCTATGTGTCGGAATATCCTAACATTCAGTATCTGACTGCTCTAGCCTATGTCACTTTGATCTCTGACTGCATCTGTGCTACTGCTAGTTCTATCTCCCAGCATTGCATCCGCACTGCACCTCCCAACTGACCTCCCTGTTGGGCTAGAAACACCCTCTGATGCTGAAGCTCTACCTGCTACTGACAAGTGCTCCCTCTCTAACATCTGTGCTACTGCAACATCTCCATGCATATCGCACCATTGCACACCTCTCTGTGCCACCTAGCATTGTGCAAAACACTTGTGCCTCTCACATTGCTGCAGCCTGCTAGCTATGCATTGTCCTGGGATTCCCTGCACTGTCGCTCTTTTTGCCGCTCCATCCGCATCTATCTCTACCCAATCAGTCAGTTCCTGCTACTACACATAGGGGCTCCCGTAGCAAGGTCTCATCCAAGAGATTGGGTACCTCAAGGATCCTGCCCCTCCTCCTTGGGATGATCAATCCACATCACCCCACCTCCTACCTGGAGGTATGGCTGCATGCGATCCCTCAGCCCACGTGGCTCGAAGTTTCCCCCTACTGGAGGTCTCTGGATGAGTAGATGTCTCTACTCGATCTCCTCTCAGCTTCCCCTGTTGTGGCTCCTCCACAACCTCCTGAAGCTGCTGCACCAATCGTGGCTCCTCCACAATCGTCTGAGACTTCTTCTGGCTTTGCATGTTGAGTGGTAATATATAATCCCTCTCAACCACCAAGTCTCCATCAATTGCCTCGCTGCTCAAGGCTTTGCATGCATCTTGAACCTCAAGAGCATACAGGTTCTTAACCCGTGAACCCTCCTCATGACAACGAAAGCATCGTACTTTTGATTTGTCAACCTTCTTCCCACCACTGGAAGAACTGGATTCGGAAAGAGAACCCTTCTCCTTCCCCTTCTTCACCTTACTCGCTAAGGCACAGTTCTCCTCATCCTGCATGGATGAAGAATCGTCTCCGGTGCTCCGTCTAATCTCCTCCTGCACAAGATCCGACCAAAGTCTCTCCCATCCTGGCAGTCTCTCCCTTCCATTCACCGAGTCCTGGTAGCTATGCCAACTCTTAGGAAGGCCAAGGAGTGTTAGACTCACCATATCCTCATCCTCAACAGTTACCCCCACACTTCCCAGCTCATCCCGACATTGGGTGAACCTCGTGAGATACTGGGGCATACTGTCTCCATTCTTACACTTAATGTTTCCGAGTTTTATCCTTGATCTAAAATTCGTGAGAACAAAGTATTTCTTGTACAGAGATCGACTGTATGGGCATTCACCGGATATCTCACCTTCCAAAAGAAGGATGAATCGAGAGGCTACCTGGCCCGATCACAGACTCTGCCTGAAGAAATAGAATGTAAACACTTCCTGAATAGTAGATCTGATGATCAACAGCTCTTTGATATCCTATAGAACTTTTTCTACAAATCAACCAGCTCTGATACCATGTAGAAATTTTGAATAATTTAACACATATTCACAGAGATTATCCTGATCATACAATTATAAGCGGAACATGTATAATACATAATCTCCTCTATGTTGATCATCAATTTACAGAAGCAGAAACATTCACAGGCGCACACAGAAGCATCAATCAAACTCATTAACACAGTATGTATCCCGGGGAAAGCATCTCGCTAAAAACCCCAACTATCTGTATATTATATTGATTGAATCATGTAACATTACAAAGTAAAATGCTTATCACAAGCAAACCAGTACCAGCTCCACCTGTTACACACAATACAGCTCAGATCTGATCTCCAAATCTATTCCACTGCTTGCCTACCTCCACAGCGCAATACCTGCTCAAGAATGAATGAGAATGGTTTACCAAACTCGTATTTAACCTCTGAAGAATCACTCACACTGGGAAAGATGTGGTCAGAGGCTATAATACTTGGTATTGGCCAATTCATTGGCATACTCAATCCCTTTGACTATGCAAATCATCATGCACAACTATAGTCACAACTGATAGCAATCTGATCCTCTAACACCTGTCCATGCTGAACTGAACATGCACTGACATGAAACTGAGTTAACTGATGTATTCTATAGTTGCATTATGAGTTAATAATTAGTTTAACAACTCATCATTAGTCTATTTGCAGTTAGACTAATTACAACTAGTTTAACCAAGTCAAACTGAACACAACTTCATTAACTCCACAATCAACTCCATCAAACTCAACTGATTGAGTTCTAACTGAAGTCATGCCTGCAACAACTCAACTGACCCACAAAGAAAGCGTACTTCCTCCTGACAGCTGCATGTGCCACATTTGTAGCTCAAACTGAAGTGCTCCAAGAGAATAAGATCAAGTTTATAGTCCAAATATTATTATGAGACAATAATATTTGACTTTTCTATTTTTGACAGCCTGTCTAAAAATAGACTTTGATCACTCCTGCTGTGATCACTCCTGCTGTGATCACTCCTTCTGTGGTCACCCCTGCTGTGATCATCCCTGCTGTGGTCACTCCTGCTGTGATCATCCCTGCTGGGATCCAAAAATAGAACTTGCGCCATAATTTGCATGCAGGCCCACTTAGTGAAGGCGACTCCTTTCCACTAAGCTCCATCATCTTGTTGCATTCTCAACAAGCATTTCTTGTTGCACACTTTTCAACAACTACTAAGAATATCATCCAAGATATTAGTACTGTCTTGAAACCGTAAGAGCTTATCTTTTTCTTCTAATTTATCTTTTAGAATATTTACCTCAACCTGATGTTGCTCTTCCTTTTCAAGATACTGCTTCTTCATGTTTTCTTCAACTTTTCTTTCTTCTTCCAACTGATGTCTTAGTTCAAGAACTTCGTTTTCTTGTTTTTCAAGAGCTTGGAGAGATTTTTTATTCTGCTTCTTTGATTCTTCAAGATCTTCCTTTAGTGAGAGGATCGTAGCTTCAAGCCGTTCATAGTAACTGGATCTATCTCTAAGTTTCTTGATTGTTGTGCTTCTTTCATTTACTTCATTTCTTAATGATGTCACTTCATCCTGCAACTTTTGATATTTTTCCTTGAATAGCTTCCTTACCTTGTTACCGTCCTCTAGTTGAGCTTTTAGTCTGGTAGCTACTTCTTTGAAGGCACATTCCCTTTTGTTCAATAGATCTTTTTGATCTCTAATTTTGTCTGTTAGCCTTTTAAATTCTGCCTCTATTTGATATCTTTCTTGCTCGCCCATAAGAGAAAATTCAGTTGTTTCGCTATCGCTTTCATCATCTTCAAATGGATAAATAGATGTATCACCAGAGGATAACAAATTCATACCTGATAGATCTTGTTCATCTTCATTCTAAAGTGATTCTGAATCTGAAGTGCTTCTTCCACATAATCCCCAATCGATGCTCCCACTGTCATAGTCTTTCTGAGATGTCTTCTTCTTCTTAGGTGCTTTCTTCTTAAGCTTCTTTCCCATTGTTCCATGGATCTCCTTCAAGCGATCAAGCTTCTACCAAAGGACCTGCTCTGAAACCAATTAATGGAAATAATACTAAGAGGGGGAGTGAATCAGTATTATTAAATCAATAATACTTTTTCATTTCCATACTTAGATACATATACGCTACTTCAATTAATGTAACCCGTGTGTATACGCAACTGTGTCTAATGCAACTAGCGTATATCCAGAATACTTATGATTCAGTTAATCCATTAAATGTTGATATATAGTTAGTGCATCATAACTTCATTAACCATATGTACAGTAAGCAGGTGCAGTAAAACAGAATAGATCATCACACATAAGAAGCACACATAAACACCATGATATAAGGTGGAAACCCAATGTGGGTGAAAACCACCTGCTGCAAGTCGTCTCTATCTTCTTTTAATAAGAAACTTCATTTTACAATAGTTCTGTACTGGTGCAGTCTTATACCAGTACGCAGGCTTCTACCTGCAGAGGGCTACAACCCTCTCTCGTTTTTAGATTCCCCCAGATGGGAGCTACAAGCCCCTTAGCTCTTCTACTAGCCAATCCATTTACTAGTACGTAGGTGCCTACCTACTAAATGCTCCCATCTTCACTCATTCTCTAGCTGCTACTAGAAGGGAGCTACCACCCCCTTTCCTCTTGTACTCGTTGATGTACTAGTACGTAGGCACCGGCCTACAATCTCCTTTCATCCTCCAGCGACCACATTTCATACATTTTCAGACTGGATACTCCTGAAGCACACCACTATAATCTGAAGGCCACGTTTCATCCAATTTTCATACTGGACCCATCAATATCATTGAAGCACAAAACAATCAATACTAGCATCATCAATTTCTGAATCACTGAAACACTGAAACCCAGTCAACAACATAGTCACCAGAACACAGAGCAGACAACAGAACTCTGCAATAACAATCAGACCCAACTGCAACTTCAAGTATCGTACTTCATAATGTATATGCTACTACGATGAACCAAACCCACGTACATACGCACTTTCACCAAAGCCAACCCGCGTACATATCGGTAAATATTCAATCATGACTTGCAGTTATTTTAGACTTAAGTTATACCCAGTTCAGAACATTACATGCGTCAGTATACAGATCTAGAATAAGCATAATCAACCATATAGAGATAGTTCATTTCAAACCATTTGATCCCGAACTATCCTTAGATCTTGTTCTCCATCAACCGGTCGGATCCCTCCTTAGCTCAGATCAAGCAATGCATCATAACCCATATCCTGCATACTGGATCTCATACTACATCAGATATTCAAGACTTTCTCCATGCTCTTGCCTAATGATCTTTTTCTCCTTTTATAGTCTTAGGCCTTACTCAATACCATGGTCCAAAACCATAACAAATCAATACTAGGGACCCAATACCTGGGTTCAACACTTTGGACTCAATACCAAGGACCAAAACCATAGGTCTAAATACCACGAACCCAAAAATAAGCTTTCCCACATGTACGCGCTTTTCTGTGCATGAAAGTGCGTGCATACGCATACGCGACTTTTGATCAACAATCCTGCGTGTATACGCGCCTTTGTATATAGTGAACCTGTGTGTATAACCTGCGTGTATACCCTACTTGGTATATAGAAAACCTGCGTATATACGCGACTTGCTACATAGTGAACCTGCGTATAACCTATGTGTATACCCTACTTGGTATATAGTGAACCTGCATATATACTCTGAACCTGCATATATACTCTTCTTTCTTCATTCTTTGTAGTTTGATCATCAAATCTTTGCTACTGATCTGCTGCACTATGATCTATCATCTGTGTGAGTTGCCATCAAGGACAACACTTGTATCATAATGCCAACATTACTTTCATTCTATTATGCTCATGATTTCACATAAAACTTGACGTAAAATTTACCTGTTTCCAATCACATACAGCATAAGAGAACCCTGCACATGAAGCAATAGACAAGCATGTGTTTTTAAATCTATAAATGAAATTAGCACAACAAAACTAACATTCAGCTACATATCACATACCCCCCAATTGAAGTTATTGCATGTCCTCTTGCAATCTATTGCATTAACCATGATTTGATCTTTTGAATTGTTTTGCTTCTATCAGAACTTTGGTTGATGTTGATTCTTCTTTCTACTTTGCACAATCATTTGATAACTTTGTTCCTTTTTGCAAAGTGTTTAATAAACATTTGATTGCAACATATTACTTTGGTTGGTTCTTGTGTGGCAACCAAATTTCATTAGTATTGGTTCTTGTGTAACAATACTTTTTTATTTTTGTGTTGCATAAAAGATTTTTTAAATCATTTAATCATCCATCTAATGTGCTAATTCTTCTATCATTATTTGCAAAACATATAAATTTTTTAATCATAATGCAATAGTAGTTATTTGGAAAAATATGCTGGTTAGGATGATGTGTGACATAAAAGGTGATAAAATATGAATGTGGTATGAGGTATGAACATGAATTGGTATCCCCCCATCCCAAATAAAGGTATTTTAAGTTTTTATGAAATGAGAAAGGGAATATGGCGAAGCATTTTCCAAAAATTATAATTTCAATATTGAAGGAATTATATGATAAAAATCTAGAAAAGAACATACCTTTACTTACCTATGAAGTGGAAAAGTTGTGCATATGTAGAAAAGTTGTGGCTACTGCTGGATCATGGAATAGAATGTAGAATCATCTGCTTCTTGGTTACATAAATAGTGGATGAGGTTGTGAAAGTGGATTCTTTATTTCTACTACCAAATCTGTTGTATCCTCTACAAAATGTTGAAGTGATATAGTCTTCACCTACTACAAAACCTGATGGTACAATTCTAGTCATGTGAATAAATGTGTTGATGTCGATCATGAAGAGAAGTCATTGGATTACCAGCCATTAATGGATATTGTTAACCAATGTGAGGCAAACTCACCATTAATGTCAATGAGTGCCAAGGTACCTAAGTATGTCTTGCGAAGTGTGATTAGATGAGCTAATGTTGAGCCACTTGCAAGATCCAACAATCAAGGGACATTGATGTATTCCCATGATTGTCAACGAGAGAACTTGTCATTAATGCATACAAGACTCAAGGTACTAATAAGGACTCTAGCCTTGAACCTAGATAATGTGTTGATGTCGATAGGCCAAGACTTGTTAGAAGGGAGACCTTAATAAATCCCCCATCATCTAATGCGAGCAAAAACAATAATTTTGAGGGACTATGGATGAATTTTTTTTTACATTGGATCAAGGTTTATTTGACAAAAGAAAAGGGAAATGGATGAATCAACTTTGTAGTGGAGCTGAATGGTTTTATTTTCGGGTTACAAGTTAATGAAAATGAAGCAGGAAAGTATAATGACTATGAAGGAAAATGAGATGAAGATTTTATTGACTGAATGAGTAGGAATGTGATGGTAAAATTGGTATATGAGAGGCTTTCAAATGGTGTGATGGACTGATTTGACATTATTTATCCAAAATCATGTGCTCATGCTTGGATATCTCATCTTTGATGTTACTCTGATCATGTTCTTTTTCAAAGAAATGTGGTCTCTGAGAGACATTGTTTTGCTTATGGTCATTTGTTTTATCTTCCTGGAACCTGCAAAAGCTTAGTAATTTTTCTACAATGAAATGTAATATTATCAAAAGGGAGAGGTGATCAATCTCTCTATTTATGATATTTACACAAAAAAACTAAGAATTGGTACTAATAAAACAAATTCACAAAAGATAATCAAATGAATTTTTACATGTTTCGAAACTAGTGCCTTCGTTTATCTGTCATGTCTTCTTAGCAATTTATTCATTCTTTTACTGTTTCAATTTTTTATTAAAGCTTTCTCATTGTGTAGATCTCATCGAGATCTTTCCATTGATATTTGAATCGTCGAAAACCGATGTCGTATGAAAACATTACGTTTATTTGAAATTTTTATGAAACTATGAAAATAGTCATGTGTAAATGTGACATGGCAACATGATGCTGATGTGAAAGATGAAGTGGATAAATGATATGGCATGTTGATAATGAATTTCTAATTATAATGCATTTTTGACAAATATTTCATTGAGTTAAATACAAAGCTGCAGAATTTTCACAGTTTCTGTAGCTAAAATCCTGAACAAACAATTAAGTATACACAACTATGTATTTTTGTTATGAACAAATAATCATTCAAATCTTTAAATTAAGTAGTATATCTTCCAGAAAAACTATCAATTACCCTACTTGTTTTATTTATTATTTATTGGAAAATGAAAAAAAAAAACAAATTTTTATTAAAAATGCAAGGAATTTTCGATCTGCTTATTTACTAGTAAACTTTCAATACCTTAACAATGGCAAAGAGATTTGTTTGTTGTTCCATTGCTTCATGTATATTTTCTCTATCAGTTCCTCTTCTCCATGACTCTTTGTTCCAGAAGCATCGTTTTGTTGCACACCTCCAATCAAAGTTAATGCAACTACAAGTTTTTTTGTGAATGGCTTGAACTCCACGACTTCGCTTCTTTGATTAATTCCACAATGAAAGACAGCAATTGGTGAGTTAGATCCCAGGGATTTTCCTCAGCACAAGCGAAGCTTATTGTATTGCCATAATAACCCTTTGGAAGAGGCAGTTGTAATCGGGAACAAGCGTTTAAAGAAAACAACAATCTTAAATCTTGTCCGACAGGGAGATTCAGAGCCTTTGTTCTTGATTGATACAAGCATGCCGATAACGCTTCAAATATGGTGCACTGGCTACCTTCCACGTGTCG